>JARFJB010001279.1:5565000-5907937 GCA_036346205.1 Vesta saturnalis
TATTTAAATATTTAAAATATTTGACTAGATAAATTCTTTTTATTTTAATTGTCAGGGCTGCGCAGTAAACTTAGCCGCCTGTGCAAAGGTTAATTAAATGAACATTAACGTAAAGAAGGACACTAATCCTTATTGTAATAAGGAACACGATTTATAAGTTTTATACGCCGAGCTTTGGTTCAGAAAGCTTTTGGACAATATTATGAATATTTAATCCAGTATTTTTGGCTCAATAGATATTGTCAGGTCAATTAAACATTCTTCAACCATAGTAGTGCTAGTTCTTAACTAAACTAGGTTTAGTGAGCGATCTCTTAGCGGACGCAACTGAAGACCGTTTTGTTATAAAGTAAAACTTCAAAGAGGCCACTTTTTTTTCTAAACTACAACTAAAAGGGGTATTTGTTTCTTCTAATAGTTCTATTTCATCGATATCTTCCTCAATCTTTTTAGTTAATACTACTACTAAGTCTAGGCAGTGTTTTCTCAAACCTCTGAATTTTTTAATTCCGATATGCTGCATAAAAACTCAAAGTAATTAGAATGCTCATTAGGTAGTGCAAATCGTTCTTGCAGTGCTGTCTAAATTAGCTAAACAGGAATTCCATTTAAAATTATTTTTTGGATCTATTTCCACCTCATCTTCATGTTCACAATCAAAACTGAGCTGCTAGATACATTAATCTGTAATAATATACCATACCATATTACTATAGAACATATAACTTTAAAATTTTCTATTTTTTGCACAGACCTGTTGACGAGTTTTAATGTCTTTGCCGTTGTCATCTGAGGTCGTAGTTAATGCTTTACATATTGTTTCTAAATCATGCCTCAGGAGGCGTATCGAATCCATCGTACTCTCCCATCGTGTGACGGATAATGGTTTAATGTGAAGTTATTGACATGTTTCTTCAAAACATCCCAACCTTGAGTTGAAGATGCTAAAAATCCGGAATGTTCAACAATGATCAACAGTTTCAATATTTATATTAGCTGAATCAATTACGACCAAATTTAAGCTGTGAGATGCGCATGGAACAAGAAACGCTCTAGAGTTACAATCTAAAATCTTTTTGGCAGCCCTTTGTCATTCCCTGACCACGAATATTTCTTGGATCTAAATTTAGAGATGGTAAATGTTTATCAAGCTCTTGAAATAGATTTTCGGATGTTGACCTAAGGATTATTCAAAACCCTAAGAAGTGCTCACGAATTTCTACAGTCTGTTTGAAAATTCAAATCAACAAAATATAGTAATATAGCTGTTAATCGTTTCTGGTGACCTTTGTCTGGTCTGGTAATATTTAGCACCTACTAGTAAATTTAATATATGCCTTTTGAAGTTCATTTGCTAACAAAGTTATTTGAATCTTATCACCTAAATATGTAGGCATGTATGTGTTCGTTTCTTGAGATGTTTAAACCTTACGGATGTGTTCATATAACGTTGCATTAAAATTTTGCATCCTTTGTATTGCTTTTAAACCATTTCTGTTGTCTTGTTCAAACAAGTGATTTGACCTTCCGCGAAAAGCTAAATATTGCCTAACTGGAAAATGTATAACATACACGATACGCAGTATTACATAAAAACAGTGCCTTTTTCCCCGAGATCAAAAAGTTTTCGCCTTTAACTATCAAGTGTGGTTTTGCTCTTTAAAGCCAGTGCCAGATTTGTAAATATTTTAAAACTATTATTGTAGATTTCGCTTTTTTCAGCGCGATCACAGGAAAGATAAGCGTTGCAGTTATTTCTACCAATTTCCATGAAAGTATGGTTTTTTGAAATAAATAAAAGAAAAATATACGATTTTTAGACCAGTAAAAAAGTCACTTCCTTTGGCATGTTTTACCGTTTACCAAAGTGCGCGAATCAAAATGATCTGAAAGTTTTCTGCCCTTCACATTTAACTTAAACAGAACCCCTCTCTTACTTGAAAGGCAGCAGTAATAACGTGACCGATTCTTCAGTTTTGACATTAAAAATCGCACCCTTCTTTCTCTCTTTTTCTTCTTCTTTTGCCACAATCTTCTTTTTGTATTGGTCGCAGGAGTCTTTTATGCTTCAGCCTTTTTTTTATAAGCTGGAATAGTTTGTTACGTCAGTATTGTAGCGTAATTTCAATTTCACAAGATCTTCTTAATTTTTTAACGCAGTTCATACTTACACTTATAATTATACAACACTTAATCTCTATAATGTATATTTCACTTTTCACTACAAGTAATTTATATCGACCTACAACTAAATTTCAACAAGGAAGTTGGAATCGCACTTTGTACAAGGTGACCAACTAAGAATGCGAGGTACTGTATCTGGGAAACTATCCATTGTAGAGGCTTGCGCAGAAAAAAGTTATACTAAAACGGCCAATATAAAAACCTGGAAAATATTTTCAAGTTTTTGAAATGGCCGCTAGGGGGCGTAACTGCAACCTTGAATCTAAAAAAGTGATGTTTCTGTGAATTCTGCTATATTGTCCTAATAAAAAAAGTAACTGATCTTTAACAAACTTGAGCGCGTTGAAATGAGCTATTCTTGGGCTATAAATGTTATAATATTTGAAGTTTTGTTACTTTCACATGTCATCGCTAGAGGGCTTTGTTCGACATTCCGACAGAGAAGGTTAATTTTCGCAAAAAAATTAAGTGCATTGGTATGACTTTTTTTTCATGAACAAGTAGCTAAATGATGCCTAAACAAGCTCGCGAAAACCGCATCTCGATATCTTGTTCCTAACCTAAAATATCGGCCAAAGAAAACTTTATACGAAAATCCCTTAAATTTTTTTTAACTATATTTTTCTGGAATTGTTTCTATTATGTACGTTGTGGCCCTGAAAAGGTCCGATTTAAAGGACCAAGGTTTTTAATGCCCCCGTAAATGCTCGAAATGCTGACCATCACGCTCTATGCATTGCTGAAGCCTCTCATGACTAGACAAAACTGCAACTTCAATTTCGGCTCTCGGTATGTTACGTATCGCGTTACGAATCCGGTTTTTCATATCTTCTCTAGTAGTAGGTTGAGTCCGAAACACGATGTCCTTTAAGAGCCCCCATACATAAAAATCGGGGCAAGTTGTCTAGTGATCGCGGTGGCGATGGCAACAGACTTCCTCTTTCAATCCACCGCTGTTGAATTACTGCATTAATATGCTCTCACACATTAATAGCAAAATGTGCTAGGCAACCATCCAACTGCAAAACAATTTTTGCCTTGTTTCCAGAGGCACATCTTCTAACAACAACGGTAATTGATTGGCCAATAAGTCAAGAAATACATTTCCATTTAGGGGTTGCTCGAAAAAATATGGCCAATAATTCTGCCTCCCAGTATGCCACACCATACATTTAAACTCCAACGTCCTTGGCGCTGAACTTCACGCAACCAATGGGGATTTTCTGCAGACCAATAATGCATATTGTGCAGATTGACTCTCCCGTCACTACTGAAGGTAGCTTCATCGGTCCAAAGAATTTGAAATAAAAATTCTCTATTTTCGCTTATCATGCCTAACATCCAATGGCAATAGTCTAACCGTCGATCAAAATCTTCCTCTTTCAAGGCCTGATGCGAAACGACATGATATGGGTGCATTCTTAAAGTAATCAAAAAAAGTTTAAACGAATACCTATATACAGGTTTTCTATAAAAGAACTCCGGGGTTTTGAGGCGTAATATTTTAATGAAGAAAAAAACGTATATAAATATTTTATACATTATTGGAAAAGTTGCATTTTCAAGTTTTTTTTTACGTATTAATACAGTTCAATATGAGCCCCGTTAGTAGCGCGGTCAACATCGTAACGGTATTCAACTCTTCCCATGTCTAGGCCAGCATGTCTGGGGAGACGGTTCACGCAATGGATTATTCGTTCTGAGATGGCCAACATCATGGATTTTCTCCATTCAAGATTCTTGAAGCCAGAAGAAAAGTCCAACGATCATGTCAGGGCTCCTTGGAGGCCATGGAATAGGTCCTTTCTTCCAATCCATCTGTTGCCTAGTCGAAAACAGTGCTCACGCACACCATCTGAATATCGTTGCGTGAGGAACTTCATGTCGGTGCATCTTGTTGAAGTGGACTAAACTCTTCTCCACCTCAATGTCATCAACTTGAGGAAAACATACTCCTCTAACATGTCTCAATAGACATCACCACTGATATTCCTTTCAACAAAAATGAAAGGACCTTGACTCTATCATGCATAGGCCACACAAACATTCACTTTTGCAGTTCATACTCAATGAACTCATGGACGGCTGCGAACCCCATATTCTGCAATTATGTCAGTTTACAGTCCCATTCACATGAAAAGTAGCTTCATCACTGAAAATAACAGTTTTTAAAAAATCATTATTTTCTTCAATTTTGTGTAGCATAGAAACAGCAAAGTCAAATCTGTTAATCTTGTCTTCCGGTTTAATGTGGTGTAACAGTTGGATCTTGTAAGCATTTAAACGAAGTCTTTTATGAATTACCTTATGAACCGTTGATCTCAGTAATCCCAACTCCAGACTGCGTCTTTTTAACGATTTCTTAGGACTTCGAAGGCATAAAGCTCGAATTCTGTCCTCATTCACTTGTGACAGCAGCCTACGTTGACTTTTGTTTTAAAACACTTCCTGTTTCCTTGGAAGCACTTAACCATTGGCAAATTGTTTTGTCCGTAGGCGGATCAACACCGTAATTACGTCGAAAGTTTCTTTGTACAGTAACAACAGAATTAGTTTCTATAAGCCAAATAATGCATTGATCTTTTTGTTGCGGCGTCACCATAGCGCGGCAATCCAGACGGGACTGAGTCACTGACAGCCGCTAAGTTGTTTCAAGATCAATGCTCCGCAGCGCTGCCAACTGTTGATTAAAACATTCCCAATTCGTATGAGTAAAACTTGATGAGCTAATCGTTTCGGATATATTAATTACATTTCTGCTTCTTATACAGTTATTAATATATGAATTTTTAAAACCCCAGAGTTCTTTTATAGAAACCCTGTATTTTGATGGCCATTAAAACTTACCTATGGTCCTTAAAAATATTTTGACCGTTGTCGGTGATATGCCCAACTCAGTGGATAATGCTCTTGTGCTAATATGAGGATTTCCATTAATATAGCCCAGTACACGGTTAAAATTTTCTTGTATTCTTCCAATTCTTTGCCGTTGAAACGTAGGCCGAAAACTACCATTGGCTCGCAAAGCTCGCCACTAATCGGGGAAAAAGTCTTACATCGCAAGGACGCCAATTTGGATATCGAGCCGCGTAAACTCTTTCAGCTACTGCGGCATTCTGAAGACATTCAAAATAATCCGCAAGCATATCAACAGCTTCATTATTCGTAAAACGCATTTTGAAAGCACAAAAATTGCTCAAAGTAACACGAAAGTATTGACAACTATTGACAATTTCAGGATTATGTACGTTTTGTTTAGGTATCCGTTTCCATTGACTGCTTCTATTAATTGTATTTTTCGTATATCGGAATTTCTAGTAATTTCAAAAAGGGTGATTTTATTCTGGTGAATAAATTTGAAAACATTCAAAATCGAAATTTCTAGGTAACCTATTCAGAGCCGAAATTGAAGCTGCAGTTTTGTCTACCCCTAAGAGGCCTAAGCAATGCACAGAGTGATGGTCAGCATTTCGAGCATTTACGGGAGAATTAAAAACCTTCCTCCGTTAAATCGATCCTTTTTAGGGCCACAACTTACATAATAGAAACAATTACAGAAAAACATAGTTAAAAAAAAATAAAAATTTAAGGGATTTTCGTGTAAAGCTTTCTTTGGCCGATATGTTAGGTTAGGAACAAGATATCGAGATGCGGTTTTCGCGAACTTTTTTAGGCATCATTTAGCTACTTGTTCATTAAAAAAAGTCATACCAATGCTTTTAATTTTTTTTCGAAAATTAACCGTTTCTGTCGGAATGTCGAACAAAGCCCTCTAGCGACGACATGTGAAACTAACAAAACTTCAAATATTATAACATTTGTAACCCAAGTTTGTTAAAATCGGCTTAGCGTTTCGAAGATACAGGAGGTTATTTAAAGAAACCTTTGAATACCCCCCACCACTTCATTTTTAAACATGCGTCAAAAAGTGGCAAACAAAAAAAGTTCAGATTATCCTCGACTTCAAAGATCAGTTATTTTTTTATTAGGTTAATATAGCAGAATTCACAGAAACATCACTTTTTTAGATACAAGATTGCAGTTACGCCCCCTAGCGGCCATTTCAGAAACTTGAAAATATTTTCCAGGTTTTGTATTTTCCGTTTTAGTAAAACTTTTTTTGTTGCGCAAGCCTCTACGATGGATAGTTTCCCAGATACAGTACCTCGCATTCTTAGTTGGCCACCCTGTACAACCCACATGCACTGATTAATTTTGTTTCCTTTTAACGTGTTTGCAACAGTGGAAGAAGCTCCAGTTGTATCAGACAAATGCTTTTATTAAAAACTACTTTTTCCGCTACTCTACCGAATATCACCGCCTTTCTGGTGTGTCTCCTGTGTTCAGTGAATACCTTTGCCACTGGGGTGGTGCGGCTCTGTTAATTGTAATGTTAGTTAATTTAACAATACAGCTGCAAAAGCTTTCGACAGCATATTATCTTGTTCGTCAAAAGCTAAAGTTTTAACGATTAAGTAATGTACAATACCTTATGTAAAACTTTAACTAGAAAAAAGATAATGTGGCAGATGCTAGTGCCAGCTTCGTTCACGGTTCACACAATAAATATTAGTAAAATTTTGAATGTTTGTTCTAAAATTCGCACTGTAATAGATTCAAATGGCAATAGAACACCCAAGAAAAACATTCACAAAGGCCAGCTAGCTCGTCGGTAGCACCATAGAGTTATACTAATAATTTTAGTTACGTTAAACGGCAAGTGAAATCGGGTACTACTCTTGACACCACCTTCTCTTATATTAGGTGAAGGTACGCGAACAAAGGTAGTGCACTGCTACCAATCCGAAAAAAATGTTCTTAGGTCGAATCTGTTACGCAATGCACTTTACGAATTTTCTTCAAAAATAAATAAGAACCTTTACAAACAAATCTAGTCATCATAAAAACTTAAATTTTAACTTTCGGAATTAAGATTTGATTTATCTTCACTTCAAACAAAACTTCCACTGTTCCTATCTTATCTGGTCAAGTCACTCAGTCTAAACTGAGATCGTCAATAGATATGAAACCTTCAATCTCAATTATCAAACACAATTTAATCAGCACCTATTTAGCATCTGTAAACTGTTTTTTTTCCAAATAATCAAACGCATACAGCAAACCCGCAAATTACCGCGTATATTTAAAAGCTTTCCAATTTACTAAACTCATCGAAACAAGCTCAATCTTTTTATCTTAATATTAATTATGTTCAAATACAAATAACCAATAACCACTTAATGTCATATAACGGCGCGAAATTCGAATTTCTAATGCCTCCATTACAATAAGATGTGAAAAGTTGAGTTTTGTGTTAGTACGCGACTATTGTCATGTTTTTAAATTTATAAAGAATATCTTACTTATGGTTAATTATCCAATATGATGTAGATTTTCATTTCCGTTGATCACTTAATAACAACTGTCACACACCTCTGTTTATTTTTAGGTGTAAAGTTTAAAAAGTAGATGTCTGTTTTAATTATTTTAATTTACAATAACGGCCTTAATACAACTTATACTTGTATAAATTGTTTATTTAACACTATTAATTGTATTAAATCGATCTCTGACCTATAAATCATAACTAGCAATTCAATTTTGAATGGTTAAGTTCTCATATAAAACAAATTTATTATAAACAGGATGGAATAGTTAAGTTCCCATATAAAAAAAATATTAACTATCAAAATATGTATACATATTTATATGTATTACTTAAACCTCAAAATTATTATTAGTACTCAACTGTATCCTCAAATCAATTCTTAAAACGGTATCTTACGTATGAGTTGTTCCCATATGATATAATCATTTTGATAACTATTATAAGACAATTAAACTGTAATCCATAAGGTAATGGCTGTAAGTGTATTCCATGTTCCAATATCCCTTTAAACTTAAATTCAATAATCGGCCACATGTAATTAAATTATGTAATTAAAGTACGGTCGATAGCACTTTAACTATATAGTATTACCCTACACCGGTACTTGATTTAAATGTAAGTTTGACAATAAATAACAGCCTTTCGTTATTAATTATTTAATACCTTAATATAGTTTCACTTACATGAGTTTCCTACTGATCCGCTCTACAATGAGGTTTTATTTTCTTTGAGATGCGTATCGATGTGGCACTGCTTTAGATTGAAGTTTAACCACAGTGAATTAATTAAGTAAAACCTTTTTTAGAATGACTTCTAAAATGTCGAAAGGCTGCTGTAGTAATTAAGCATTTCAGAATGAGTTTGAGTTACGACATAAAATTGCCAATTATTCACTTATTTAAATTAAATATATCACAAAATATTTATTATTTTGATCAGATTTCTTTATATGACCTTAACGCATTAAGAGAAAAGTATACAGTCCTCAATAGACTTCAATTAACCATATATTTATTAATTGGTGGCGCAATATTTTTTATTCTTTAAAAAATAAAAATTGTAAAGTTTATGTTGCCATTTTTTAAAACGACTACGCGAATTCGTACTCAACAGTTTAACTTCGGTATGAATTGAAAATTGGCTTATCCCCTTAATCAAAATTTCTTTTATATCGTGTACTCCCCTTACGCGGGATAATACAATTTAGCCAATCAAAAAATCCTAAACGCATAACGTGATCTTTAATTAACTTCATGATAATGGTCAGACAAAATAAGAATTTGTTATGCTTGAAGTTCTTTTTATAATCAAATATGATTTCTTGGTCTAAAGAAAAACTTTTAGATGGGGTAAGTTCATCTTATGTGTATATTTCCGGGCTTATTTAAAAAATTATATTTCATCTTTGTTGGCCACTCAATTTAAATTAATAAATAAGTAGTAAAATCTTAGAGATCATTAAAATGTAAATTTAAGTGTATCAAATGTCACAAATTTATTTTGAATGCAATCATGAGAACTTAAAACTACCTAGGTCCCTGCCGGCTATTCATCCTATGACTAACACCAATTCAAACATTTATTATACGTTGGAGTGGTTAAGCTCCCATATAAAACAAATTTATTACAAACAAAATGGAATAGTTAAGTTGCCATATAAAAAAAATATTAACTATAAAAATATGTATGCATATTTGTACATGTTACTTAAAACTCAAAATCCCTAGTAGTGCTCAACTACATCATCAAGTCAATTCTTAAAACAATGTCTTACGCATAAGTTGTTCCCATATGATATAATCCTTCGGATGACACTGTTTACATTGAAGTTTAACCACAGAGAATTAATTAAATAAACCTTTTTTTCTAAGTATTTAAAAAATGTTGAAATGCTGCAGCAGTAATTAAGCATTTCAGAATATGTTTGAGTTAAAATACAAAATTACCAATTATTCACTTATCTAAATTTAATATATCACACGATATTTATTGTGTTGATCATATTTTTCGTTTATTTACCATATATGTTTCTAAGACAGTAGGATAAGTTTACTGGTTTCGAGGATCAACTCGTCGGTAAGATTTGACTTACTGACGTCTTTTACTTACCAACGTAAAATTATATGTATATAGGTAATGTATTTCACAAGAATAAAAAAAAATTGGGACATTTCTATTTAAAACGTCATTTTTGACTTTTCGTTTAGAAATTAAATAATTTCAATTGTGGTAAATTTCATACAATCGTGCAAAAACAGTATGAGCATCACGAACATTAAAAGTTGTACCGGTCTCCCGTCTCCAAACATGGCCGTCAACCGGTAAACGTCGCTTACTGTTTTTGATACTCAATATACTATAACGCCAGATTAAATTTTATCAATTTTAGTATTATTTTATTTGACAAGTGTTACGTATTATGAAACAGCTTAACTAATATTATGTCAAGGTTACTTTTTACAATTTCTAAATTGGGTTTTATGATTATTATTGATATACAGGGTCCGCCTTTGGGAGCTGATCCTATGAGTATCTGCTAAACCAAACTTACTATAATTTTGAAAATTTGGTGACAGGGTAATGATGTTAGGGCTAACTTATCTAAAATATTTTCACGTTCGTACCACTTCCGGTTATACCGGAAGTCGGTACTTAGTCGCTTATTTTAAGTGGGACACCCTGTATATTAATACATTTTTGGATCCTATGTCGAATTTTAAGGTAAGTTTGTTAAATAAACTAGATACGAAATTTCAATAGTTGAAAAAAAATCATTTTTCTAACAAAATTGACAGATGCGGTCTTAGTAATAACTCGTTAATTGTTCTGTTCCTGTCAAACAATTTGAATAAAACTTTGAGGTGTTGTAGGCAATGGTTTATTGCAACAGTCTGCAAAAAATGACATTTGTATTTTTCATAAAAATAAAATTATGAATGTCTAAACTTGACTATCAAAAAATGCAAGTTACTCAAAAAAATCAAATGGAAACCCCTACTTTTTATTACTCAGATCGATTTAACGTCAAAAATTAAGGTAAGTTTGTTTAAAACTTAATTTGCCTAAACGTAACAGTTCCATACTTATTATCAAAAAGTCCCAATTTTAAAATTTGTGATAAAAATGAACTACATATTTAAATCTAGTATTCCTTGTTCGTGGTCACCATGGAAACCAAATAATTGAGAATTGAAATAAAGAAAAACATTTGAAAAAGTTACTGCAAAAAATTATAAAAATTGATAATTTTGTGATTCAAAAGTCATTTTTGCCAAATAGAAATTTTCTAAGTCATTTTTTTCAAATTCGATATACAACATAAGTGTAAAAATTTAATACTTTATGGGTAAATCGAAAAAAACTACTTTTTACTGCGAAGGTAGTAACTACATACTTATCAGTGCATTCTTACACGATAAAGTCGCTCGTGACCAAATGTAAATTAATTTACAATAAATGTTCAAAATGTTGCCCGTTAGACGCAAGACATTGTTGAACCCTTCTTATAACGGCTTCACTTGTAGCCCTTTGAATTTCTTGTGGAGAAAGAGAATTGAAGGCATTTTGCACTCTTGCAATGCAATCTTCTTTAGTCGTTAGTGGTGTAGCATAAACAATATTTTTAATTCGACCCCGAAGATAAAAATCCATTGGCGTAAGATCAGGTGACCTAGGTGGCCATGGAAAGGGACCATTATTACCAACCAACGATCTTCAAAAATTTCATAAAGTTTCATGGAAACAGCGTTGGTGTTGTGAGGGGGCGCACCGTCTTGTTGGTACCATAAATTTTCCCTTTCTAGATTTAATCGGGGTTGAATTCGAGTGTTTAATATCTCAAGATAATTTTCTCCTAGAAATTAAATTTGTAATCATAAATCGCAACAATCAACTATTTTAAACCTCTCAAATTTTCGTTGTAAAAATACACGTCAAAGATTTCGTTATTCCGAATAGCACGAAATACGTTAAAATTCCAAATTTCCTGAAAATGGCATTCGCGAATTGGATTGCTATTTTCGTTATTCCAGAAACGCGAGTTTCGGCGATTAAATATGCCATTTTTCGTAAATTTAGATTCGTCCGTCCATATGATATTAGTCAAAAAATTAGGAATTTCTTGTATTTTGAGCAAAATTGTTTCACAAAATTCAATACGTTTCAAGAAATCCGCTTCTTCCAAATGTTGAACTAATTGTAAACAGTATGGTCTAAACTTATGTTTCTTAAGAATTCTTCTGATAGTTGTTGGTGTTAAGCCAATATCTGTTTTCGCATCGTTTATGGAATTACAAGGATAGGCATGGAAATATCCTAAAGTTATAACTTCATTCTGTTCGTTATCAATAGCAGTTTTTTTGCGAGGCGCAGAGTGTTTAAATGTGCCAAACTGCTCCAAATTTTGAACCAGACATCTTATTGTATCTGTTGATGGTCGGGGGCGCTCAGGATAGTGTTCGATAAATGATCTTACTGTTCGTTTTACAACTCTATGACATTCTCCGTGAATTAAAATTAAATTCAAATAATCTGTATTAGAATATTCAAGTCGAGCCATTTTATCAAAAAAAAAACACAAACTGTCAACAATTTTATTAAATTATTGACTACAAAATAAAAACAAAATAAATAAGCATCTTTACCGTGCAATGATGCGCTGATAAGTATGTATTACCTCCGCAGTAAAAAGTAGTTTTTTTCGATTTACTCATAAAGTATTAAATTTTTACACTTATCTTGTATATCAAATTTGAAAAAAATTACTTACACCATTTCTATTTGGCAAAAATGTCTTTTGAATCACAAAATTATCAATTTTTATAATTTTTTTGCAGTAACTTTTCCAAATATTTTTCTTTATTTCAATTCTCAATTACTTGGTTTCCATGGTGACCACTAACAAGGAATACTAGATTTAAGCATGTAGCTCATTTTTATCACAAATTTTAAAATTGGGACTTTTTTGATAATAAGTATGAAACTGTTACGTTTAGGCAAATAAAGTTTTAAACAAATTTACCTTAATTTTTGACGTTAAATCGATCTGAGTAATAAAAAATAGGGGTTTCCATTTGATTGTTTTAAGTAACTTGCATTTTTTGATAGTCAAGTTGTAACGATTTAATTCCACACAATTCCATTGTCAATATTTAAATTTTTTACATGCATACGCCAACTTACGATAGAATAGTCATATAAAAAAAATGACAATAAAGAAGGCACTACAAAAAAAAAGGAGGAACGTTTTCTAAATAAATATTTGAACAAAGACGATTTTTTTGAAAAAGTAAACGTTGAGTTTACGAGTATCAAAGTTTACTTCGCATTATTGCGGATTTGATTATTAAGAGGTGAACTTTAATTAAGTCATTTTGATTGAAAGGTCTTCTTAACAAGGCCTTTTGTCCGTACCTTCTCATGTCAGATTTATTTGATACCAAATAATGAATTTCTAAACTACCAGAATCTTGGGAAACATGCTAATAGTCGTGTAAGTTTGTCTGAAAATCATGCTCGTAGTTAGAGGATTATCATTGGAAAGGCCAACGACGAATTTTACTTAATTAATGACAAAATATATATTAAGAACTAGATAATATACTTGGGAATTTTCATAGTTAATGTCGGATAACACTGACGGAACCGGCTACAGATAAGTGTTACTCCATTTTATTCCGCAAATCAAAATATTTGTTAATTTAGTTACAAACAGTATCAAAGAGATTTTATGTTTTGTTTGACTTTCAATTTAATTTATAGCTTTTTTGATCTTGTGCTTAGCTTTGAGTTATCATTTTACATACTTTCCACTTCAAAATTACAAGTAATATTTAAGTTCAAATTGGTATTTATAAATTTATAATAAAATAACGATCTGCACCATTTAATCTGTCATAGTCAAAAAAAAAAAAATAGAAAGCCGATGAAAAAATGTAAGATTATGCGATCGTATATTCATTTCTTTTTGTGCACCCTTAATTGTAAAATTACCATAATTATTTAGATAGCATGAGTGTTACAGTAGTTAACAAATTTCGGTAAATAAATGTAAAGTGATACAAATTTTAATTTACTGCTTTTCCATTAAGATTAAAATTGAGATACACTCCCGATAGGCTTATTGGCACGAACCCAGCATAAGTTACCCGTTTACATCTCATATTATTATTCATTATTATTATAACCAATACTAATGGTTATAATTTTATTTTTATGAAAAATAAAATAAAATAAACCTTTGTCTACAACACCTCAAAGTTTTATTCAAATTGTTTGACAGGAACAGAACAATTAACGAGTTATTACTAAGACCGCATCTGTCAATTTTTTTAGAAAAATGATTTTTTTTCAACGACTGAAATTTCGTATCTAGTTTATTTAACAAACTTACCTTAAAATTCGACATAGAATCCAAAATGTATTAATATAACATTTCCATTGAAAGTAAACTATACCGACTTTATAACCAAGTGGTACAACTAAAAATATTTTAGATGATTAGCTAACGTCATTATGTCACAAATTTTCAAATTATAGTAAGTTTGGTTTCAGATACTCATAGGATCAGCTAAAGGATTTTATATATATATATATATATATATATATATATAAATATATAGGACACAAGTCTGAAACCAATTATTTCGTAATTGCGTAAATTGTACAAAATTTGATACGGAGATTCCAGATTTAATATTTGCAACGTTGCCAAATTTGCCATTTTTCTGATATTATTAGTTACTTTGGTTTTTTAAATACATCACCCTTGGTATGCAGTCGTTAATGGAATCTCCTCTTCAATACGAGTTCAACCATAAGTAACACTTATGATTTTATGTAGTCTAGAAGGTCTTAAATAGATAAAACAGTGCAAGTCATGTGGGTTTCAAGAAATTTAAATGTTTAAATACAGTGGAATGACGAAAATTTCGTAAACATGTTTTTCCGATGAAGCAACCTTTATACTGTGTGGGAGTGTAAAACGACGAAATTTAAGGTACTGGAGTGACGTAAATCTACAGTTGAAGGGGGGTGAAAACCATACTCATACACCACAAAAATTAAATGTATGGTCAGGTATAGTGGATACATTAATTTGAGTTCTTTATAAAGAACGTCAGTGTATGGGTACGAAATGTCTACTTTTAGAAATGAAATTGTACCTACATAGAAACTTCTTTGGATGCCAATTTTACATCAGAAGGTTTGACAGATTTTAATCATTTGGTTTAAAGTGGCGTTAATTTGGTATATTGGACGTTGGTATGAGATATTCCGACGATGGTGTCACGTATGATTTGATCCAGTTCTAATTTTAACTACGTTTTTATGGGGATACTTGAAAATTCAGTTTAAAAACTAAAGAGAAGTCAAAGCTAGCAAGAATCAATGGAATTAATTTTAGGTAAATCTCGATTAATTTTAGGTCGTTCACATCGTATGAAGTACAAATGTGGTAGACGATTTTACCATCGACTAAGTAACTGTCAAATTATCAAACTTATTTTAGTTTTATTATTGAATAGTATATCAAAATTATTGAGACAAATTAATTCTGTTTCAACCTATTACAATAATAATAAAATTTTAATGTAGTATGAAAATAATACAGTTATACATGAGTAAGTATATTAAAACCAAAGCTAATAATATCAGAGACAACGGCAAATCTGAAACTATTGCAAATGTCAAATTTGGAATCTCCGTATCCGAAAATAGGCTTATCCCAAATTTTGTACAATTCGTAGTAACAATTTACGAGATAATTGGGCGATTCCAGACTTTTGGTCCAATCAGTATATATACACTGTGTCCCCAAATTGGTGCTGCATGGAAAGGTATTTCTGTTATTATAAGAGCTGCAAAATCGGTCAGGTGGACAATGTTTCTCAGGATTCTATTACCATTCCAGAAGTGCTGTTACATTTTCTCAATTGTTTTTTGGTTTTGAAGAAATCCCGGGAAACCAAAATGGTGTATTTTTGACAGACCCCCGTAGCTAGGTTATTAGAGAACATACGGTATTTGGGTTTAAACATTCTACAGGTACTTTTTTAAGAACTTTACAATAAAAACAAAAACAAAAGAATATCTTTTTCAGATTTCGAGATAATGACTATAGCTCTTTTTTTTCTTATGGACGCCATATTGGATTATTAATGCATTAAATAACATTTTTTTCCTCTTTTCAAAAATGTATCACAACATGGTAATTCCTTTTCAATAATAACTAATGAACAAATATCTAAAGATGTTCTACTACAAATTTTGTTGCTTCGCTCGATAAGGTTTTAGTAGGCGAGCTAACAATTTGTTTATCTTAGAACTGCCAAATTTTAGTTGGTTTAATTAAAATTATGTTTTGTGTTGAGTCCATTGTATCTAATTCGTTTTTTTTTTTAATTCGCAGTTGTTTGTTTTTGGTGTTCAATTTAATTTCCATTAAATTATAATTTTCAATTCTCAGACATGGCTCTTAATTATACAAAAGAAAAAAAAATTTACATGTTAGAAACCTACTTCGTAGCCCACAGAAGCTCTGAAATTTATGAAAATAAATTTCCTGAACGACACCAACTAAACGCAAGACATTTCAGGAATCTGTTATTGAATTTACTGAATTATGGAAGTTTTGTAAAACTCAGAAATCATAAATGTGGTGTTGAAATTTTTTTTTTTTTTTTTTTTATGATTGTGGACCTGAACAGGCTAAATAAGGCCTATCGTGCCAAATCACTCAGGAACACTTAGGAGGATGGATAGAGGGATAATGAATTGCCAATAGATGCCTATGAACAGCACTAACCCAAAGGTGAGAATTATATTCCAGATGAGGCCGAATTTGGGCCTTATACAGCAAAAGGAGTTGTCGAGAGGTAAAGTACTGCTTAGATCTGTACAAAACGCCTATTTTACGAGCAGCTGTTTTGGTAGCTGACAGAAGATGGTCAACCCATGCGAGATTTGAAGATACAGTCATACCCAACAGAGTAATAGAGTCTGAAAACTTAAGAACTGAGCCATTCATACTTACAACAGGAAATGATCGATCTTTTTTGGCGGACATAAGGCAACACTGAGTTTTGTTAGCATTAAATTTAACTAGATTATTGCTTCCCCATTCGAGAATACGTTGAATGTCTTTGTTGATTGAATTTGCCATTTCAGCTTTAATTTCTTGATTTGACATAGAAGGTGGATTATCACTATGAGTAGACTGAGATGAACTACAGTGAAGAGTGCTATCGTCAGCAAAGCAATGGATGGGGTTAGTTGTTGAAGAAATAAGGTCGTTTATGTACAGCAGAAAAAGTGTAGGCGCTATAACGGATCCCTGTGGTACGCCCGCGTTAATGCTAACTTCTTTTGAAAAACTACGACACGTATTCGTCTTTCATCAAGAAAACTAGAAACCCAGTTGATGAGCGCATCATTTAACCCAAACGAGGTGAGTTTGGCAAGTAAACACTTATGCCAAACTTGGTCAAATGCCTTTGAGATATCTAAAGCGACTACAACTGTTTCACCGGACTGCTCTACTGTTTTGTTCCAAACTTGGGTCACATATGAAAGAAGATCGCCTGTTGAACGACTTTGCCTAAACCCATATTGATGGTCACTAAGGAGTTTGTTATTTTCAAGAAACGTGAGCAGTTGCTGCTTGATGGCTTTTTCCATGATTTTAGACAAAATGGAAGTGATGGCAATTGGTCTGTAATTTGAGGGATCGGTCTTATCACCTTTTTGGGAATAGGTTTAACATTTGCTAACTTCCATGATGAAGGGAATTCCCCAGAAGATATAGAGATCGTATAGAGCTTAGATAGGACTGGTACTAGTTCGGGGGAACATTTCTTTAAGACAATACCGAAAATGAATTGGTTTCATAACGTATGAAGAAGAGTTGACTAGGGGCACATCTTTTCCAGAATCATTGAGACACGAGTTTGATGCAAACAAATCCACAAAAACGTTGGCTTTGTCTACAGAATCAGCAACTACCGATC
The DNA here is from genome assembly GCA_036346205.1 of Vesta saturnalis. Lineage (NCBI taxonomy): Eukaryota > Metazoa > Arthropoda > Insecta > Coleoptera > Lampyridae > Vesta > Vesta saturnalis. Next base: position 5,582,581 of record JARFJB010001279.1, read on the forward strand.
CGTCAATAGATGTCAGGGGGGGAAATGAAGATGTTCGAAAGTTTTTACTAATGGCTTTTGCTAAAGACCAAAATTTACGACTGCCTAAAGGAGATGTAGCTAGTTCATTGCATTTTCGTTGTTCGAACAACTTTTTAGTTTTAGTGATGACACTTTTGCAGATATTTCTAGCACCAACGTATTCTACATGACTGTCAACCGATTTATTAGATTTCCATTTAATGTAACATTTATTTTTAAAGATATTGCATCAGAACAAGCCTTATTGAACCAGGGTTGGGAACGTGAATGACCTACACGGTACTGTTTTTTCGGAATGTATAACTCCATTCCCATGAGGATGACTTCAGATACTGAAAGAGCGATGTCCGAAGAAGAGGACGACTTAAAACAATATTCACGCCATGGAAAGGTTGCAAAGAAATCCCGTAAATCACTCCATCGAGCTGACTTAAAACACCACAAGGTTCTATCGGTTTTGCGAACAACAGTGGAATTAGGTACAGTAGAAATGATTTTTATTAGACAATGGTCGGAAAGACCTAAAGGCGAAAGAACGGAAGTTTTATAAACAAGAGGGTTTGATGTAAGAAAGAGATCTAGAAGATGTGGAGTATGGTTAGGGTTATCAGGGATTCTTGTGGGTTCAGAAATCATTTGTGTGAGATCACATGAAATAGCAAATGTTTCTGCACTATGACCAGCAGGATTTGTAGTAGATGAAAATTGAAGCCAATTAGAGTTATGAACATTGAAATCGCCTACAAATGAGATATCGCAAGATGGAAACTGAGACAGGAGATAGTCAACTTTCATACTAAGGTAATCGAAGAAGTCTTGAAAGTTGCTGTCATTAGGAGACCTATAAATGCAACAGTAGAATTTCACAAAATTAGGACCAGAATGTTTAAACCAAATCACGTCAAAATTTTTATTTTCTAAGGAAGAAACCCTCTTGCAAGCAATTCTGTCCTTGATGTAGGCACATACGCCTCCTTTATATCGAAAGTTAGAGTGAAGATGGTATTGAGGAAATTGCAAGTCGGGTGACTTAGAGCTTTCCGAGGAGACTTGTGTTTCAGATAGAAACAATATATCAGGTTGTAATTGTTCAAGATGTTGGTGAATAGCATTAAGATTAGACCTGATACCGCGGATGTTGCAGTAGTGAATCAGAAAGTTGATACTTTCGATGACCGAGGTCGCTTGGGCCCTGCCCTCCCGGACATCCGAATGGGGCAGGATTTTACGTCCGGAATTTATAACCCTAGAAACCACAGCCATCTTATTCTTTAATTTGGGACTTTTAATCCCCATGGTAAGGGTGGTGGTACCTCCCCGGCTGGCATGGAGTATACATGCCTACCACCTAATAAATGAGGAAAGAAGTAATCTTGTGTTACAATACACTAGCAATAACCTCACAGTATCGCTTAGAAAAATTGGTAATAAAACATATATTCCTAATTCATCCGTCTACCGAGTACTGGACGCCAATAAATATCATCCATACAAGTCTAGGGTAATATAAGGTTTATTGGCAAATGATTTTCCACGAAGAGTAAGATTTTGTGAATGGTACATCCAAAATATACGAGAAAGTCCCAATTTTTCAATGAAAATATTATGCACTGATAAAACTCGATTTACCAATTGCGGAGTTTTCATCAGGCGTAATACCCATCACTGTGCTGTAGAAAACCCATAACTCACCTCAAAGACGATTTCAATCAAAATTTGGATTTAATGTTTGGTGCGGTATAATTGAAATTCAAATTTAAATATGAAGTTTCAGAAATTGTCACTTTTAGGAAATCAATTAATTGGCCCATTCATTTTTAATTTTAATTTAAATGCAACACGATATCTTGAACTCTTACAAGAACAAATAATGCCAGCTGTAAGGGCAGCTGTGGGGAACTAGGATCAAATTTGGTTTATGCACGATGGTGGTCCAGCTCATAATGCCGCCGTCGTAAAGAATTATTTAGAACAAAACTTTCCCAGTGGATTAATTGCGAATAATGGCGACATTTTGTGGGCTGCTAGATCCCCGGACATAAATCTCCTTGACTAAAATATTGCAATTTTAGAAGCAAGAGTCCGAAACGCTATGCGTGCTCTTAATAAAAACACATTAATAAGGGCAATAAACTCTGCAAAATCGTTGTCAAATATGTTTTGATCAAGGTGGTGGCCACATAGAGAATTTCTTTTAAATTAGACAGTTATAATTTATTTGTATCAGTTTTTATTGCAAATGATCGCAAAAGTCGATCGATAATAATTCAAGAATAATTTCCTAGCTGTCTAGCTTGTGCTTTTTCATAATTATTGAAGCATTCAGTTGACTATTGAAGGAGATATTAATTCATGAACGTCAAAAAACGAACGTTATAGTGAACCATGGCCTAATTAGATTAACAATTTTTTGCGATTTACAGATAACTAACATTTTTTTCTTATTTCAGTATTCACTGAAAAGAAAATACCGTGTTGTGATAGATTTGTGAAAAGACGAAAAAAAATGCTATTTAATGCATTAATAATCCAATATGGCGTCCATAAGAAAAAAGAAGGCTATATTCATTATTTCGAAATCTGAAAAAGATATTCTTTTGTTTTATTTTCTATTGTAAAGTTCTTAAAAAAGTACCCGTAAAACCAAAAATAATGATAAAATGTAATAGCACTTCTGGAATGGTAATAGAATCCTGAGATAGATTGTCTATTAGGCCGATTTTGCAACTCTTATAACAAGGACATGCATATACGAACAATAGTTACTAATTGATTGAATAAAACTTTCCTTTTTCCAAATAAACATAATATTCAATAAAACATAAAAGAGTTCTAAATTCAGAATAAAACTCAAACAATTGTACCACTTCAGTGTGTAAAAATTATTTGCAGTTATGCTTGTCCTATGTAAGTAAACGTATGGATCAATCTACTCACTAAGGGATTTCCAGCTGCTTAAACATCCAGTCGATTTAACTTGAATGACGTACTAAAAGGTAATTCATGTATGATAATGATAGAGGTTGGTAAATAGAAGTAATTATCACATCAAATACATCACTCTTACGTTCGAAAATTTGAACCATCCTCCATATAGAAAGAATAAATTTCTTGCAAATAATGGAAGGTGCCGAATAAGCAAGAAATCCAAGAGTAGGTTTCGAAATGAATTATGAATAAAATAAACATTACAGCTTGAAAATAAAAAGACCGATTTGTAACAGAAACCAATTGAAAATTGCTACATAACCAGGTTTGAAACGTTAAAAAAATTAATTTACTGAAATTAGAAATTAACTAAAATTCCAATGTAACACGATTAGTAGGGAAAAGTGGTTTAAGTTCTAATATATTGCTGAGTTTATTAGTAAAAAATATTGTACAAGTATTAATTTTTTACTGTTTGTAAGAAAAGTACCAAATTTGCCATCCTTTCTAATTTAAGCAGTTCAAATTGTAAAGATTCTCTTTATTAGCGTTCTCGGCCTTTTGTACTTTTGATATCTTTAAATTTATTTCTGTCAGTAGCTCTATTGTGATCTGGCAAACATTAAATTTACGAAAAACACCTTTCTCTACAAAAAGGAGTAGACCTATAAACCTACTTTACAATATAAAAAAGTGTTAAGATTTTGTATTGTATAAGCTTCCTTAATACTTAATACATAATATTTTTAAAAGCCTAAATTTTAGACACATTTTTGATCCTGTATTGTCGTACTGTTAACATTTGCTGAACGTATTTATTTTTCAATCACAATATTAATTGAACAGAGCTACGAATTGAATTATACGTTCAGCAATTTTTTTAAATTCATTTTCTGTTCGTTTTTGGAAAATAGTGAGAGCTAGCACAGCGAGTTATTAAAAACACTTTTTTTTTCTATAACTTTAGCTGTGCCAAATCTCACTAAAAAGATGTATATACCACATTATATTAGAATACATATTTCTTTACAGATTAAGCTCAACCCAATGCTTATAAGTGAAGTAGTTATATTTTTGTGAAAGAAGATAAAAACTATTAAACCAAGTGTATAAAAACATAAGTAAGGATGTGCTCAAAAAAGAAAGTATGTAAAATAACAAATCTGCAAGTATCAATCGTCGCACTTCATTATTTAAATATATCAAGACTTTCAAAATGTTCAAATTTTCGTTTGGCGAGTACAGTTTAATTATTTATATTAAATAAAAATGAATGTGGTTTCGGGCAACGAATTATCTAAATTATTAATTTTTAAAACATATCGCTTTTAAACACGCTTATGTCCATTAGTGTCTTAAAAATTGTGCAGGGTGAAACGGTATATGTTAATTGTTAATATTTAAGTAACTTAAAATGAGTGAAACTACGCATTATATGATGGAAGGTGTGCCAAATCCAATGGCACCAGCTATATCTGATCAATCTTACGAAGGTAATGTGGATTACATCATCAGTGATTATATGGAGAGACTCAGCACACGACTGAACATTCTAGAAGCTGAATTAAAATATGCGTGGAGAGCTTTAGATTTACTATCACAAGAATACATCAAAATGTGGGAACGTTTAGAAAAGTTAGAAGGTTTATTATACGAGCAACAAAGTGTCATTGCCCAACTTTTAGATTTTTATACGAGCGTCGGAGTAAGTGAAGGTCAAGGAATAAATGACCAAAGCGCGTTACTTGACGGAAAATTGGGCCAGCTAGAAGTGATTCGTGAAATTTTGGGTAACGGAACAGTCGAAGACGGCCTAGAGGAGGGTGTTGATGTAACCCGTGCTGCAAACCATCACTCAACCACAATGATAGAAGAACTTGATCTAGAACTAGGAATGGATGAAATGAGAGCACCAGACGAAGCGTTTTATAGAAGTTTAAATCAAGCATACAGAGAAGATTTAGTGGGTTGTGATACTTCAAGATCTCCTTCTCATTTAGGCATGATCTGGGAAGAAGCGGAAGACAGTGAGGAGGTTAATTTAGAAAGACAGCAATTAAAGCAATTGGAAAATGCTGCTAGAATTGTTGAAAGTCAAGAAGTGTATAGCGCTATGGACTATAAAGACTATCGCGGTAATACACCTTGTGTTAGTGAACAAGATTTAGCTCAATTATCTCGAATCAGTACAATAGACCAGATAGCAATGGAGAAGTTAGATGAATTAGATAGGTTAAGTAGTAAAATCCAGCAGGACTCTATCAACATCAAACATCTTCAGAGTAGATTATTTGAAGAGGACGCAAATGAAAGGAATCAGGAAAATCAGAAAATGTTTCCTGAAAACGATATGTGGAATTACACTACACAGTTGTGCTCTACAAATCGTCCTAGTTCACGTTTATCTTTATCCGATAGTGTTGTTGGGACTGATAACGAAGTTGCCGAAACCTTAGCTGGTGGAATTCGATCACCTACCTCACCTCGTCGTAGACACACAGACATAACAACGTGCAGCGCTCCTTACACAACAGTAACGGGAAGACTTGCATATAGCACGGCAGTGCAGAATGCTGAAGCAGCAGCAGCTGCATCGAAAAATCCTTTTTACAGTGCCACTTTAGATATGAACACTTTAGTACCCGCATCTTACGAAACCATCACCAGCACATCGCCCGCTGTATTTAGCGTAAAATCAGAAAGACCCACATCTCCAACTACATCAATTTGTAGTGTTCGAACACGGCAAGATGGTTACGTTGGTTCACCCAGTAAAAAACTCAGCATGGAAAACATTCGTACATCGCCCAGTCCTCCTCCGCCTGCACCTTGGGATTTATGTGGAACATTCCGTGTTTCACAAGTAATAGTAATTCCGGGGCCTCAACCGGCTCCAAGCCCAGTCTTCCTAGGTGCTTCCTCCGAAGCACCTTCTATGTCAATTACAAACCAAGATCACTCAAGATTAAGTCCGAGAACACCACATTCGCCTAAATCGCCTAGAACTTCACCAAAACGCAGCAAATCTAACATTGTTGCAGCTAAATCTGATTCAGGTTTATCATCAATGAGTGGTTGGTCAAGTTTAGAAAAATCTCCAGGTTTGCTAATAATACTAATAAAAATACATTCTTATAAATTCTTTTTCAGATATAAATATCAATAAGCAGCAAGTATTTCATCGAAACGTTTCACCTTTACCACTTGAAATGCAAAATACTACAGCAACAGGTAGTGCGTATGCAGAATCCGATACAGACTCTTTTATTAAAAATCCGCAAAATATAGACAATAACACTATCCTTCCTGGTGGTCATCACATGTCGGCGTTTACAACTGTGAAATCACCGTGTACTTTGGAATCTTCTGGTAACTTTGTACCTGCACCTGCTCCCGCATCGGACATAAATGTTAGTCCTCGGACAAAAACCAAACATCACCATAGCAAAAACAACTCCTACGCAGAATTTCCTTCTTATAGACTAGATCAGCCAGCTATTTATTCTGTCGCAGGTAGTAATAGACAAGAATCTTATACTTCGGTTTATACGGGAAATAGTACAGATTATATCAGTCACAACGTGAATTATCCTGACCTAATAGAGCCTTATGAACACAACGAATTTAGCAATGTTATCCAAAGACAGTTATCAATGCCTACAGATCAAGAAACAACGAAACTGGCACAATTTAGCTCACATTACAGAAAACCAAGTCTTACAAGAACGTATTCAACTGGAAGTGGACCTTCCACTGATGGTGTATCTACTCACAATGGCTATAAAACTGCAATGCACCGAACTATGTTTCCAACTGGTAATATAACAGACGCTTTATCTTACTACCCTACATCTGCACGCTACGATTCGGCAAACACTAATATAACATACACTGATTACAGAGACCCATCGGTGTGGTTGAATTCTACCGAAGGACCAATTCCGTTTGATAGTACAAGCACATCTAGCTCTTTACGTTCAGCCGAAACAGCTGAAAGCGAGTACACTAACAGCCCGTACGCTGAACGCCGATATAACAACACACAGTTACTGCAAAGACAAAATGAGCAAAAACAATTCCAACAAATTGCGAATCAACATCAAACAGCAGAACATAATAAATCAGGAAACCATAGACAAGAAATACCTTATCTTGAATTGGATCTAAAAAACAAAAATGTACCGGAATATATAGTACAGCAGCAACACTCCAATAAACTTTATGACTCAAGCGTAATAATGACCCAATCGGGTTACATTACCATTGCGTCTGATATACATAAACAAAAGAAAGACCCAAAAGTAAACAAAAAGTTAAAAAGAGGAAATACTCTTAAATCTGCAATGAGTTCAGTGAGTCACTGGTTACCGGATTTGCATTTGAAAAAGCGGCACCGCTCACTTTCATTACCTTCAAGCGATAGAGATGATTTCAAGGATAAAAGTAAAAACGTAACTAAATCACACACAGGCACAACACCAAGAAAAAAGAAAAAAAATGTAATTGTTTCCACCGTATCCGGTATTATACAAAAAGCAAAGAGAAAAAACAATTATCATATGCACTCACTGTCAGATCCTGAGCAATCGGAAAATGAGTGGGTTAGTGGTCGTGCAAGTTCTGTTGTATCTGAAGATGATAGAAGTGAGGATAGCTGCAGTATTTTATCAGAGTGCCAATCGGAACGTGATAATTTGTTTCCTAAAATTATCACAAATAAACCGAGAGTACGTAAACAAAGTCATCAAGAAGTGTTACAAAAATGCACTGAACATCAGGAAGAGCCGGCGTCTCAATTTGAGTATATAAGAAAGTCTAGTCAAAATCAGACAATTGAAGATGATTTTTGCGAGCCGGATGTAGTAAGCTTTACTGAAAATGAGGAATCGGGAAAAAGTGAAACTGATTCGAATTTATTTGCGACAATAGGTGACGTGAAAAAGCCATCGTCGATTTCTGATAAAAGTGATGATTCTATTACAAGTGAAAGTAAATTTCCACAAGTATCTCTGGGTGGTGCGTCAATGGAGTTTGCCGTTTCACGTGCATTGGGAAAATATAGGCAAAGGCAGTCGTCGACAACTTTTGATGATCAGGTTGCATCAGATGAGTCCACAGATAAAGTGGATGATGTAGTTGAGTTGATAACAACTAAGGACAATATTATTGAAGAAATTAAGCCAGATGTTGTTTTAAAGGAGCAAAAACCTATAGATATTCCTTCAAATGGGATTAGTAGAGTGTTAGTATCAAATGGTGAATCCATTGTTTGTGAAAGTAGTCCGTCGTCTATTAGTTGGCGAGGCCATATTAATAGAGCATTTCCGAGACATCAGCAGAGCTTAGAAATTCCTGGTTACAGAGAAGATGATGATAATCGTAGTACTCATTCTTGGCGAAGTGGCTCTCGTGTGTCTTCCCGGAGGCAAAGTACTGAAGACAGTATCGATAGTGAAGACGAGTGGTATTGCTATGAATTAAGAAAATTGGAAGAAATGGAAAAGCAGTCGTTGCTTGAGATAGAAATGGGGGAAACGCTGGAGGAAGTACCTGAAATAGAGGATTCGTTTGAGCCCGACAATGAAGTAAAGGAGCGAATGTCGTTTGTGCTAAGAGAGTTGCGAATAAAAGCAAAAATAGTGGAAGGTGTTTTAGATGAGCGAGATAATAATCGCCAAGTGATGATTTCTGCTAAAAATAGAGAAAGTAGAAAATCATCTTTAGACGAAATTGATGAGATACAGGCAAAGCTAAAAGAATCTGACGAATATTATGATGACGCAGATCACAGCAGAGATGAACGTAGATCAGACGATGAGCGGTCGTCTGGAGAAACTTCGGGTCCTGACAGTCCACATCATAGTATTGAGGAGTATGAAGAAGAAGATGAGTTTCTTCCTGAATTTGCAAAATGTCATTTGAGAAGTTCTGGCCAGGAAGACTTAGAATTGCCCATTGTTATTAAAAGTGAGGAATGTGTAACTGAAAGTGAAAGTGTACAAGAAACTGTTGTGGAAGTGCCGGAAATTAAAATTGATACTACCTTTTCCAAAGAAGAGTCTGCGAAAGATGCAGGTCCGCTTGGCAGCAAATGGAAATTGCTTAAGGCATTGAAGGAAAGAAAAGCGGAGGAGAAAAGTATACAGGGGAAGAGCCCGGAAACGCCCATCGAAAAAGATAAAGTAAGTATGATTGGGATGATGCAAAAATTTTACGAAATACATGTCAAGACTTAGAATAGATTTATGTTAATGTAATAAACGATTGTTAAGACAAACAAAATGAGCATTTGAAAGTAGAATTGCCTTTGCACAATAATATCAAATCAGGAAGTAGACCGTAGGAGACGTAGAATGTTATAGAAAAGCTTTTTAGTAATACTATAAATGTATGTTAACATAATTGTAACATCAACTTTGACATGCTGCTTGATATAAAATTTGATGTAGCATAAGCGACACATCTCATTCTAACACATACGTCAATTCATTGCCTTTAATATAATACTATACAATAATAATTCCTTCGAGTTGTACGAAATCAGTTACATACTTTTATACAAAATGTCATATCACTTTCATATCATCAAACCATAAAACACTCTTAATGCATTATCCATATCGTAAATAACCATGTAATCCATTTTAAACATAATTCTCATACCTAAGTACAAATGAAATTATTTAAATTGGTATCCTCTAGGAAATGTTGTATGATAGGTATGTATGTATGTATATGTTACCATGGAGTAGTAAAGTGCAATTTTTTATATATTTAATAATAAAAGTGCACGTGATTGAGATGCAGTTTACAAGACGGATAACACAATTGTTTTTGTTTCTGTTTGGCTTACTGATGTGAAGATTTGGTTATTCATTCGCCGTCATTTACTTGAATTGCTACTTCTTCACTTTTTTTTAGTTTTCCTATGGTTACCATACGTCACTACGTAGTAAAACGAAACGACCTGAATTCAAAATAATTTTTTTGTTTATACGTTTACCTTACCTTCGTTCCTCATTAAAATCTAAATACTGTACCATAAGAGCTTTGGGTAGATGCATGATCTTCAAAAATCAATTTCTCCAGACGAACTAGAACGACGAAATAATTTATAATATGAAACAAGTAAAATTGCAAACAAAATAGTCGTTTCCTGTATTAAACCAAACATTATGCTCCATACCTTGAAATGTTTTATATATAGTTATGTCACTTGTGGCTCACATAGGTATTTACATGTGTAAAAGAGGCACAGATAAATCGGGAATTACAATAACATTGTATATGCGTTTGAGATAGAGAGAGAGAAAATAGCTTAAAGTTCCTTGAAAGTAGGTCAAGGTTCATTGACCAGGACGTAAAGTTGGAAACCTAAATATAGAACGAATTATCAGGAAACCGCCATTAGTTCTTAGCAACAGCTACCTGTTTCTGAGCAAAAAAATGTTTTTGACCTGTTTTCGACCTGTTTTAAGCTGCATCAGGAAACTAGAACCAAATTTTGGGAAACTAGCACCGACTCTTAGGGTTTTTGAGAAACTGGTACTGGTTTTTGATCTGTTTTGCGCTTTTGGCTTGTTTTTGACCTGTTTTGAATTGTTTTTTTGGAAACCAGTGCCATTTTCTCAAGAACTGGTGCCATTTTCCCAAATACAGCTTAAAATAGGACAAAACAGATTAAAAATAAGTCAAAAATGACCCAAAATAAGTCAAATACCGGTAGCAGTGTCCTAAGATCTGGTAGTATTTTTCCAAATACAACATAAAGCAGGTCAAAACAGATCAAAGGCAGACCAAATAAATTTTTTCTCAAAACAGATGGTTTTTTTAAGAACTGATCGCGGTTTTCTGATGACTGGTTCTATTTTTAGATTTCCAAAAATTGACCAACTTGCGGTCAACGAACTTTGACGTACTTTTAATAGGTTAATCAATTTTGACACGATTTCTTTTTCTTACACTTATTGCAATTTCCTACATGTCTCCCTCTTACAGAGGTGGATCACTATGTGTCCCAGAAGTCACATAGCTAGTGTTTATTATTTTGAGCAGTTTTAGATCACCGTACCACAGTTTTTCCAATTCCTCATGCTCTTACTATAATTACCAGTTTAGCGCAGGTATATCGGTGGTAGCTGTCTTTAGCGTATGTTATATCAGATAATAATGATTAGTACCACTATTCTATACACTCAAACTATTTTCAATCTAGATCATACCAATACTGTCCTCCTCTCGATATTTATGTAATCACTCTTTCTCTTCTTTCCTTCCATCTATGGTCCTTTGAACTATCAGAGAGGTTTTCACAGTTTGGAATATACATCTTTATCTTCAAAGGTGGACATTGTGGTTATTATGAAAGAACATGTACGTGTTTGCATTTTGATGCAAACATAAATAGTGAAGAGAACATTTCCGCACAAATTAGTCATGCTATTTTCATTAATTTAAGTATAAGTGTTAGGAATGATTAAATTTGTTGAGACGAGTTTTACTCCTATTAATAAACATAAGCAGACGTGGAAAAAGGGTTAGGCATTTGAAGTCCAAAGGTTACTAGTTTGCCCCATCACACTAAAAGAAATAAATGGGAATTATTTATATGCCGCTGATTTTTGTGTGAAAGATATTCTTTCCTTCACCCTTTCTTGTAACGTAGTGGTCGCTTATTATTTTTCCTTGTACTCTTCTTCTCCTTCAGAGGAGGTCTATCGGGCTAGGGGACAGGGATGGTTAGGAGAGGTTCACCTTATGACATTATACGCTTTCATTTGGCACCAAAATATGTTCTGTAATTATTTTTACCTTTCAATCTTCGCCATCCGTGAGAGATGGAGCTATAGGAAAAGTAGGTAGCCTAAGAGGAGGTTTAAGTGTTGACATTTTACGGTCCGAGTTATAATCATTATCTTTACTTCACATTAGTCGTCTCTCTTAGAGGAATTCGGGGTGGAAATAGGAATTCTGAGAGGAGGTCTGCCTCCTGACCTGTACGCTTTCGTTTGACACTGAAATTTGGTCTGTAGCTAATTAATATTAGTCGAGGGTCTAAGAAAGAGGGCGATAAGTGGAGATTTACGTACTGACATACTGAGACCGTAATCAGCTCTGTATTTCAAGAAAATGCTGTACAGAAAAGGCAAACTGACAAACAGACAAACGGATACAAGTACGAACAAGGTGCTGACGATAGCGCACTCTTTTATAAAATATAAACTTAAAAAAGTAGTAAGATGTTAATTGTAAGAATGGCATAATGGAACCAGGTTTTTTAAGGGAATATCCTGCATAATACTGTATTTATGGGTTGTTCATAATATCCCAAAGTTACGGTTTTGTAATCGTTACTTTTAATACATACACGAAAAAGTGGTTTAAATATATAAACTATTTTGTTTATGTATTTAATTTGACATTTTTCATCAAATATTTCAAAATTTTAATTTTTTTCTAATTTTATGTAAACGATTACAAAAAATTTTATTCGTAACACGTGCGCTGTCACATTCTTGGTGCGGGGTAGATAGAAGAAGTATAATAAAGGTACTTATATCCGACGAACTAAAATGGGTATCGAACACTAACAGAACACCTTGTATATGAATTATCCTATAATAACCTTCATTTGTTTTATTATAGTTCCAGTAGTTCTCTAAGTATTTGATTAAATGGATTATTATAACATATACAATCAGCTTTCCATTTATTCTGGTACAGGGAGTTGATTTTATGTTTAATAGTTTGAATAGTGTCCGATACTCAGTATCTTTATAGATGCCAAGTATAAGTTTTCATAATTGTCATTTTTAAAATTAACACCAAACATATTCTCCAAATCGGACAAACCAAGAGTAGTTACAAAAGTAATAGATTCGTTCCTCTATCATAATGTACATGATACAACCGTTCAACAAAGTCTAACAAAATTTAACAAATTTGGTAATAATCGAATACATTTGACCATTCTATAAACTTCGACGAACTTTGTCGAAGTTTGATAAAACTCGACGGTATTAAAAAATTTCAAGAAAATTCAACTCAATTTGATAAAATTCTATGAAATTCAATAAAAATAATACGAAAGTTGACAAAAAGTTGAGTTAGTTGGGTACTATAGATTTTAGGAAGTACAAATGAATTAATAAAATTCGATAAATTTAGACAAAGTATGACGCAAATAGACGATATTGGACGAAATTTGACACAATTGACAAAATTTAACAAAATATTTTATCAAGTTACAAAAAACGTATTTTGAATTCTGATATATTTCGACAAAATTGGACAAAATTTAGCTGGATTCGGCCACACTGGACGATATTTCAAGATGAAGCTTGACACAGATGAAATTTCTGTTTCTCTTTTTTAGGACTATCGCATTAAATTTAGGTCACGACGTATGCTCCCTTAGGATACATACGGAGATATTGTTTTGTTCTCTTGGATTGTTGGAAGATAAAATGGATAAAATTTGGATTGGAATCAGGTACAAATTCTAAATGGTACGTTTTTTCAAGAAACCACTTTTTTCTAGAATGGCTACTTTTTAGTTTTTAATATGAAGCTATGAACAAAAATTATTCCACCACATTCTTTTGATAAAAAGTTGAGTTGCTACTCTTCCCTTATTTGTTTTTACAGTTAGCATGCAAGGAATTTAAAATCTAAGTTTAGTAATTTTGTTTTCCCAATTTCAAGGTCTTCGTATTCCCCATTAGGATGCACACAAAGATATTATTTTGATAAGTTTTTGGGAGATAAAATGGGTTTGTCATTAAGGTATTAATTATTTTTTAATATGAAGCTTTGAACCAATAAATGTACTTTTGGTTATTTTGATTTTCGTTCCACTGCGTTAAACATTAAAAGCTATCTTTTTTTTCTCCCTCTTCCCTTATTGATTTCATAACCATCAGACTAACAATTTGTAAAATTAGGTATTCGTATTTTCTAAGCTTACACCACTGTTTGTGGGTTTCGGAGCGGTGTTTGGAAAAATGGCTTCATTATCAATCGAGGTGAAATTGCTTTATCTGTACTGACTACTTTTTAATTTTTTGATTGAATCTTCAGTGTCTTTTTTATTACTTTGGCCTCCATTGCTGATCTAAACCTGAAATACTACTTCATTTTACTTTGCTGTGATTGGTTTTTATGACTATCAAACTATGAGTTTGGAAAATATGGCAATCGAACCTTTCGAGCTAGTATCAAAGCATATTTTCGCTTAAGTTGCATATAGTGATATACAAGAACGTTTGTATGTTTTGGTCAATCGTTGGAGGTTGGAGGATAAAATGCGATACCACTGTATTGCGATTACTTTTCCTACAGACTTCGTACAGGTACATTATTCTGTTGCTGGCAGGTTTTTTTTGTTTTGAATGCCTACTTTTAAATTTTTTGTTATGATGAAGCTTCTCGAGTCAACACCTTTTTGATTATTTTGGCTCATCCCGATGATGGAAATTGATATTTCTATTTTTTTCCTTTACAATCTTTTATGACATGAATTATTTGGAAAAGTTGTTGCTCGTGTCTTCCAAATTTACGTCACTAAGCATTGTCCCATTGTATTGTCTACAGGGAAATTATTTTTAAATTTTAAGGAAAATAAGAAACTCTAAACCTCTTTGGATAGTCATGGGTGATAAATCGATGTGAAATTAAAAATACAAGGCGGTTTTAAAGAAATACTGATAATGGTCAAAGCAATATTTTTATCCAAAACCGTTGAGGAGTACAGGTATCATAGAAACGATATTTATATTTTACTGCTTTACCATGAAGTTGGGTACATTATGTGAAGCTGAATTAAATACAGGTGCACAGTGTGTGGTTAAGAGAGATCAGAGCTTTTCCCTCCAATAGTTCCCAACCTTGATGGTTCTGATATACAAGGTGTCTATTTTAACAATTTCTGTAGGTTGTTATTTGAAATATAAATGTTACTGTAAAATATTCAATACTGTTTCGCAAGTATGGTGGGGGAAACAAATTGACCTTGTAAATATGGCGTCTCGCATTAAACCTACCCTACCTATCAACTCTACATCAAAATCTTAAATAGAACTCCCCCCTTATGTGACACATCGTAAAAAAAATTGGAATTATCCTGGAATTGGTAAAAAATATTTCCATGTTTTCCCAACTTCCGTTATTGGTTAATGACTAAAGGTCTATCGGCATATAGCAAACGTTTGGCAAAATTGGTGAGTAGTGTATCTATTGGTTTTTAAAACCACAAAAATGCGGAGAAAGGACCAGTATAGTGCAATTGAAGGAAGCGGTGCCGAATTCAGTACTACAAGTGCGCAAAAAGGATTGTCTTCATCCAATTTAATCAGTTGTGGTATTTCCTCTTCTAAAACAAGATTTTAACATGCTAAGATTGTCAATAGAGGTAATGTTTATGATGCGAAACGCTGAAATATTAGGTTCTGAAATCATAATTTTTTCTGGTATATGCAGAGAAAAGGAAAAGAAAACGTGCTTTATTCCCTCTCCAACGGGAAAGCAGGCTGCTTAAGCTTTCCAAGCTCTTTCAGCCACAGTGATGGATTCCCGTCATACATACATGCATACATCAAGTACGTATGAATGGTGGGATGATTAAAGATAAGTGTGGTTAGGATAGGATTGGAAGGAACGGAGTTAGGGTGTCTGATGGGAAAGTCACTACACCAACATTCACCTAAACAGCCGCACATAATGTGCTTATACGCAGACCGTAACGGGAATCGAAATCATCAACTCTCGATTGCTAAGCAGATAGCGTTACAATTGGCCTACTAGATTAATAATTTTTTTATACGGAAAGTTCTGGCATTATTTTCAGTCTAGTGTTTCCCATTTCGCCAACATGCGTAGAAACGTAACGTATTAGTACTATCGTCGTTTTGGCGCTAGGTTCTAGCAAAACTGAAGAATATTAATAATTCTAGTGTCTAAAATAAAAAAATTACAAGAAATCCTCCGATCTCTACGTTACTTGCTGGTCGTCGAAAACAAAATCCGTTGTTTCGTTGTTGCGTGGGATTGTACACCAAAATTAACGCATAAACCATATACTAAATAACACATTTTCACTATTATTTTTATATTTATATATTTTATAAATCGGGTTTTTGATTGGCTAGTATTTCACTGGTTTTTTATTTGCTTATCCGTTACTAACATTGTCGTTGGTTAGTATTAACTTTTATACTGATCTGTCGTAAGGTATGTCTGTAACTGCTCAAGTGTCCTCAATGTTTTTACATTTCTGCATTTTAAGATGATCTTGCATGTGATGCTCTTTTTGGTGCTTTACTCTGTGTTCTTTACGGTTCTCTGGTACCAATTTGCACATTGATACATTTTTGTCTGATAGTAATATTGACGTTATTTATATGTTAAACTATGATGTTTTCAACTTGAAGCTGTATACTGATGAAAATGAGTTGATACAATATGCAAATAAAGTAATTATAACAAGTAGTTTAATATTTAATATGATATAAAATTTACGTTGTCATGGTAACTATATACATACATTGAAAAAACGCAATCACGTTTCAATATTGATAAATTAGCTTGAAACCTATTTTATGAAAACAGTAAAAATGAATGCACTTTATCTAAATGTAGGTATTTGATATCGCAATATATTTCAGGATTTCCTCTAGAATGTTTATGAAAAGTTTAAAACATGCCCAAAGTCATTTATTTGTGTGAAATAATGGGATTTATTTCAATTTATGACTATTGATTTTGACAACTTCAATACCTCAAGATTTTAAACTTATATGGCTCAATGAAAATATAAGATTTGTTAAAAACTGTGATTTTGGAAATTATAAGGTTTCTTTTAATATATTCACAAATTTTTGTCAAAAATATTTCGTTCAATGTAGTGATTGACTATAACTATTTTGTGCATACCGCTGTATGCGTTGGTTAGCACTTCCCTGACAATGTAAACAACCCGTTAATTCGTCAAAAGTTAAACAGTTAAAATGCATTCTCTAACTCTTATTTGCTACAATTTTAAGCAGTTTTATAAATGATATTGAAAAAATCCTTTAAATTTATATGAAATGGGATTGCGTAATCTAAATTAAGGTTAGAATAGATTTGAATACTGCCATTTACGCTAGCTTGACTTTTACATTCAACAGATAACAAATACGAAAAAAATCACATTTTATCTCGTATATGAATATCAACAACTAAATGCCTTAATCATTTTTTTTTAATTTGTCTCTTTCATATACATGAAATACCATTTGAAAAGCAAAAACCCTTAGGGACAAATTCTTTTATAATTGAATTTAGGTAGCAAAGTGGTCGTCCCTTTATATTTTACTGGCTATTCCATTTTATATATTTTTATATAAATCTTATAAATCGGGAAAGTGCCAAATTAAATTTTTCCTTTTCCGCTTTATATAAGAATTTTTGACAATCCAATGGTATACCTTTTTATAATTACAGTTGATAATAAAACTCAAGCTGGTCTAAACAAAAGAAGAGTATAAGGGATGATACAGTTTCTACAACACTTAAAAGGTTGGAAACGTATCTAAGTAGAATATAGTGCCAATTAAAAAAAATACAATTCTTTCATGCTTAAATATATTACACTTTCTTTCTTTAGCAGTATTAATTGTATACGCTTACATAGAGAATTCTATAAAGACATTAAGGAAAACTATGATGGTACCCCCTGTATACCCAGATGTAGTTTAATATTAATTTTTTTGTACACTTATTGTTAATAACAAGGTTGTGTCATATTGTATGTTATATAAATAAATATATTTTTATATTTTTTTTATACGTTAAAATTGTAACCTCATCCATTTTTGTTGATTATCTATTTATGTTACTTTTTTTGTTTTTTTTAGAATGGCAGTGGCATTGGTGGAGATACGGGTGGACGCATTAATGGGTAAGTGATTTCTTCATTTTTTTTCACGTCTGTACAATGATATTAAAAATTAATTCATATTTGTTCTCGACTTAAGATTAACATTAAAATTAAGTGGCGTTGACAAATTGTGGCGAAGGAGGATTCTCAAAATAACCAAAACAATTTTTCTTGTTGAGACATAACTATACCTTTTAACATCTTGCTTCTTGAATGATTATCGATAATTAAGGACTGATGACGCCATATACGATTTAATTTTAAATTTTGCCATTTCTCGTTGGTGTTAGGAACATTCTACCTTCGTATACCATTGTATTGCAATTACGCTAGTCCAAAATGTACAAAGTAAACTTCATATTGTCATAAGGCGTCATCAGTTGTCAACTTATGAATAAATATTCTAAAAACAAGATGTTAACCTATATAAACTTAAATCAAAATAGTTCAATAAAATTGTTGGTAACCTAGAATAGATAGGATTTTTGTTGAGTTTAGACCACTGTAAGCACTTTAGTGACAGTGTTTAATTTTAGTTTTCCCTTTTAGAAATTTGGGTGTCTTGCATTCTAAAATAAGTAAGTTATTAAACGCCGATCTAGATTTAAAATTGCGCCTAAGTTTGGGAGTTGTCTCTTTTTCTTAACAAAACTTAAGTGAATTGATCTAGTTTTCAATGTTGTTATATTACAAAAAATAAATGTTATAATTCTGCAACGCTCAGACACGTCGATGGTGTATTTAGTTGGTCATTTTTTTTTAACATGAAACAGTAGCCAATACCAACTTTCTTATTTTAAATGCAACAACCTATATATTATACAATTTCTGGATTCTTCAGGAAATTCTAGATATATTCCATGTACAATCTCCTGTACCTATTTTCAACTGTTTCGTAAATATTAGGTGTCTTCAGATTTATTGCAAAAATTAACAGTACCCAAAGAAACTTATTTGGTTACAGAAACTCGATACAATTCACTCAGTACTTATTTGCCATTTAGGTCTTGATAATGAGAAAGTGAGGAAAAACCATTTTAGCATTCCTTTTTACTGTCAGTGCATAGTGGTTTGAATTTCTTTAACTGCATATCAAAAAATGGTTCATTTAACAGAAATGCACAAAAAACAGTTCTACCGACGATTAGTTATGAAGATAATACACGGACGCAGATGGAAGTTGCTCGCAAATGATGGCAATGTTGGATAACAATGCGATCCAATTAGTTAGTTTTGTTTCCTAACCAGTGCAGCTTTACACTGCATGGTCCTGCTTATCGTCAAAATTGCCACTATTGGTCACTGGGTGAGAGAGGAACATGCGCAATACTCTGAAATGGTTAAAGTTTTGGCAGGAATTGTTGGAGATCATATCATAGGTCTCGTTTTCATTGATGGTGATGGCGATAATTATTTAACAGTGCTCCAAAATAATGGCGTGCCAACTTTGACAAACTTATACCCTGATCCAGCAAATCCACAAGTTTCAGCGAATATGATATGGTTTCAGAAAGAAGGAGCGCCGCTCCATTACCAAATCGATATCCGGCAGTACTGGTGAGGATCAATGGAATGGCCAGCATGATCCCCGACCTGATGTTATGAGACTTCTTCTTAGGGAGATATGTCAAAAGTATTATAGACAAAACTAACCCCCCCCCCCTCGATTAAGCTGACTTAAAAAGACGAATAACGCTTGCGATTAGTTCGGTCATTCCTGAGACGTTGAGTAACGTTAAAATAAATTTCTATTTAAGATTAGAGTGTTGTCAAGACATTCGCGTCGAGCATTTTGAACATCTTCATTGATATTAAGGTTTTTTTGTTGTTTTTTACATTATCAAGAAATAAACAGTATTACTTATTACTGTTTCAGTAATCAAATCATTTTCCTTTGTTAATGTTATTTTTTGCAATAAATCTGAAAACACTTAGTATTTCGGAAACAGTACATTGAATCTGTCTAGAATTTTCTGAAGAATCCAAAAACTTATTAATATACAGGGCGTTGCACTTAAAATAAGAAATTTGTATTGGTCACTGCATAAAAAGTTTTTTGTTTTTATTCAGAACCCGATCAAAAAATTATTTTTTGAAATAATACCACTGAATGCTTTAAAAAGTCATTGATTGACGCCAATGCTGTTATTTTTCCATTTCTCGTTTAAATGTTGTTTGTTACATAGCATTTTCTGAATTTTTCAATTCATTCTTACCAAATAGTTAGGCTAGTACACTTTAATTCAATTTAAAACCGAAAATTGAAATAAATTAATATTCCGGTAAACGGCACCCCTAAATAACAAGAATTTATCACTTCTCGATATGTCATCCAAACTTCATATTTGAGTATGTCGATCAAAAATAAGCAACCATTTCCTGTAACTATTTCTGATATCTTGCAAAATAAGTGCATTTTACTGAAAAAATTTCAATTATTGGTCATTTACCACTAATCAATACGCCACTGGAAGAATCTGTCTAGTGCATATTTAGTTTTACGTAATGCAACAACTTTTATCCGAAAAAAATCGATATTAAAAATGTTTTACTTATCGATCAAACTCTGCACCTCCTTGTATATATATATATATATATATATATATATATACGCGGGGTGTTTTGTGCATATTTGGTCATTTCTACGTGCTCCAATGAAATTATGCTATTTATGTTAGCACGTATAAATGAGGGAAGTTTCCTGTTAGCGCTTTAAATTACTCATAAATTGGGCCATTTAGTATCATTTTACTTTATTTTTCACGGCTCGATAACAGACTTTATGCTATTGTTAGGTATAGCCACTATTTGGGGTCTCGCATAGCCTTAAGCTTGGTGCTAATAAATTCGTGATTTGGATCGGTGTCGCAGATAGTTATATAAATTTAATGTCTTTGTACGTAAAGGGTACTTTATTTAAGAGGGCTAAGAACCGTTTCAACATTGGCGGATTTGGAGTGAAGTTGCGGTCGGTTTTTACCTAAGTAAAAATTTTGGTGTGTATAGCCATATTTGGTACCAACAATCTTTCACGCCGTATGTTAGTGATCAGAGCGTTGCAATGCATGTTAAATTTAGTTTTTATTTAAGTAACTTCATACACATATTAATCTAGAGTATGTACTAGTTCACCCTCAAAGTAAGTTTATGGCAATTTTGCACCGTTTTTGTGTTTGTAACTAATTATAATGTGTGCTCCATTTTTTTTGTTTAATAATTAATTTGTTTAGAATTTGTTTATTTTACCAAATTCCAATATTGTAGATAATCGTACAACTGGTACGAACAATTAAATAGTTCAGCTAAAGTCACGATATTCAATATAGTAGCTACACAATTTTTACAGTAGGTTGATGTTGTATAATTAGTTATCATAAATCCCGTTGACTCGAAAATCAGGTGAAATGAATGTAATGCGTTGGATTACATGGTAATTAATTTAGGTCGTTTAAAAATTAAACAAAGAATTGTAATGCGCGTGTTTTCAATTTACCATGTTTCCAGAAAAGGTTGTCTCTTATTAAATTAGATTCTAATTCTACTACAGGATATAATCTATAATTATGTCATTAAGTTAATTTCAATGTAGAAATCAGCAAATTAAGGTATACGACGATCAGTTACATAAATATTTATCACCACAAGAGCCAATGGCATAACATAGGGTTTTACTTATATATATATATATATATATATATATATATATATATATATATATATATATATATATATATATAATCGACCACTCAAAACTTTGTTGACGTTCACAAGAAATGAATAAAATTACGCATCTTCCACAATTTTATCATAAGGTGACTTTAGTCACTAAAATACATTCCGGTCTACCGGACTTACATCCGTGAAACTACGGCTTTCTAGTTATAACTGTACTGTACAAATTTACATAATCACAGTAAATATTAACCACATTAAAGTAGCCTGCAGAAAGTCAGCTCTATTAGCTTAATATTAGTTTTATGCCACCTTTGCCTACTGGGGCTGGATATTATAGAATAGGGTTCTAAAGGTGATTTCATTGCTGACATTTACGTTTTATTTGACACCGAAATTAATTTGTAGCTTATTTTTCCTTACAATCTGCGCCCCTTTGGTTAAATCTATTGGACGAAAGTGCAGGAGTGGTTAAGGAGAGGTATACCTTATGACATTACACGTTTTCATTTGACATAGTATATCTTAATTATTATTTTAACTGACAATCTCCGTCTCTTACTATGAAGGGAGCTATAGATGGACGACTAGGAGCTTTCCTAGTTGACGTTTAATATTGTTGTTAACTCATTTTCTGTCCGTTTAGAGGGGCTTTTGACTTTATATGATTTCGTTTGACATTAAAATCTACTCAGTGGGTAAGCACTATAAGTAGGGCCAATGAAATGGGGTGAAAGTAGTAGTTTATGTACTAACATACGCATTTATTTGAGACCTAATTAGCTTCTGCAGACTTTTCAAGATTGTTTGTTATTAAAATCCTTTGTAAACTTGATAACGCAACTTGACAATAATCTGCGATCGACTTACGGCTGAAGTGTGAACCAATCTTTATACGCAGCTTTTGAAGTTTAAACTTCGTTAATGTGCCTCTGATACACGATAGCTAATCTAATAGATGCGTGATTATCTAAAATACCAATCTTGTACATAATAAATCGATAAACTAAGTTGTTTTCTAATTCGATATTTATCCGTATGTCGCGTATTTGCGTTGTTGCGTTTTTCGTATGTGCGTTGAAGTGGTATCGTATGGTATTGTTGCGTTATTCTACGCGTAGATTATGTTTACATTCACCGAAAATTAGCAACAGGTCAACTTTTTCACTGTTATTCATTTTAAACAATTATTTGGATTGAAATCAAATTAAACTTTTATTTGATTATCAATTGCATAAACAATTGCGATGCGATTTTGTTGACGTACGCTGCCTACGATTTTGTTTGATTCTGCTAATCGTATAATAAAATTGAAAAACTTTCGATGGCATTTTTTTTATAAAACTCTATAAGAATTTTATACGTATGTATTGACAAAAAAATAAGCAATGCAAAAATGCAAATATATATATATATATATATATATATATATATATATATACAGTGTGATTTAAAAAAATAAAATTATGTGCGCTTCCGATCAAACCGGAGGCTTAAAAATTATCTAAACCAAACACTTAATAGAGTATTTGTAAATGAATAAAAACTATTTGAACACCTTCTTGTGAAATGCAATACAAAAGAGTTATTGAGTGCGTCCGATTATATTGAACGCACTGTATATGTATATTATATATATATATATATATATATATATATATATATATATATATATATATATATATATATTTTAATTTTCATAAGGTGACTTTAGTCACCAAAACACATATGCTTGTCTACACCGCTTACATCCGTGAAACTACGGCTTTTTAGTTATAACTGTACTCTACAAATTTACATAATCACAGAAACGTAAATATAACTACATTACAAGTAGCCTTCAGAAAGTCAGCTCTGTAGCTTAATATTATTTTATGCCTTTACACTCTTTGCCTACCTTGAGGGCTAGATATTATACAGTAGGGGGTGATTTCATGCACTGACATTTTACGTTTTATTTGACACCGAAATTGATTGTGTAGCTTATTTTTCCCTTACAATCTTCGCCCCCTTTGGAAGCAATCTATTGGACGAAAGTGCAGGAGTGGTTAGGAGAGGGATACCTTATGACATTACACGTTTTCATTTGACATAGTATATCTTAATTATTATTTTTAACTGACAGTCTCCGTCTCTCGTGAGGGATGGAGCTATAGATGGACGACTAGGAGCTTTCCTAGTTGACGTTTAAATATTGTTGTTCCTTTACGTTTTCTGCCCGTTTAGAGGTGGCTTTTGACTTTATATGATTTCGTTTGACACTAAAACCTACTCAGTGGGTAAGCACTATTAGTAGAAGGCCAATGAAATGGGGTGAGAAGTAGTGGTTTATGTACTAATATACGCATTTATTTGAGACCATAATTAGCTCTGCAGCTTTTCAAGAAAAATGTCCTGCGGTAAAGACCAACTGACAAACAGGCGAACGTACACGCGGAAGATGCTGCATTTTATCATTTTAAGTTAATAGGGCTAAACTTAAGCTTAAATTCCTTCTGAAGGGGGAGAAGAGAAATAAGAAAAATAATCATCTACAAAATCAATCTTAGTGTCAGATTAAAACATAGAATGACAATGTATGAATTACCCTTTATAACCGCTCCGTGTGCGTATGTGTGTGTGCGCGTGCGCGTGCGTGTGCATGTGCGTATGCGTATGAGTATGCGTATGCGTATTCGTAAGCGTATTCGTAAGCGTATGCGTATGCGTATGTGTATGCGTATGCGTATGCGTATGCGTATGCGTATGCGTATGCGTATGCGTATGCGTATGCGTATGCGTATGCGTATGCTTCAGGGATCTAACGCGAGCATATATCACAATAGCTGCCCAAAAAGGTAATTTCATAGGTAAAAATTCTGCCTAAATCGTAAATTTTGAAAAAAAAGAAAAACGAAGAAATGCTTAAATGGAATACCTTATAGATGGAATTGAAGAAGTCAGCTTTCAAAGTAACCATTCCAACAGTCCCAACCTGCCTCAAGGAAAAAAAATTAAGTACTTTACAGCCTCAACAATCAAATTACTGATTAACAGTTTTAGCGTCGGGTATAACCTTACCCGACCTTACACCCCCGTTAGAAGACCTTCCAGGTCTTCTAACTTGCACGTGGGATTTGAAAGAACGCTCAGTTTTATTGCGGACCTAGTCGTAAGTTTCTACCGACGTCTGACAGAAGATAGTTTCTTTGCTAGACTTACACGTAAAGACTTAGTCTACGTGGATTTGTCAGTTTTATTCACTATTATACCGGTCTAAGAAGAACGAAACTACCTCTCAATAATTAGTGCACCAATTTCAGGATGTAGATTCATGTTTCAGTTTGAAATGAATTAAACCCTTATTCATACCGTGGTCTAAAAATGAACGAATGACTACCCTCTCAACACATGCTTCCCTTTTCTTTTTCGAGACACCCTAACTGTAGTTTTTGATGTCTTAATTAAATTAATTTGACGTAACTGTTCGCTACCAATTTGTGGAATCAACGGGGTCGTTCACGATCTGAGCTGTCGTATCCTCATAACCGATATTCTTATATGTGGAGAGCGGATTTCCAACATTACCAATGAGAGGTTCAATATTCAGTATTCGAAATAATCACAATCATATTGTTTTAATCTAAACTATGAACGCTCAACGGTCAAAATGATTTTTAAGCCCATGAGACTACTTAAGGTTCTGGTGGTCAGTGTTAAAAAATTACATTTCTTTGGATATAGAATACGACGGTTAGTTAAATAATCCATTTTATCCCCTACGCGTCGATGTAAAAAGTAGAGAATTTTTTACGTCAGCCTCCTCTAGCGTCACTACTTCAATAGTAGCCACTAACTGGATTCCTATACGGCCACAGGATGTACTACCAAGTGCGAATCTTTTTTCTAAATCTCTTTCTAGTTTTCTTTTACACCCCTGGCCCATTATAGCCTACATTCGCTTTCACCTACACGTAAGTTTTTTACACAAACACCTGTAAAGAACGTAACGGTGTGTGTTTAATTCCCGGAGACGTTATCGCACACACGCACACGCGCGCGCACGCGCACACGCACATGAACACGTACACTCACACTCACACGCACACGCACACGCACACCTACGCGCACACGCACGCGCACGCGCATGCGTACACGCACACGCAGGCGCGCACGCGTACGCGCACACGTACGTGCAGGCGCACACGCACACGCACACTCACACGCACACGCGCACGCGCACGCGCACGCATGCGCACACGCACACGCACACGCACACGCAAATGCACACTCACGCACACACACACGCACACGTACACGCACACACACATGTACATATACACACACACATGTACACATACACACACACACGCGCGCGCGCACCACAGGCACACATGGGCATGGACGTGGACACAGTCACATACACTGATGTTGCATTCAAACACTTTTGCGCTTGTCTCTACATTTTTCTTGATGTAAGAGGTCTATAAATTTAGAAAAAATCCATTTCTCTCTAATCATTTACAATTAACGATTGGTTATAGTAAAGGCTACCGTTTGTGTAAACCGAAAACATAAATAATCTTTTACTTTCCAAAGTTGCCAAGAACGTTTACATTTTATCTTACAATGGATCAATAGTTCATAAATAAATATAACTCTGCGCATTTCGAATATCTGAGTATGTACTTGTACGTATGTCGCAACTTTTTTTTTAAATTATGATTTTCGAACAGGATTCTACATGAAAATGTAATAATCTAAAGAGGTTTTCTTCTCCTAGTTCCAAGTTTGACATTTTCCACATAAAATGTATAATACATGAACTCAATGTAGATTTTTAATATGAAAACTATAGACAAAACAAAATCAACAATTAATGGAGTTCGTTATTAAGTGACCTGAAGAGTGGTCTCATTTTCTAAATTTTCTCGCAAATCGATAGTGTCAATATATATCGTATGTATCTAAAGTTGACACTTTGAGCAGCATTAATCTAAATTTATGGAAATTAAACATTCTCCACGTTATGTAATTTGGTTAGCTTGAACAGAATGTTGATATACAACATAGCCTTTGAATAGATATCCACACTGTGATTTTATACGCTTTTCAACTGGTCACTGTTACTGTATCAAAAATGTTATACTTTTATTTTTACTGGATTTTAATTTTGTTAAAACAAAAATTTTAGAAAGTTTTAATTTGGTTAAATTTTTAACTAATTTAGTGTAACCACCATTTTTCACATATTTGAAAGGTGTTCTTTTTAATTGCATTTTTGCTGTATCTACTTTCATTACATAGAGATTCTTCTGTTTAATTTTTCAGTTTTATTTGCTTATCTATAAACAAAAATGTGTGTACTGATGGAGAAAAGTTATCAAGTTGCTAAAAATGTTTTTTTGTTGTAACGCATGTTGTTTTAAACGGGAAAGGAGTTATTAAAAATTATGATATTGTGTATATTGTTATATGCAAATCTCCACACTGTACCAAAACATACAGTACCAGCGGGATAACTGATAGCATGGAAAATAGCTTAGGGTCTTTCCGGTACCTCAGTCATAGAACAGGTGGTGCAGGTCCTTATTAATGACGAAGGTGGAGCTGAAAGTTACGAGCAAAGAGAGATACAGCTAGAAATAATAAAAAGCAGCCTTAAATATTAAAGTAACATTAATCACTTTCCTAGCTAAGCAACGACTATAATTGGTAAGGTGTGAACAATATCTAAAGGATACGAGTCAAACAAAAAATGTAATATATCCTTCCTATTCTAAAAAAAAAATTAAATGTAGTGAATCACGAGATGAAGCTACTCCGAAAGTTAGATGTTAAATTAATCTCCTTTAAGTTAATTCCTACCGTAGGAAGGAATCAATACTTCAGATGTAATAAATAAGAGACTACCAATGTTTGTATATTGTCAAAGCTAAACTATTTCTGTTAATTAAGAGCCGCCAGCACTTAATTAAAAAAAAGTACTAATTCGGTTTGCATCTTAATGCATAGGCCACCCACAAGGCACATGTGCATATTAGTGCAGTACATTTTTAAGCGTGTCAGTCAATAGTACATTGCCATGTCTAACAGCTAAACAACCAATAAATTAATAAAGGGTAATAACAATACGATTTTAAGGAAGCAAGTTTGAATGCTTTCAGCCGTATGGAGATTTCTTTTTTTACGAAAAGCTAAACAAATTAAGTGGAACTTTGCACATGAAAAATTGACCTTGCATGAAAGCAGATATAAAGCTAATAAGTTAGTACTCATAGAGTTATGAATTAAATAACAACTTAAATTTTAGTACCAATAAAGTATGTGATGTCTGTACATTAATATAGATTTAGGTTTATTCGCATTTGAAATAGTTAAGCATTAAAAGTGAAAGTGGGCACAAAAGCATAGAAATAATTGCTCACTTAGCATTAGCTCTCCATATATTCTTATCTTGATTTTAAATCTCAAAGACTGCCCAAAATGGTTCGGAGACAGAATTAGGATTGATTACATTCCTAGAGATTAGTTGATAATTACTAAATCTGAAAATGTAAACTTTAACCATTCTTATACATAATTAAAATACTTAGCTTTTGAGTTTTTGAATAGTGTATTTTTCTATTTATAGTTTATATAAATCTATTTGTTTTGATAACAATTACAGTTATCGTCCTCAGTAAATGGTAATATGTAAGAATCCCAATTCTTACGGATATTGCCCAAAAGCTAAGTACTCTAATAATACATGTTTGTCCGTAGACCAAATAGATAAGACAAAGCTTCACTACTCGGAAGGTATGTTTTTTCGTAAAGTCTCTAATTATATATAGTTGTTAAGTTATGTTGATGGTTAGAACTGAACTTTGGCTAACAGAAAAGCAGTCCGCATGGCTCAACTGTAACATTTTATCCTTGGCGAAACAGCTAAAAGGATACGAAACAAGTGCAAATAATTACTTCATCTATTGAGTAATAAATATAAAACCGACACAAGCCTATGGATTAAATAAAATCCACAAAATATTTAATCTTCCTCACCACCTTAAACCACATTCAAAACGAAGGTTAAAATTGATGTTTGTACCGGTTATTACCAACGGCAAATAGTGAACCCAAATCTTGAAAATAAATATTTAAGGAAACACTTAATGGCGATATTAGAAAAACAACAATAAACGTTAAATGATTTTAACAGCTATTAAACTCCACTAATGTTACAGCATGAGTAACGAATGTAACAACAATGATAATGCAATATTATCTGGGTTAGTTTTATACAATTTAGTGGATTGTAATTCCACAGTATACCCCTATCAGTATTTTTTTTATCTTACTTATGTGCCATTGTTATTGGTTATTGTTTAATTATGTATCATGCTGAATTTTAATTATTTATTTGTTGCTTATTATATTTGTAGTTTATTATTTTCCTAGATGTTTAAAGGCTGCAGTTTATATCTGTTGTTAGTTCCTTTTTGTTGCTCTATTTGTAAATTTTTTGTTTTTGCGCGACAATTTTTAAATTTTATTTCAAGAGAATGGTAGCACATTTGAAAAGTAAACTCGAAAAGTGTAGTAATATACAACAACTAATAATAAGAAATGTAAGATACAGTAGTAAATGTAAGATACGTAGCAAATTCAAGGATGTCCATTACAAAACACCCCACCCGAATATCAATTATATGCAATGGTTGCAGGCAAGAAACCACACTAACGACAACAGACATCATCAGGAATTCTCATGATTGTATTATACAAACCCATCAAAGCATCCTAAGTTCAAATAAGGATAGCACAACAACTGTAACGCAAGATAAAAAAACCTAAAGTAGCACTTTTTAAATAAGGAAGCGCGTAAACAATATAAACAGTAGAATAGAATCAAGTTGAGAATGCTCTTCTAGCACAAAAAAGTTAAATTAATGTCCTTTAAGTTTATTAAGAGTAATACCCAGCAAACATTGAAGTATCAATGTTTGAATACGGATAACTCAAAGCTAACTAGTTGTCTTAAGAAGTGTCAACACCAATTTGTAAGTGAAGTTATACCTTATTGCACAAAAAGACCCTACTGCATATAGAAAGCGTATGTACGTAGGAACACAGTTTTCCAAAAATTATGTGAGAACAGTAAAACACCTTTAATGCAGTACATTCACCTACACATAGATTTTTCTTTTTAGAAAAATGTAAACAACCAAGTGAGTACTTATGGTTTTAAATTAAATCTCTTCGATTCTAGCACTATTAAAGTATGATTTATCTGTACAGTAACATACAGATTTTGCTTTATTGCACTTTAATTAGTTAAAGATTAAACATAAAAGAAGTCACAAAGACAAATAATTCTTTACTTAGCTTTTGTTTTTTGAATGTTATTTAATGATAAAATTTGAGAGGCTACCCCAAATGATATCGATCGATAGTACTAGGTGTATTAGCAATATCCATTAAATGTAAAATTTCAGAAAAGCAAATAACTAGTCAGTCAGATAACTACCTCTGTAAATACTTAAATATAACAAAAGCGAAAGCATTAAAATAAATCTTACTTTGTTGAGGTAAAATTACATTATATGAATACTAAGTTCAGTTAATGTGAATTTTTTTATTTCGAAGTGTAAGGCTATAGTATTTAAAGAATGCATTATCTAAATTATTTTAACGATATTTTATTATTACGGTATCAATTAAATCTAGTGGAATTTAGGAATCAATGGTTAAAATGTTCTTCAAATCCTTGCCCATCAATATGTTTTTAATAAGTAAAGTAGTAAAACTAAATTTAAATTGAGATGTGCTATTTTATTTGGACTAATCAGACCATCATCAGGCTAAACGAATCTAAAGATTGAAGGTAATAGTAAAGGCACTTAAGAAAGATGGATAAGTAGTGTGCTTACATTAAATACCAAAAAACTAGATAAAACATCATTAAGTAAAATTCAAAAATTGTGATCTTGAATTTAAATTAGAAGCTGAAATTTCTAAATACCAATATCGGGTTACATATATGTTGGTACTTTCATTAATTCATTAATTAAATGTCATAACAGCATAATGAAAATCGTAGTAACAACCTTCACTTTAATGAATTGAAAGGGGTAAATCAAACGTTAATTAACATGTGGTTAAATCAATGTCAGCAGCTATTATGAGAAAATTTAAAATAGAAAACCTTGATGTGTACAGAGTGAATATAAATAAACAAAAGTTGATGTAAAAATAGTAGGTTTGTATTGACGTTAAGAATTTGATTCCGACAAATATAAGGACCTTTATTGTACTTAACAAGCATTTCCTTGAAGTAGGTATAATTTATGGCTTTGCTACAAAACTGTAAGATTTCATAATCCTCCTAGGATTGAACAGATAGACGGTGGCGGGAATATGTTGAGCGAAGAAAGATTTTGAGTTAGTATTATTGTGTTTGATACATTGAAAATGTTCAGAGATGCTAGGTTAAAAGTTTTTTACCCGTTTGTCCAACATAAGATGTTAAACAAAATCCACATCATCCCAGACTATCGATATAATCTTTGATGTAAACGATAATCGAGACAATGTTTAAGTTTTGATAGAAACTTGATGTGAACGCAAGGTTGACATTGAATTTAGTGTTTCGCCACAAGTCCTCAAAGGCGGGCGACGTACTTCACCTCCCACATCTACTTGTTGCCTTCTTCTGTCGGTAGGAGTACCAGTACAAGGGGTATCGGACACCCTTGCTGCTTCATTCTGAAACAATAGACAAAATTGATTTTATGTTAGTATCAGCAATGAGGTAACGTCAGTCTCGGTAAGTTCTACGGACAGGACACCTTATCCAAGCGCGAATTCTTTCTCCGATAGGTGAGTTGCGGAGTACTAGACCTATCTATGCACCTCTCCAACCTGTTTTGACCATAGAATGATTCAGGCTGTATCCGGAATCCCTAAGTGACGCCCTTGGCCATCGTGAAAGCCGTCCTTTATCGGGAGAAAGCGACCTAGTTCTCCTTCTGGCGAAACATTACCGGTTGCATTTCTTTTTTAGTATTGGACGGTCGTCTGATCCATTGCAGCTGGCCTGCAGTTGCTGGAACGTATTGTTCGTCAGTGGCAGCATTGGCTGGCGTATTCTTCGGCCTCTTCTTCTACATGACTGTCGTCTTACCTGGTGGATCGTGGACTAGCATTTTCTTCATTTCTTCCTTTTGGGCCTCAGCTAGCACTTTGCTAGTCTTGTCTCCTTCTGTACTGCGTACTGACGGTGGGTGGTGTGCCCCTACTCTATGGCAGAATGGTATTGGGTTAACCAGAGAACTCCCTAACGGCGTAGTCCTCTGGGAATCTGATCACTGTTTCGTGAAACATTAGCTCTTCTTCGAACCTGCGCGGCATCGTGAAAACGATGTCATCAAACAGTGGACAAATTTGTCTTGTCGAGATACGAACTTCGATTGAAGAAGACCGCTTCTTGCACCGCTTAAGTACCCATCCACTAGGAAAATCCGTGACGTATACTGGTTACGCTAAACGCTATCATAAGATGTACTAGACACGGTATCAGTATTGTTGTGTAATCAATTTAAGTAATTTAAACAATCATTTAATGCAATGTGTTTTCCAGCAATCAAGAAGAAACTGACAAATTTCGTCAGTGTTGCTAGAAATATTCAATGGGTTTTTAAGGATAGTGGGGCAATCTTCAAATGGAATGCTGGAAAATAAATTAAGTGTCTCAAAAGAAATCAGTTTATACCAAGCATTGATTGACAGATTGGTAGGTTCATTGACAAGTCTAAGTGAATTGGTAACTGAATATCGAATGTTCAATTCGAGGCCAGTTTTAAAAATAGTGTTATTCCATTCAGTTGTCTTCGAAACAGGAGTATTGCGGAAGGAAACAATCGGGCATACTGGAATACCGTTTTTATGGATGGGGTTTATTAGTAAAAGTTAAAAAGGACTGTGATGATAAGAGATCTTTGTGAGCTAGCACAATTCTTTTAATATCATCGCAGAAAGTTGTGAAATTAGAAATTTTAAAATCTGAATCAGTATATTTCTCCACTTACCGATGTAGTCATCTTTATTAAGCATGATAATCGTGTTGCCTTTGTGACTGATGTTTAATTGTATTAATCATTTTATGTATAATAATTTTTTTGTAACTTAAATTGACCAGAAAGGTAATATTGTTTAATATCTGGAGTATTCACTTTGAAAATTACCGTGGACAATGCTTCTAAATGGATAGCGTGGTCTTCAATAAGATTCTTATCTAGGCTGTTAGGATTATAGTTGAATCCAAGAGTTAGAACATTAATTTTTCGATCGTTAAATTGAAAGTTAGTAAGATTAAGTAATCTTTCATGAAAGGTGAAGTTTAAGAATTTATAATTATTATTAAGACTTTGTTTGTGCCATACTCTATAGTCGCTTCCGCAATCACAATTCACCAAATCACAGTTCACAAAATCACAATTTACCAAAACTTAGCTTTTAAAAAGACACTTTTTGTTTGTTAGCAGATCACAAAATGTGAAGTAGAAAGCTAAAAATAATTCTTTAATGAGGGAAGAATAAACTCCAAAAACGTCGATGTTCCTGAAAAGTGTGGTGATCTCTAAATATTAGAAATATTATTTTTTAGTTCTGTTGACAAATAAAAAGAATTTTTAATTTTTTCTTCATACTTTATACCCTCAATGAAGTTTATAATCCAACTTTGTAACTATGTTATTATATCTAAGCCGAATGTTACAAATAAGTGATAGTTAACTCATACCAAATCGATCGATAACATTCTCACTCATATTAATTTGAAGAAATAATAGTGTACCGCATTCTTACGCTCAACGAAACTTTGCTTAACACTTACCCACGCTTAAGACTGCCACAACATGCTGGCGTGTTTAAAAGTTGGTTTTTGTTGGGTTTTTTCAATCTTTTTGTTTTTTTTTAACTTTTTATTGTTGTTTTTAACATTTTTTTTTGTTTTGGATTTTAAAATTTGTATTCTTTATTCTATTTTAATAATTTAAATTGTGGGCAAGAAAAAGTCATACAAACTTCCTAGGTTGTAATTTCTAACTAATCGCTCTATCCTTTCTGCACAGTCTCCGTACTCTTTTCGGGTGGTGGACCTTCAAGACCCCCTACGGTTAAACTTTCCCTCTCCCTCTGAATGTCTTCGTTAAATTTTCGTATATTCGAATGATCAGCAGCAATTTGTTGCCCAAAATCTCGGTGCCATCCTTTAATGGAATTGTTAGTTTTAGGTTGGCCTTGCTCCATCGAAGTAATCAACAACAGTCTACGCTTCAGGAGGCAATATGTTTGCGTCACATATTGTTTCAATAGCGACGATTGCTTCTGCTGTTGAAACAAAATACAACTGAAGTAAGGTACTACACGTTATTTTGTAATGATCCTAAAAATCCTAATTAATTTTCCTATCCTAGCAAATAAATTCCTGTTAAAACTTCTTTCCTCTTTCCCTCCTCAACTGAATGTAGTATTGTTTAAAAATACTAACAGTTTGCCACTCCTTCTCCCTATAAATAACCGTGCTCCCCTTCACTCATCGTACTCATTCAATTTGATTCATTCGTACTTGATCCTGAGAATTACCTGCCTGCTTATTGTAACCTGTGTATTATTAATTTATCATAACCAGCCTGTGATTCATTTAATTCTAATACCATCCTGACATATCACCTGATTTTCCTAGTTCCAACTTTTTAATTTTTTATTTTAATTCCCTCTAACTTAACGTCCGAGAAACAATCTTCTATCTGTCCCTTTGGTGTATGTACGTCGAAGGATAGACAAGGATTGTTAATAGTATTACTTTATTAATGGTGGTTCCGGCCCCAACTATAATGTAATCCTATACTGCGACATATCTCTACCATTTTCCCTTATGTAACTGTGTGAGACGTGCCCCTTTCTGGCATCCATTCGGATTTAATGCTACGAAGGGTGTATTATAGAAAACTGCTTAATTAACTATTCCTGATTCACCGAACAAAACTCATACCGTTACCAGCATAATATAAATCTTATTCCTACCGTTCCCCTTATATAACTATGTGAACCTTCCCCTTCCTGACATCCATTCGGAGTTACAACCACGAAGGGTGTATACAAAAACATTAGTTAATTAATCCAGATTCACCGAATAAAACTCTTACCGTTACCAGCATAATACAAATCTTATCCCCACCGTTCTCCTTATATAATTGTGTGAACCTGACCCTTTTTTGGCATCCATTCGGAGTTAAAACCACGAATGGTGTATAGTTAATTAATTAGTTAATTAATTAATCCCGATTTACCAAATAAAACAGATACCGTCGCCTGCATATTATAAATATACGACTCACCTCTGTATAATCCCTCTTTTACACACCATTTTGAATTCCTTTCCGAGCTGCTACCTGGTGTTAAACCAATTATAATCCATCACATTGTCCTGTCATTTCAACATCACACCATTATAATAAATTCACTACATTTTACTTCACCAAATCCTAGTGTTAATTATTATCAAACATAATTAATTATACCCTCCTTCTATTTCACACTCCTTAACTTTATATTAAACTACCTCCGTTTAATTTAAGGTATAATTATTTTACACCAGTATAATTGAATATCCACATTGCATTCCTTTTACTTCATTTGGTACAGTTAGGTTCACTTATCCTACACGATATCACACCGTTCAATCTGTTTTAGTAACATTCATTAATATTAAATTAACCTGGATTACAATATCCAACAATTTTCTGAAGCAAACAGTCAGGTGTGTTGCATTGCTAACGCTTTATATAGGCCAAGGATACCCTAACCTGTTTGAGTATACCAGATTTTCATTAAATCTCGACTATGTATGTTCTATTTATTAAACCCTCTCCAAGTCACATAGACTTTAACCTCTGTATTTTTAATCACTCAGCAAATTATTATTTTAAATATAATAACAGAAACACCCGTTTTATAAAATCTGTTACAACCTCCGACCAAGCGTGATCTACTCCGAACCCGATCCAGACCACTAAATTGGAACACAAAATCACGTTTTATTTTAATCACCAGTACCCTTTGGAAATCATTAAAATCATAAAAAATTCACATTGATTTATATGAATTTGGATAATATAGTTAATCATTAATTATCCATTGTGCGATACAAACCAAAGAATATTTCAATAATGAGCACAAACCTATCAGACTACACATTTTAAGGGTTGGGACATATTATTTTCACATATTAATATCGAATACAAAGTTATTACGGAAAACCTGGAGTAGCTATATCACATGGCTACAAAGATGTATTATCGGCTTATTTATAGCAAATATAAACTATAAAAAATGAGAATGAATATGAATTTGAATTGTGATTCGCTGAATTTTAATTCGGTGAAATTTTCATTCCATGAAATTTTCTTTCAATGAACTGCCTTTCGGTAAATTGTTTGGTGACTTTTCCGTCGGTGAGTTGTTTTCGGTGTACCTTCCTAGACCCCTCTACAATCGTACGAAGAGGACCAACTCCCCATGACCAGATCCGTATAAATTTTTCACTTCAGTAACGCTGTCTCGACCATTTGTACCGATTGTCGATTTAAGGAATGGTTAGGTGAATTGTGTTAGAATTATTTCAGTTGTTCAACGACTTATTAACTCCCCTTACTTTTTATACGCGTGTTGAAATTTTTTCTATAATAATCTACATTTAGTTAAATAAAAATGTTATTCGTAACAGTTTACTCTAAATTACTGCTAAGATATATTTTTTAATATGTAATCTAAAACAGGTATATTATACAGGGTGTCTCAGAAACATGTTGCCAAACTTTAGGGGGTTATAAAGGCCGATGAATTAAGTACTTTTGCCTTATAAACGTATGTCCGGAAATGAGTCGTTAAGGCACTAGACGAAGAAGTGTTAAAGAATTGCAGAATGTTCGCATTTACGACTTTTTGTATTTTTTAATATTTATTAAATAAGAAAAACAATAAAACATTACATTAGTTGTTCAAAATTGCGGCCATCGACACGATTTTGGTTGCTCCAAATATGAGTATTGCGGTCTTTGAAGTAACTGTCTCTAGTAAAACAAGCTTCATTGATAAGCCTTTTTAAATTTTGTTTTTTCTTCCATCTCCACTGATCGAGTCGTTCTTTACTGACTTGTACCTACATTTGGTTTAACATTTCCTTTTTCCATTTCCTCAAAACTGAAATGTTTCATAGCAAAAGAACTTTTTCTTCAATTATCAAAAGTTGTTCAAATTTTGAATGACGTTTTGAATGTCACTTTGATTTTGTAAATTTCAAATAGTTGTTATTTTAAAGTGATAATTTAAGTAAAGAAGAATTCTTTTACTATGGAACATTTTAGTTTTGAGGAAATGGCTGATATGCATCTGATTTATGGAGAAGCAAGATGCAATAGCAGGGAAGCTGCACGGATCTACGCTGGTCGGTTTCCCAATCGTCGCCATCCATCTCGCAGATTATTCGTTTCATTACACCTTCGTTTAAGAGAAAAGGAAATGTTAAACGAAATGGAGGTACGGGTCAGCAAAGAACGGCTCGTTCGGTGGAGATGGAAGAAGAAGTATTGCGACGAGTGGAAGAAAACCCTCCACTAGTGTGCGAGCAATAGCAAATCAAACTGGAAATACAAGGGCATCAGTATGGCGTGTACTTCATGAACAATTGCTATACCCTTATCATCTTCAAAAGTACACAGTTTGACCCAACGGGATTACGGTCCAAGAGTAAACTTTTGTCGCTGGTATTTGGAAAAATGCGCTCTACAGTTCGATTTTAGCTCAGTTATTCTATTTAGCGATGAAGCTTGCTTTACTAGAGAAGGTTACTTCAATAGCCGTAATAGTCACATTTGGAGCGACCAAAATCCTCATGGAACATTTCAGAAGTCTAACCAGTATCAGTTCTCTATTAACGTGTGGGCTGGCATAGTAGGAGATCATATTATTGGACCGTACCTACTACCTCCACGTTTAAATGGTCAAATCTACCTAACATTCCTACAAGAAGTTCTCCTGAGTTGCTTGAAAATGTTCCATTGGACATTCGTCGTAGAATGCGGTATCAGCACGACGGAGCTCCGGCGCATTTTACTCGCAACGTGCGGGACCACCTAACTTTACAATTTCCTGAGAGGTGGATTGGACGAGGTGGACCTGTTAACTGGCCAGCCCGAAGCCCAGATCTGACACCTGTCGATTTTTCTTCTGGAGTTACCTCAAATCATTAGTGTATGAAACACCTGTAACTACAGAAGAAGAATTGATTGGAAGGGTAATGGCTGCGAGTCAAGTTGTTCAGGAAGATCCGCACATCCTTTATCGAGTTCGCCAATCAATGGTTCGACGTACGACCGCATGTCAGCAAGTCGATGGCCGCAATTTTGACCAACTAATATAATGTTTTATTGTTTTTCTTATTTAATAAATATTAAAAATACAAAAGTCGTAAATGCGAACATTCTGCAATTTTTAACACTTCTTCGTCGAGTGCCTTAACGACTCATTTCCGGACATACGTTTATAAGGCAAAAGTACTTAATTCATCGGCCTTTATAACCCCCTAAAGTTTGGCAACATGTTTCTGAGATACCCTGTATATGGCTTTAATGATATTTTGTCGTGTTTTGGTTAATGTATACGTATGACCCATGTAAAACTAGGATTGTTCTATAATTTGAAAATCACAGATGAAAGCAATATTTACATTAATTATTTTTCATAAATCCAGCACACAAAAGCAATGGAAACCGTGGGTAAATATTACCATTACAATTTTTCATTGTCAGCAATATCATAACAATGTATATGTATTAATAGCTATCAACAGATTATTAATGAAAATTCTTGTTAAAGATAGACTATAATAGACAGAGAGTAAACGAATGGCGTGCTACTGACATGTAAACCATTTTCGAAAGGAATTGATGTTGAATGGAAGATTCGTGTATAATGGTGGTTCATTTTATTGCGCATACATAGATTTATTACCAGTTAGAAATGTGAAAAATTTACTTTATATAGGCCAAGGATACCCTAACCTGTTTGAGTATACCAGATTTTCATTAAATCTCGACTATGTATGTTCTATTTATTAAACCCTCTCCAAGTCACATAGACTTTAACCTCTGTATTTTAATCACTCAGCAAATTATTATTTTAAATATAATAACAGAAACACCCGTTTTATAAAATCTGTTACAACCTCCGACCAAGCGTGATCTACTCCGAACCCGATCCAGACCACTAAATTGGAACACAAAATCACGTTTTATTTTAATCACCAGTACCCTTTGGAAATCATTAAAATCATAAAAAATTCACATTGATTTATATGAATTTGGATAATATAGTTAATCATTAATTATCCATTGTGCGATACAAACCAAAGAATATTTCAATAATGAGCACAAACCTATCAGACTACACATTTTAAGGGTTGGGACATATTATTTTCACATATTAATATCGAATACAAAGTTATTACGGAAAACCTGGAGTAGCTATATCACATGGCTACAAAGATGTATTATCGGCTTATTTATAGCAAATATAAACTATAAAAAATGAGAATGAATATGAATTTGAATTGTGATTCGCTGAATTTTAATTCGGTGAAATTTTCATTCCATGAAATTTTCTTTCAATGAACTGCCTTTCGGTAAATTGTTTGGTGACTTTTCCGTCGGTGAGTTGTTTTCGGTGTACCTTCCTAGACCCCTCTACAATCGTACGAAGAGGACCAACTCCCCATGACCAGATTTCCGTATAAATTTTTCACTTCAGTAACGCTGTCTCGACCATTTGTACCGATTGTCGATTTAAGGAATGGTTAGGTGAATTGTGTTAGAATTATTTCAGTTGTTCAACGACTTATTAACTCCCCTTACTTTTTATACGCGTGTTGAAATTTTTTCTATAATAATCTACATTTAGTTAAATAAAAATGTTATTCGTAACAGTTTACTCTAAATTACTGCTAAGATATATTTTTTAATATGTAATCTAAAACAGGTATATTATACAGGGTGTCTCAGAAACATGTTGCCAAACTTTAGGGGGTTATAAAGGCCGATGAATTAAGTACTTTTGCCTTATAAACGTATGTCCGGAAATGAGTCGTTAAGGCACTAGACGAAGAAGTGTTAAAGAATTGCAGAATGTTCGCATTTACGACTTTTTGTATTTTTTAATATTTATTAAATAAGAAAAACAATAAAACATTATATTAGTTGTTCAAAATTGCGGCCATCGACACGATTTTGGTTGCTCCAAATATGAGTATTGCGGTCTTTGAAGTAACTGTCTCTAGTAAAACAAGCTTCATTGATAAGCCTTTTTAAATTTTGTTTTTCTTCCATCTCCACTGATCGAGTCGTTCTTACTGACTTGTACCTACATTTGGTTTAACATTTCCTTTTCCATTTCCTCAAAACTGAAATGTTTCATAGCAAAAGAACTTTTTCTTCAATTATCAAAAGTTGTTCAAATTTTGAATGACGTTTTGAATGTCACTTTGATTTTGTAAATTTCAAATAGTTGTTATTTTAAAGTGATAATTTAAGTAAAGAAGAATTCTTTTACTATGGAACATTTTAGTTTTGAGGAAATGGCTGATATGCATCTGATTTATGGAGAAGCAAGATGCAATTGCAGGGAAGCTGCACGGATCTACGCTGGTCGGTTTCCCAATCGTCGCCATCCATCTCGCAGATTATTCGTTTCATTACACCTTCGTTTAAGAGAAAAAGGAAATGTTAAACGAAATGGAGGTACGGGTCAGCAAAGAACGGCTCGTTCGGTGGAGATGGAAGAAGAAGTATTGCGACGAGTGGAAGAAAAACCCTCCACTAGTGTGCGAGCAATAGCAAATCAAACTGGAAATACAAGGGCATCAGTATGGCGTGTACTTCATGAACAATTGCTATACCCTTATCATCTTCAAAAAGTACACAGTTTGACCCAACGGGATTACGGTCCAAGAGTAAACTTTTGTCGCTGGTATTTGGAAAAATGCGCTCTACAGTTCGATTTTAGCTCAGTTATTCTATTTAGCGATGAAGCTTGCTTTACTAGAGAAGGTTACTTCAATAGCCGTAATAGTCACATTTGGAGCGACCAAAATCCTCATGGAACATTTCAGAAGTCTAACCAGTATCAGTTCTCTATTAACGTGTGGGCTGGCATAGTAGGAGATCATATTATTGGACCGTACCTACTACCTCCACGTTTAAATGGTCAAATCTACCTAACATTCCTACAAGAAGTTCTCCTGAGTTGCTTGAAAATGTTCCATTGGACATTCGTCGTAGAATGCGGTATCAGCACGACGGAGCTCCGGCGCATTTTACTCGCAACGTGCGGGACCACCTAACTTTACAATTTCCTGAGAGGTGGATTGGACGAGGTGGACCTGTTAACTGGCCAGCCCGAAGCCCAGATCTGACACCTGTCGATTTTTCTTCTGGAGTTACCTCAAATCATTAGTGTATGAAACACCTGTAACTACAGAAGAAGAATTGATTGGAAGGGTAATGGCTGCGAGTCAAGTTGTTCAGGAAGATCCGCACATCCTTTATCGAGTTCGCCAATCAATGGTTCGACGTACGACCGCATGTCAGCAAGTCGATGGCCGCAATTTTGACCAACTAATATAATGTTTTATTGTTTTTCTTATTTAATAAATATTAAAAA
The DNA here is from genome assembly GCA_036346205.1 of Vesta saturnalis. NCBI lineage: Eukaryota > Metazoa > Arthropoda > Insecta > Coleoptera > Lampyridae > Vesta > Vesta saturnalis. The sequence continues at coordinate 5,623,856 of JARFJB010001279.1, forward strand.
ATACAAAAAGTCGTAAATGCGAACATTCTGCAATTTTTTAACACTTCTTCGTCGAGTGCCTTAACGACTCATTTCCGGACATACGTTTATAAGGCAAAAGTACTTAATTCATCGGCCTTTATAACCCCCTAAAGTTTGGCAACATGTTTCTGAGATACCCTGTATATGGCTTTAATGATATTTTGTCGTGTTTTGGTTAATGTATACGTATGACCCATGTAAAACTAGGATTGTTCTATAATTTGAAAATCACGGATGAAAGCAATATTTACATTAATTATTTTTTCATAAATCCAGCACACAAAAGCAATGGAAACCGTGGGGTAAATATTACCATTACAATTTTTCATTGTCAGCAATATCATAACAATGTATACGTATTAATAGCTATCAACAGATTATTAATGAAAATTCTTGTTAAAGATAGACTATAATAGACAGAGAGTAAACGAATGGCGTGCTACTGACATGTAAACCATTTTCGAAAGGAATTGATGTTGAATGGAAGATTCGTGTATAATGGTGGTTCATTTTATTGCGCATACATAGATTTATTACCAGTTAGAAATGTGAAAAAATTTACGACCTTTCACAGTTTTAAAAGGTGTAGAATCACCAAATAAAAGAATAAATTGAACGGAAAAGTAATGGTCAGACGTGATTTTACAAATATTTAAAAAAAAAAAAAAAAAAAAAAAAAAAAAAAAAAAAAAAAAAAAAAAAAAAAAAAAAAAAAAAAAAAAAAAAAAAAAAAAAAAAAAAAAAAAAAAAAAAAAAAAAAAAAAAAAAAAAAAAAAATTTGTCAATTCTTTTTGTACCAACTCGCACACGTGTGTGTATCATAGTTTGCGCGCGTATGCGCAATGCGTGCGCGTGTGCGAGAATGAGTACGTGCGTCTGTGTGCATGCGCTATTTACAAAAATTCTGGGTCAATTGTTCCAATTTTTTAAAACATTTCGACAAAAATGACATTGTGTCTATCGCTGTATATGGCATACACGTCCTTGTTTACTTCATAAGGGTTAATAGTATCGATATCAATAGGATATTAGGCACATGTTATTTTACAAAATGTAATGCTTCAATTAATTATAAAATTTACAATTAGTGTTTCCAATGAAACGCATGAAAGGTTTCTAGTTCTAAGAGAATCTGGGTTTAAACTTTTTTACAATATACAGTGTCCTGCAAGAGTGCGTGAGGCTCCTATACCAATTAAGTTACGAGTTTCGTTCGAACGGAGAGCTATACTGTACGTGAAAGTGTGTTTCGAAAAATAAATGCGCATATACAGGGTGGTCCAAAGAAGTATTATGGCCTCAAATGGATTTCTTTAATATACACTCTGTATTTTTTTGAAAATTTTTTTGTGTTCTTTCTTATTTCTCAAAATTGTATTTAATTTGTTTTAGTAGTTTACGCGCAATCAATTAAAAACAATAACAGTCGTTTTGCACGCCTGGAAAAAATTATTAAAAAAACTGTCTTAGATCTGTTTTGTCCGAGCCATATACTATAAAATTTAATACAAGAAGTCTAACGATACTTCGACATTAAATATTTTTTTTTTCTTGTTTTATACATAGTATCCAAAATTGGGTTCCAAAAACGACTATACTGTACGTGAAAGTGTGTTTCTTAAAATTTTTAAATGAATCACCGATATTATTTCAGGGTGGTCCAATGCAGAATATTATGGCCTACAAATGGACTTTTTCTTTACAAGTGTATTAAAATTCTGGACCGTTATCAAGATTATTAATAAATAATTTTGACAATAGCTCATTTATCTTAAGAGATGTTCAAAATGTTTTCCATTTTGTTTAAGGCATCTGTCTATACTGCTTGCAATCAGGACTTAAAACAATAACATATCGTTTTGCATTGCCTGGGAAAATTATTAAAAAACTGTCGTTAGATCTATTCTTTGTCGCATGTTCTGCTTAGTTGTTGGAGGTTACTATAAACAAGGTCTTTACATACCCCAAGAAAAGTCCAGTTGTAAATCGATACCTTCGTACTCTAAATGCCCCTTCTTCTAATCCAACGATTTTCGTAAGTGTTAGATAACACTTGACCTGTCACGAAAAATGGGCTTGAGCTCCATCTTGTTGTAACCACATGTTTTCTGTCTGCATATTTGATGGTACATTTAAAAGCAACACAGGTAAATTGTTTGTTAAAAATTCAAAACACAATTGACCGGTAAGGTGACCGTTAAAAAAGTAAGGGTTTATCACATTTCCTCCAACAATTCCTCCCCGTTTATTAATCAACGATGTTAATAGTCGTATGATTTTCCGTAGCGTAATAGTAAAGATTATGCTTGTTGATGCATCCGTTGTGTGAAAAGTGGGTTTTCTTGAAGGTGAAATCGAGCCCACTCACAAAACCCAACTCTACACTGAAAGTAATTTTCACTGAGAGCCTGGTGCACCTGAATGTGGTATGCATGAAAATGATGTATTTTTAAAATTCTCTGAACTAACCCTTCACTTATTCCAACTTCCCGCACACGTGCCTAACTAATGTTTCGATTTTTTGTAACTGTCAACAAAACTGCTGATTGATTTTCCTCATTTGTAAACGTTTTAATCCTATCTTCCTTTTTATAATCTGGGCTCATGTTTCAATAAAACTCTCAAGCAGTCTGCCAAAGCTTATTGATTCTAGTTGGCGCCTTTTTATTTTTAATACTTTACTGATGAAATGGGCATATCTGTGGTTTTTGGTCAAATCTCGATAACGGTCCAGTATTTTAAGAAACTTGTAATACAAAAAAATTATTTAAATTCTACATTAGATAGTGACATAATATATAGGATGCTTTATTTGAATATCTTAAGAAAAACTGGTTTTAAAGTTGTTATTTTTGGAACCAAATTTTGGACACCCTGCATAAATAAAATTATTTAATGTCAAAGTGTCGTTAGACTTCTTTTGTTAAAGTTCACACTATGTAGCTCGGACAAAACAGATCTAAGACCGCTCTTTTCATAATTTTTTCCAGGCGTGCACAACGTTTTTTGATTCTTCTTAATTTATGGCTCGTAAACTACTAAAGAAACATAAGAAAGAACTAAAATATGCAAAAAACAGTGTGTACCATTAAAAAAATCTATTTCATATCGTCACATATTTTTAGACCACCCTGTCTGTACATGCGAAAATATTTTCCCGAAGTACAGTATAGATCTGCGTCCATATATATATATATATATATATATATATATATATATATATATATATATAATACAGGGTGTTTCATTAAGGCTGGCCACCGGCCATATCTCAGAAACTAGTGGACATAAAAGTGGAGAAAAAAATTCATCATAAAAGTCGCCACGAGAAAATCCTGGAAATTATTTTTAAGTTCCGTAATTCATCGCAAGAGGGCGCAATTGAAAATTAAAAATAAAATTATAAATTTCTCCGAAAATTCCCACATTAAGGCATACCTTTGGTAACATCGTTAGAAAGCTTAGACAATTCTGCATCATTTGGTCTAAGGCTCATTGGCGTACCGACCTTAATAAGAGTGGGGAAGCTATTGAATGTGTAATCATTTAAATCGCTGTTATTTTTAAACGACTTATCCGATTGTAGTAAACCTAGGCTTGTTTAGAAGAAAAGGTAAGTACTTTTAACTGTCGCATCCATTGGTACGCGATAGCTCATAATAAAATTGTTAGAGGGCGCAATTTGTAATAATACCAGTATTTTGATTTTATTCAGAAAAATTAAATCATACGGTATAATTATGACATCATAAGCGGAAAGTAGTTTAAATTTGTAACAAAAAACGTAAATAACGCAATTTGATATCTTTATTTGTTCCAGAGTTATGGCGAAAAGAAGACTTTTTAACCGTTTAATTTAATAATTGATTGTTGCTATGGTTTCTTAAGGTGTATAGGTTGGATTAGTAATGAGGAATCTGCATTTATCATAGTCTGTGCCTCCCTTCACACTCTATCTAGGCTTAGGACTAGTCCAAACTAAGCAAATTGCAAAATTTGGAGCGTGTTTAGAGGCCAACGGGCCATAACAACGATATCAAAGTAATGATTGATTTTTGTTTAAGAAACTTTTCAATAGAATGGTACAAAATCATGAACAACTGTTAAAAAACTAGTGAAAATCTATAAATGTTCAAATTGACGGCCGTTTTGTAAAAAACAACTATTAATTCTTCTTCTGTACGTTATATAATATCATATAAAACTTCTAAGGCAATTCTAATGTGGTGTTTTTAAAATAATAATCTAATTTGCTGCGGAACAAAGTCGGCTCGTTTCCATGGAGATAAATAAATTGAAAAGTTGTCAACTTACTTAATTTTGATTGATGTTGTGTTGTAAAAATTTTTTCTTTATTAGTTTTGGGTTTCATTGTACCTTATCAGAAATTAGTGCTATCCTTCAAAATGTCGTATACCAATGCCGAGGCTTACGACATGCTTGCCGGTATTATGAATGTTTTCAAAATGCAGCTATTGCGGAACGACAATACGCTATCAGATATCCTGATCGAAGGCACTACACTAGAAAAGTGTTTGGCGAATGGCAACACGTTTAAGACAAACAGGAAATGTACGACGTATTCCACTTCCTGTCAGAAGACGTCGCTAAGAAATGAAGACAAAGTATTAATGTTCTTGCGTACGTAGAATCGGAGCCTCACGTAAGCATCAGGGAGACTTCCACAGAACTAGGTGTAAGTGTTGCTTCTGTGTTCAGAATTTTAAGGGATTTTAAGCTGCATCCTTATCATCTAGTTTTACACCAGGCTTTACCAGACACTGATTTTGACAAGCGGCTCGACTATTGCTATTGGCTGAGAGACATGTGTAGTGAAAATCTTCGATTCCTTTCCAAAGTTTTATGGACCGATGAGGCATTATTGCATTATTGGTCGCAAACAAATCCTCACTGGATGCGCGAAGTGGATCACCAAAACGGATGGAGTGTAAATTTGTGGTGTGGTGTTTTAGGTTACAGAATTATCGGACCATTTGTTTTTCATGGACACCTAAATGGTGAATCTTATTTAAACTTTTTACAAAATGACTTGCCCAATCTTTTAGAAGACATTCCCCTTGACGTGAGAGCATTCCCTGTGGTATCAACATGATGGATGTCCTTCACACTATTCCCGAAAAGTCCGTGATTTCTTAAATGTTAGATACCCAAATCGCTGGATGGGAAGGTAGTTTGTTCCGTGGCCACCTAGATCCCTGGATTTAACTGTATTAGATTTCTACTTGTGGGAAGAATAAAAGATATTGTTTACGAAACGAGACCAACCACCCGAAGGACATGATTCACCGAATTGAAATTGCAAGTAAATTCGATTCCACGAGACGAAATCGAAACAGCTGTTTCAGTACAAGAAGAAAATTAATAGTTGTATTTTACAAAACGGCCGTCAATTTGAACATTTAAGCTTTTCACTTGTTTTTAACAGTTGTTCATGATTTTTACCATTCTATTAAAAGTTTCTTAAACAAAAATCAATCATTACTTTGATATCGTTGTTATGGCCCGTTGGCGCCTAAACACGCTCCAAATTTTGCAATTTGCTTAGTTTGGACTAGTCCTAAGCCTAGATAGAGTGTGAAGGGAGGCACAGACTATGATAAATGCAGATTCCTCATTACTAATCCAACCTATACACCTTAAGAAACCATAGCAACAATCAATTATTAAATTAAACGGTTAAAAAGTCTTCTTTTCGCCATAACTCTGGAACAAATAAAGATATCAAATTGCGTTATTTACGTTTTTTGTTACAAATTTAAGCTACTTTCCGCTTATGATGTCATAATTATACCGTATGATTTAATTTTTCTGAATAAAATAAAAATACTGGTATTATTACAAATTGCGCCCTCTAACAATTTTATTATGAGCTATCGCGTACCAATGGATGCGACAGTTAAAAGTACTTACCTTTTTCTTCTAAACAAGCCTAGGTTTACTACAATCGGATAAGTCGTTTAAAAATAACAGCGATTTAAATGATTACACATTCAATAGCTTCCCCCACTCTTATTAAGGTCGGTACGCCAATGAGCCTTAGACCAAAATGATGCAGAATTGTCTAAGCTTTCTAACGATGTTACCAAAGGTATGCCTTAATGTGGGAATTTTCGGAGAAATTTATAATTTTATTTTTAATTTTCAATTGCGCCCCTTGCGATGAATTACGGAACTTAAAAATAATTTCCAGGATTTTCTCGTATGGACTTTTATAATGAATTTTTTTTCTCCACTTTTTATGTCCACTAGTTTCTGAAATATGGCCGGTGGCCAGCCTTAATGAAACACCCTGTATATATATATATATATATATATATATATATATATATATATATATATATATATGTATATATATATATATATATATAGTTCTTAAAAGCATCCTAACACAAAATGACGCTACCTTGATCATTAGACAAAGTTAACAATATTTGGGAATGAATTTGCAAGAAAAACGCGTACATTATTTAAAACTTTTAAAACACAAATCGTAAATTTTCAAAGACCAGAATAAAATAAATTACTTGTAACCATAAACGAATTTCAATAGTCAAGTAGAGATCTAGTCCTCTTTGAAACTTATGCTAATTGACAGAAACGTCATTTTGAGAGGCACCTACTTACAAATTTCTCGAATAATTAATAACGATGTTCGTGCACCACGAAGCGATGGGAATTAAAATGCAAAATTCTAAGACCTCGGTGCACAGTATGTTACGAAAAAATAAATGGTTTTCACCCATACTCTTCTACAAGGGCGCAGAGCTTGCTTCCCAAAAGAATGAGGATGCAATTTTGCAATTGATATGGAGATGTGTTAAGAATCTAGGGCAGGGATCAGATTTTGTGGGCTTATGAAGCCACATTTACCAGTTCAGGGATGTAAATCTTTATAACTCCCATCAATGTGCGTTGAAAATTCCCATTACAGAATAATACACCACGACGAGTTTTGGGGTAAATGGCTTGTTTTACCCCATCAACTTAATGCAGATGGTTTCCTTCAAATTCTTAACGAGGAAGGTATGGATTTTTTGGATGACATACCCTTACGTAGGTCGATGAACTTATGGTTGCCCTACGAATAACTTCAGAATAGTGGGAGACTGATTCGTGAAAATTTTGCAAATAAATGGACCAAGCGGTTTGGTCCAGTGAGGTGGCCACCAAGATGTTCTGACAACGCTACTCGACTTTCATCCTTGGGGCACATTGGAAATTCGAATCTATGAGGGAAGAATGAGAACACGAGAAGAACTAGTAGCCTGAGTACGTATTTGTTGCGATACTTTAAGGAACAATCCGGCAGAGCTTGGCCGGACAGTTGATCCAGTTCGTATGGGATGTCGTATATGCGTGCAGAACATGGGTGGACATTTTGTAGAATAGCCCATTGGCACCTTATATATGAAAGTGGGCGGTACTATCAATCTATCTATCATTGATAGATTGATAGTCTCAACTTTTATTTAGGTATGCGCATAACGGTACTTTTCTAATAGCCAATAGTCTGAGAAACGTGAAAAATAGTCGAATCTTTTTTTTGTGTTTAAATGGTTGATTTTATGTTAGTAGAGGAATATATGTTTGCTCCTCGTAACACACAAAATTGTCATTTCTTTTATCACTTGGTTTTACTTTGGTCTTTGTTATTGTTTTTCTTAGAGCTTCTACGATAATCATATTTGATTATACATATATAATCCAAACAAAAGAATAAAGCGACATAACCAAAGTTGCGCACACCATAGTCTATTTTGTAAAAAAACTAACGAGTCTCGAACCACGCAAATAAATAATGTCTGAAAGATTTATCTAATAACTGAATTCCGGAAGCAGCACTGACTTGCTTAGTACTCGATACCATATTTCTATCAAACGACGGAAATTCCCCTATTTAGACCGCGACGCTGGGCGTCGGCCTACCAATAGTTGTTGCATTCCTGTGCCATGTGAAGGCACGTATTTCATTATTTACTATAAATACCTTGCATGAATCAAAATATTAACAAATCGTGTTAAACCTTCAAGTACATAGCAGTGCGTAAGGCATTAATTAAAGAATGTCCTGTGTATATCTAGTAAGTATGCATGTACGGTTAGAGTGAGAAAAGAGCAAAAAGGAAGTGCGTCTGTACATCTCTCAGTACATTGAGGGAGACGCTTCGATGTCGTCGAACGCTAATGAATACCAATTTTATGGCAATATTCCTGTCGAGAATAAATAATTTTATTTTTTGTTCTTATGAATTTTCCACGTAGTTGTTTGGATCCATTAATTTTTGTTGGCACGTGTGTTGGTCGGAGACCAAAAAGTCAATGGTGAACGCCTGGTGAACATCTGCGTGGAGAGAAGCCTATTTGTATCCAATACGTGGTTTAAACTTATACATGGCAAAGAGGTGAATCTAAAAGTATGATAGACTTGATAGTATATAATGAACGGCTTAGAAACCTGGTGAAAGACACAAAATAAATGCGCGGATCGAGAACTGTGTTTAGGAGAAAAGTGGGTCTGGAGAAGGAAAGCAAACGTAGTGCAAACGTCCAGAATTAGGGTAGGCAATCTAGTGGATAATGGTGCGACAATGAAATATGCATATGCTGTGAGTAGAGTTGAATGTGAATGGAACAGTGTGGAACGCACAAATAAAAGACAATGACGCCGAAAGTGCATGGATAATCTTGACAAACTGTGTTGTCAATTGTGCCATGCGGATATGTGGATGATAGACAGGAAAATGTGCCTGGTTCAATGAGTCGGTAAAAAAGGCAGTATGTACATGGCAATGATTGCTGCAAAAATAAGAAAAAGCGATTGTATGAGGTGTACAGATTAAGAAACAAAGAAGCGAAGGAGGCAATGAGAATAAGTAAAGAGGAAGTGATGGCTGTGGAAGGAGAGAAAATGCAGAATGATTTTGAGGGAAACAAAAAACTCTTCTGGAAATGGGTCAAAATACAAAACGTGACCCAAAACAGAACGCTTCAGGAGTGATGCATACGAACAACGAAACAGTATGGGACGATTGTGAAGTGAGGAAATGCTGGAAAGAATATTTCGGAAAGCTGTACAGTAGTGTAGAATATAAAACTGTAGGGTTAAATAAAGAGAATGTAGAAGGAATGGTGAATGAAACTGGGGATATTGGGATAAATGAGGTAGAGAAAACGGTAGGAGGGTTGAAGGACCACAAGGGAGCAGGCGTACATGAAATCAATGGTGAAATGCTAAAGTGTGGTGGTGCAAAGCTTATACGAAGATTGTGTGAATTTGTCAGTGTATGCCTTATGTGTGAAAAAGTGCCGAGGGATTGGAAGAGCGCGATCATTGTACCACTGTATAAGGGTAAGATTGATTGCAAGAACTACAGAGGAATGTTTTCTCAGCAGCTTGGTAAAGTATTTGGAAGAATACTGATTGACAGGGTACGAGAAACTACACAAACTAAGATTTGAGATGTGCAGGGTGGCTTCATGCCAGGGAGATGACGTGTCGATTAGATGGTTGCTCTCCAGCAGATGATCGAAAAGTGTTTAAGGGTAAAAATGAAGCTGTACTGTACGTTTGTAGATCTGGAGAAAACATATGACAGAGTGAATAGGGAGAAGCTGTGGGAAATATTAAATGAATATGGAGTAAATAAAGGTCTAATAAATGGAATAAGAGCAGTATACAACGGTAGTCGGGCATGTGTTAGGGTGAGAGGAGGTGTGAGTCAATACTTTAATATTAAGCAAGGAGTGCGACAAGGCTGTGTTATTCACAGTGGTTGTTCTATGTATACATGGATAAATGTGTTAGACAAGAATGTACCGATACAATTGGTGTAATGGTTGGTGACGTAAATGTACGATTTCTGGTGTATGCCGAACTTTAATACAGTCTGTGAGAGCATGGATCTAAAGGTAAACGTGAACAAAACTAAGATTGTGGTGGTCAATCGGGAAGGTAGGAAGGAGAGTAGAGTACTTACTCTGCAAGATGAAATTGTGGAGGAAGTGGACGAGCTGGTATATCTGGGTAAAATGTTTACTGCAGATGATACAATGTAGGGGGGGGGATTGGACGAAAGGTCAATGCTGGTAGGAAAGTGATTGGAAGTATGTGGACGATAATTAGAAACGAAAACATGAGCCTAGCTGCGAAACGAGCAATTTATAATGGCGTGTTTGTCCCATGAGTACTGTATGGAAGTGAGGCATAGGTATGTCAAAAAAAGCACAAAGAAAAATCAATTCCGTGGGTATGAGATACCTGACAAACGTGGTAAAACTTGAAGGGATAAGATAAAGAATGAATGCACAATGGCGGAGTGTGGCGAGGAAAATACGGTGATGGATAGATATAAAAGTAGAACATTACGTTGATTTGGTCACATTGAGAGAATGAACAAGGCAAGATTAACGAAGCAAATATATGTTGGTGAGGTTAGAGGAAAGGCCGGGCCTGGTAGGCCGCGTAAAATTTTTTTTTAGTAGAATGTATGGTAAAGGAAAGAAAGATAAGGAGTTTTGAAAATAAAAGGGCATGTCAGAGACAATGTATAAATCTTGCGGAAGCAAGGTAGGTATGCGGAGATAGGAAAGTGTGGAGAAAGATTGTGAATGAAAAATAAGTAAGTCAGGAATTGTTTTGCCTACCCCGTAAGGTAATGGCGTTAAGGTTAAGTTAAGTTAAGCTGTTAAAGCAGATAAAGGTAACAACTTTAGTACTCATTGCAAGAGATATTTATTTGCAAAAAGTTAATCACTTTATTATTTGAAATTTGAAAAATTTAAGTAGAAATCCTACAACAAAACCTCAAAAAGATGTGAAACAACGTTTAAGAACAGCAATATCTATTTCGAGAGAAATTATAAATTTTATTCAAGAACCCACAAGCACCAATACCATACGGTCACAAATAAACATAATAATAAACAATTTAAAGTACAAATCAAAACATTCTATTAAGAATACTTTAAAGCTAATTAATAAACTATAAAACATAATATACTTGTAAGTTTTGGTGTTACAAGCATGTTTTCTAAAATACCTCCTCAAGAATATATGTGTTTATTAAATAATTTTAATTTAATTTTAATGTTGAATTAGTTACAAGAGTGCAGCTAATACAATTATTTGATCTCTGTGTTAATCAAAATTATTTCACATTTAATAATAAAATTTATACAATCTGATAAGATTCTATTTTAGTTTCGTTATGCTGATGATCAAGTTTGCTATTTTACCTTAATGATTTATTACCATAAATACTTGTTTGTTATTTTACTTATATATTTTCGATTGATAATGATACATGTTTTGTATTGAAACGCGTAGAGAGATAAATAATTATATACAAGAAATTATGGCGTTCAACAAAACTAAGCACTGTTGTATCCCAGAACATGTTTTACTGGAAGAAACCTATTTCCCGCTGGCTAGGCTGGACTCCTTTCATCTTACCTATCTAAAGAAATTATATTTATACATTTTTCTCTTCAACTCCTTACACTTTTGTTTCCGAGCAAAACACATGGGGCAACACGAAATTTGTAGCTCAACGCGTACAATTAAATCCTTTCAAAAACCGTCGTTAAATTTTATTTTCCTTTGTTTATTAGCTATTCACATTGATAATCCATATAAAAAGACTTATTATGTATTAAACTCATTTCTGATAAGAATAGGTTTTGATACATTTTATGTTTACATTTAGTAGTCATAACCGAAAGTCATCAACAAAACTTACTTCAGTAAATAAATCATTATGAAATCGGTTTCTGTTTCAAAATAGCAAAACAAATTTCGGTTTTATGTTTTGTTAACTCATCCAAACAATGTACTGTATTATATTAGTTTTAAACAGTATTGATTGACATGTGTGAACTTTTATCGGTTTTAACGTCATTTTGTTGTTTAATGTTTCGTTAAAAAACTCGATATTTATTATATAAGTTTTGTTTAATCGACAATTCACGAATGGCTGGGTTCAAACTGGCTGTTATTTACGGCACATGGAAAATTTACGCGCATACAAGGTTATAAATGTATATTAAATCATATATTTTTTATATATTTCATAATAAAGTCCTTCACATTCACCGACATTTAGTTATTACTATATTTGGCAAAACAGAAACGTGGGGGATTTTAGATGCGTCAATTTAGCACGCCACAGTAAAGAAATGAACAGTATGAATAAGTAGTATTTTACAATGCGAGACCTGCTGCAGGTAAGATAGTTCGAAAATAATATAACCGAGTTTGGTGTTGCTTCAGCTAACTAATATCAAAACATGAATCAACAAGCTCTCCATTTGAAATCCGTCTTTTGTGTTGATAAATAAAATAATCGCAACAAAATAAATCTAGCTCAGGTTAGTTTTAACATTTCACACTGGAATTAACCCAACTGCTTAAAGAGCAGCAATTTTTATACATTTTATTTTTAATTGGTTAAATTTTTTTGTCTTTTGTTCATCTGGATTCACAATTATTTTATTAGTTGTCATGTGCATTTGAACGCAATATATACAGGGTGTCCGCGGAGTGCGACAACGGAGGATATCTCTTTACACAATAGGGATAGAAAAAAAGTTTAAATACAAAAGTTTTTCAGTAATCAAATCCGCATTTAAAGAAAATATTTTTGTTTATACAGGGTGTCTCATATGAACTGGAGAGCATGCAACTTTATTTTTTTAAATAGGACACCCTGTAGTTTATTACATTTTCTGATTTTTCTATAAATTCTGAATCGGTTTTAATATGGTCTATTATTATCTAAAATTAATAATTTTTGATATACTTAATGTTTTTAAAAAAATCGCGATTTTCACGTGTCGTTGACAAAGGGCATACTTTTTTTATTTGATATTCTTAAAGGAAAGTATTTTGCAGGTTACTAGTGCATAGACACACTTACTTTGTGTTTCTATAAAACTTTGAAAATATTATACAGGCTGTTGCCAAAACTATTCACAAAATCATAATCTTCAAAACACAAAATCTCAATTTTTTTAAATGGTATGACATGTTTTTTACGGAGAAATGTTGATTAAATAATAAGCTAATTTTTTTATAAAACATGTCCTATACCTATCTTTCATAGTTATTGAGTTATTTTAGTTTTTAAAATCTATTTTGACTTTCTCGTATACGTAGTATAGAGAAGGTATTGTAATCGTGAAAAAAATTGACCTCAAGATTTTGATGGTTCTAGACGTTTTCTAGGTCCCCGAGTCCGAAAAAAGCATTTTTGGAAAAATGTCTGTGTGTGTGTGTGTGCGCGCGTGCGTGCGTGCGTGTGTGCGTGCGTGCGTGCGTGCGTGTGTGTCTGTATGTAAACATGATAGCACTCGTACGCTTTGAGCTAGAAATTCGGCATGGAGGCCTTATTTCAAAGTCGTAGATCTCCATCAAATTTTGGGATAGATTTGGGGACCGGAAGTTGCACTTTACCTTAACTCATTTGTGTCACGTTTCCAATAAATTACTCCAAAATATCTGTTTCAAATTTGGCAGAGGTAACTTATGTTCGGCGACAGATCTAAATATGACGTGTCATCAAAATGTGTGTACCGGAAGTGGCACTTTACCTTAATAGTTTTGTTTCACACTTCAAATAAACTACTCTAAAATATGAACGTATCTATTTCGCACGTGTAAGTTATATTAGGTGATTATGATGTTTGAACAAAATTAAAGTACCGGAAGTAGTACTTTACCTTAACCAATTTGTGTCACACAAACAGATCTTGTGAAATATTCTATTGGTTTTAACGATCGCTTATGCGATTGAGCACAGACGTCTCGATTTTCATTTTCCCTTATTTAAACGTGTTTCAACAGACACCTATTTTTATTTCACTCTACTATAATTGCGTTAGTATACAAGAAAGTCTAGGTAACCACAGTTACCTTTTTTTTAAAATACACACCTTAATTTCAAAAATTTATATTAGTTGGCCATGGTTGTCATGGAAACATTAATAAACAAATGTTTGTTTGACATTGACAGTTTAAAAATTCAATTTAAACAATATTTAAATACTAAAATGAATTTTTCAAAAGAAGAATTGATACAAATGATTTATTGCATTGGCGCATCCGACGGAAATTGTTTATTAGCAAGCAGAATTTACGCTCAAAAATTTCCAAATAAAGAAAGACATTCAAATCGCTTTGCATTTCAAAGGCTCAAGGAGAGCTTTGAAAGGAATGGAAACATCAAATATGAATCAAATGGCGAACGATCAACGATTGCATCAAACGAGAAAACTCAGTTACATGTCATGCAAGCCCTCGTGGAGAATCCGCAAGGTTCTTGCAGGCACATCTCACTGAACAACAATATCGGAAAATCAACGATAAATAAAATAATTCGCAAGCACATCCAAGTAGTACAAAAATTAACGGATCAGGATTTTATAAATAGGAGAAATTTCTGCCTTTGGGCATTAAATAAAATAGAGGAAAAACAGGACTTCTTTGATTACGTATTGTTTACTGACGAAGCCACCTTCCACAAAAATGGATTTGTAAATTGTCATAATTTCCATTTTATAGTGATACAAATCCAAGATATGTGATGCCATTAGACCATCAACATGGATGGACACTTAACGTATGAGCCGGTATTATTGGAACAAGAATATTGGGACCCCATTTTTTTGATCAAAAAGTTAATGGTGAAATTTTTTTAAATTTTTTGGAAAACGATTAACTAGATTACCTTGATAATTTACCGCTTCAAGTTTTACGGAAACTGTGGATTCGATTGGATGCAGCATCTGCCCATTTCAGTAGTATTGTTCGTAATCATCTAAATTTGCAATTTCCAAATAAATGGATTGGCAGGAGAGGGCGAATTTCTTGGACATCTAGATCCCCGAATCTTACAAAACTCGATTCTTTTTGTGGGGATTTGTAAAAAATCAAGTTTACCAAATACCTCCCACAACAAAGGAAAACATGAAAGAAAGAATAAGAAATGTTTTTCAAGGCATAAATAGAGAAGTGGTTCAAAAAGTAAGCAATTCTTTTGTTGAAAGATTTCGTTTGTATGAGGAACATCACGGCAGACACACAGAACAATATGTTTAGTTATTTTATGATTTTTAGTTATATTGTTTTAAAAATATATAACTTAAATTGATTTTTGCATCTTTTGTTTATTTGTTATTAGTATTATTAGATAGAGTTAACGAAGTTTTACGCCAATAAAATTATTTTTCACATTTTTCAATATTGTTTAAATTGAATTTTTAAACTATCAGTGTCAAACAAATATTGTTTATTGTTTCCATGACAGCCATGGCCAACTAATATAAATTTTTGAAATTGAGGTGTGTATTTTAAAAAAAAAATTTAGAAACTAAAATAACTCAATAACTATGAAAGATAGGTATAGGACGTGTCTTATAAAAAAGTTAGCTTATTACTTAATCAACATTTTTCCGTAAAAAAAAAAACATGTCATTCTATTTAAAAAATTGAGATTTTGTGTTTTGAAGATTATGATTTTGTGAATAGTTTTGGCAACACCCTGCATAATATTTTCAAATTTTTATAGGAACACAAAGTAAGTGTGTCTATGCACTAGTAAACTGTAAAATATTTTCCTTTAAGGATATGAAATAAAAAAAGTATGCCCTTTGTCTATGACTATGATTTTTTTAAAGAACATTATATGTATATCTCAAAAACTATTAATTTTAGATGATAATAGACCTTAATAAAACCGATTCAGAATTTACAGCAAAATCAGAAAATGTAATAAAATACAGGGTGTCCTATTTAAAAGAATGAAGTTGCATGCTCTCCAGTTCATATGAGACGCCCTGTATATATATATATATATATATATATATATATATATATATATATATAGAAATAAGGGCATTTATGTACAGCATAAAAAGTGTAGGCGCTATAACGGATCCCTGTGGTATGCCCGCGTTAATGCCAACTTTTTTTGAAAAAAAGCCATCAACTACGACACGTATTCGTCTTTTATCAAGGAAACTAGAAACCCAGTTGATGAGCGTATCATCTAACCCAAACGAGGTGAGTTTAGCAAGTAAACACTTATGCCAAACTTGTTCAAATGCCTTTGAGATATCTAAAGCGACTACAACTGTTTCACCAGACTGCAATACTGTATTGTTCCAAACTTGGGTCACTTATGAAAGAAGATCACCTGTTGAACGAGTTTGCCTAAACCCATATTGGTGATCACTAAGGAGTTTGTTAGTTTCAAGGTACGTGAGCAGTTGCTGATTGATGGCTTTTTCCATGTAGCTGTTATAAAACAAAACATATTTTTTTTTAAACTATAATGTTAAACTGTATATTACCCTCTAACTAAGAATCAATTATACCATTTGTGTATATCTACATCTCCCATAAAGATGCAAAAATCGCATTTCGAAAAAAAAAATTAATGTAATAATTTCAAATAAAAAATAATGTACATGCAAATCGTGATGTTTTGAAGCTTTAACACTTTAGCTAGTCACAAGATGATTCTGCGCTCATGAACAATATTGATGAGTACGTCGAGAGCTACTACATATCAGAAAATTATACATTTTTACCAATGGCCACTTGCCTTAAGGATTTAAAACGCCTGTCAATTTCATTTGACATACCAGACTCTATCTGCAAATCTACTTATAGGATTGAAACGAAACTTTAGGAACTACTTGACTACAATATACTGTATTCGAGGACTTTAAAACCAATACACCTTGACCGAATCAATTTTTAGATACAGGGTGGTGAAAGAAAGAAAGGTTTTTCGACTTATTGTTGTATTTAATATTTTGCAAAATTATTGATTCGCCCTGTATAATTTTAAGTAGCACCTAATCTGTCTATCTAAAGGATAAAATGATGTCAAAATCAATTCCCACATACGTTTAAGGGAGCGATGAGGCTTATAAATGACCCGTCCTTAACTTCTCACATACAGTCCCTTGAGCACAGAAGGATGGTTTCAGTTCTTTCTTTGTATTATCGTTATTACAACAGCTATTGTGCTGCTGAATTATATTCTTTGATACCATCTCGGACTATCTTTGCGAGAAACACTCGGTTCGCTCATTCACATCATCAGTATGCAGTACAAATCTCCACTTGTCGTACCAATCGGGCGCAATCCACATTTTTCTACACGGCTTCTAAACTCTGGAATGATCTCCCTGGTTCCTGTTTTCCTCTCACTTATGATATGAGAAAATTTAAGGTAGCTGTTCATAGGCATCTATTGGCAATTCATTATCCCTCTATCCATCCTCCTAAGTGTTCCTGAATGCTTTAGCACGAAAGGCCTAATTTAGCCTGTTCAGGTCCACAATCATAAAAAAAAACAAAAAAAAATACAGAGGGTTCCGTTATTTGATTTTAAAAATAATTGATTGGGACAATACTTATGAATCACCTTGTATAATGTATATTTATAACTATTTACTTAACCAACACAATATCATATCCAATGAAGAGTCTTCCACAGTAGCAATCATATGGCTGTAATAAAATAAAATATATTTTTTAAAAAAACTATAATGTAAAAATGTAAATAACATTGAATGGTACCCTTTGCGTACAATTACATAACCTGTAAAAATCGCTTTTAGAAGATAAAATGAACATCAGTACTTTCAAACCAAAAATAATGAAGATGGAAAAGAAGGTATTTTGAAACTTTAACACCCTGTATTTCTGAAACGAGTCATAGGATGACGTCTATGAACAATATTGATGAGTACGACAAGAACTAATACACATAAAAAAATTATACATTTTAACCGAAGGCCTCTTTCCATAAGAAAATGACGTGGTCCTTTACTCTTAGGTTTAAGTAAAATACTGTTCCCATTAGTCTATTTATTGACTGTATAGTAAACATCTTTTTACTGCGTGTTTTTTTTCAGTTAAATTAATAGAAGATTCGTACTGAAATATGCGCCTTATTTTAAATGGTACACCCTGTATTTTATATGCTTATCGTTTATCTTACTTAATTACGCATCAACTTCTATAAGGGTTTCCTATACCTAAACTTTCAAATTTCCAACTTATTTAATAATTGTTTTAATTTGTCTGTTCCTGTATCATTCCCAAAATGCCTACTCTTAATAATTTTTGGCTAATTTAACACATTTTTAAATTCAATTCATAGTAACTTTAATTTAAACGTTTATAAAGTTATTTCTACACTATGTAGATTAAACTAAAAATCACAATAGATTTTTTATACACTTATTTTTACTCTCGATAACCGTAACAACAAATTGTCACCTATCAAAGCTCTGAGGATGCTTGGCTCGTCCAAACGAAACAAATCAGCTTTAATTTTAGAAAATAAAGAGAAACTTTAAAAAATCTGTTACGATTTTTAGCATAATCTACATAATGCAACAGTTTCACAGAGTAAGGGTAGAAAGTATGTACACAATGGAAACAAAAAAAAACTACTAGCTAGATTTTATTCAAATTTTAATGATTCGTTTGTTCTAATGAAAGAAAGACATCGTTGACGAATATTTCAATAAAATCGTTCAAAAAATTCTAGGTGTTGCAATTTTTATGGATGTCAGTATATTTCCACAACTTTCAACAGACTCGGAAAAAATAACAATACACAATGACAAAAGTTACGCCCAATGTCAGAATTTTAACATTCTAGTGACCCCAGGTACCCTATCTTGAAAAGTGTAATTTGAACTTATTTTCAAGAATGCAAATTTAAGAATAAAACAATCCCTAAGTGACTTATCTTGACTTGACTGACAATAATGTCACTATTACTCAAATTAATTGCCTGCCTTACTTTGACTTTCCAGGCAATGATTAAAACCTTAGTCTGATATCTAATTACTCGAAAACCTCAAATCTGATCAAACGAAGTGGCCGTCTAGTGGTAGGTACGTTGTGCTATCTAAATTAAATAGGCTGAATGAGGTAATTGTTGCAGCATGAGAGGCAGGTAAAAGAAAATGAAAGTACTCAAATTAAAATCAACGTGCTTTGCGCAGGGATCGTTCATCCCGTTAACGTACTATTGTGGGAAAGAACCACCAATGAAACCCCCAATGAAGTAATTGCACAAGTACATTAATAAATCAAATAACAAAAAGAAACAAAGAAAGGGTTAAATATATAACCAAACACCATTAAATCAGGTTAAAGTACGTACAAAATTATAGCATTAAGAGAAAATGAATAAAAAACAGTTCAGTTAAACAGAAACACAATAATAAAAAAAAACACATGTAGTCACACGCACAATTGGGTCATAAATAATGAAAATAAAAATCGTAATACCATACATGTGGCCCTTTAACAACTAATCATGCCGGTGTTTAAGTAAATAAGCACCTAAAACAATAAAGCAAATTATGGTACACATAAAATACAACAACAGTAAAATTGCACTGGTGCTAATAAGGTAAAAGCAAGGACAAAAGAAAACAGACAAGGAATTTACACACAGAATACATAAGTCAAATTACAATAAAGCAAATACAAAGAGAAATCAGCTCGCAGGCAAATAATTCTACTTAAACAAACTGACAAAAAAAAATTATTAATGCAAAGCCTTACAAGGGTAAGTTATAAATACATCACAACATCGTGACCGATATATAAATTTGAAGGCGTTAGAAAAATACAGTGCTCCTTTCTCAAGTTACACATTGATCTACACAACAATAAAAACAATAAAAATAGAATTTTACAATTATTAACCAGCGGTATCATGTACCCATTCACCAACCCACCTCTATACAAATATAAATATAAACAACAAACAACGATGCTAATTCGCACAAATACCTGAGTGAGAGGGCCTTGTACTGTCTTCTATTATAGCAGATTTCAGCTTAATGAGCCCGCGTGAAAATAAGATACCTTTGCAAGGCAATGTTTGGTATTTAATATGTTATCTAGGCTGGTAAAAGATCTGCTGCAAGCTTTCATTTATATAAAAATATTGAATATCTTATCCTTTAATTTATCACAGACACAAATCGTTAACCTACGCGGTTTAACTTCAAAAAGGGTGACTGTTATTTATAGATTAATATTTGAAAATCACATTACACACTCGAAAGAAAAGACAAATTAGTAATTCAAAAGGAAATGTACACGCACGAAATATTTCAACGACCAACTATTTACAATGAGGTTTCTAATTAACCAAAAATCGATCTGGCTTGATTGGCACTTTTAGCGTCCCCCAGGTACCCTATCTTGAAAAGCGTAATTTGAACTTATTTGCAATTATGCAAATTCAAAAGCAAAGCAATCGCTAAGTGATTTATCTTGACTTGACTGACAATAATGTAACTATTACTCAACTTAATTGCCTGCCTTACCTTGACTTTCCAGGCAATACTTAAACCTTAGAATTTATTCACAAGTCTGATATTTAATTACTCGAAAACCTCAAATCTGATCAACCGAAGTAGCCGTCTAGTGTTAGGTACGTTGTGCTATCTAAATGAGATAGGCTGCATGAGGTACGTGTTGCATCATGAGGAGCAGGTAAAAGAAAATGAAACTACTAAAATTAAAATCAGCGAACTTTGCGCAGCGGTGGTTCAGCCCGTTAATACTATAGTGGGAAAGAACCGCCTATAAAACCCACTTTATTCATAAACACGTAATTGCACATGTACATTAATAAATCAAATAACACAAGAAAACAAAGAAAGGGTTAAATATATAACAAAAAAACCATTAAATCAGGTTAAAGTGCATACAATATTATAACATTAAGAGAAAATGAATAAAAAGTAGTTTAGTTACACAGAAACACAATAATAGAAAGACACATATAGTCACAGTCACAATTAGGTCATAAATAATCAAAATAAAAATCATAATAAAAATCACCAAACATGTGGCCCTTTTTAAAAACCAATCATGCCTTTAAGTAAATAAGCACATAACATAACAAAGCAAATTATGGTACATATGAAATACAGCAACAGTAAAATTTCACAGGTGATAATTTTCAAGTACTCAATTGTTTAATGACCTCTAAAGCACAAAATACATCAGTCACATTGTAATAAAGCACATACAAAAAGAAATCTGCTCGCAGGCAAATAATTCTACTCAAACAAACTAACAAAAAGAACTCATTAATACAAAGCCTTACAAGGGTAAAGAGATCACTAACATCGAGACCGATATACAAGTTTGAGTGCCTTAGAAACATACCGTGCTCCCTTCACCGGTTACACACTCATCTATACAACAAATAAAAACAGTAGAAATAAAAATTCAACGTGTTTAATGGTCTGGCTTGGGAGTGTACAGCAACTGGCAATTCCTTTTACAATTAATAACCAGCGGCATCCTATACCCATTCTCCAGCCACATCTACACAATTGTAAATATAGCCAACAACCAACAATGCTAATTCGCACAACTATTAAATAAGTTGAAGGTTGAAGGTTTAGGTATAGGAAACCCTTATAGAAGTTAAAATTTAATTAAGTAAGCTAAAGCATAAGCGTATAAAATGATCCGAATATATCAGTATGAATGATCTACTAATTTAACTGAAAAAAACACCTTGTAAAGAGGTGTTTACTATTCAGTCGATAAATACACTAAGGGAGCGGTATTGAATTAAACCTAAGAGTTAAGAGTTAATTTAATTGCGAGATACTTAATTTTTCCTAAAACTACATTTTCAGAAAAAATGATATAACTTGAAACACTATGTATGTAGGTATAGGAACTGTTATGAAAGTGCTACTTATTTTTTATGTAAAATTCGAAAATGCAATTATACACGGGGTGTGTCATTTCAAAAAACATAACTTTGATATGCAACTTTTTTTTTGGAGCACCCAGTATGTTTAAAATTATTTTTAAAATATTGCTCATATTGACTTACATAAAATCACTGTATTAGAAATTAACGATTATATGCCGCTTCGTCGTAGAACTCCGTGGCGTCGGTCGTGATTCACTCTGTACATACTGGGTATTCAAATTCCCCGTATTTATTCCACTATGCCTAAACGGTATGAAATAATTTAATTATGCTTTCGTGAGGTGATGTAGCGGTCAATTGCTCACTCTTTAAGATATATTTACCACTATACAGGGTGTCTCATAAATATGTGGCATGTCATGCGTTTTTTTAAATAGCACCGTGTATATTGTGAATTGACCAAATTACATTTTGCAAGTTGGAGCTAACCAACAATTAGCATAAGTCTTTTAATTTTTGGCAGATGTGTACCTGAAGAAAATTTTATTGTTGTACAGTGCGAGTCCCAAACACAAAATGTCATTTAACTGATTACTTTTTTAAATGGGACACCATATATTTCATATGACCAGTCGGTTGAGCTTTTTATGGGCTTCTCATGGGCTTTTCAATGATATCTCATAGTGAGTTTCTAAAATGATTGATTAAGTCTTCATTTTCGTCAAACTGAGAATTCCAGCGCATTTAACCTCTTTCTTGTCGCTAAAGTAATCTTATCACGTTATTTCAAGGCTATCACCTTATACTGGGGTTTCAATGATGCAGAATTGTTCAGTAGTATATTTGTTTAACCTTTAGATTGGTAGCTATTATTATTATTAATAATATTTCGTACGAGTTGTCAAAATAAAAAAAATCAATGCTGACGGTTCTCCAATATATGTGAGTGCTTTTTCATAAAAATCAATTTTTCAATAGAACAAATGTGTCAGATAATATACGTTTTGGGGAGAATGCCATCAGAATTGTCTTTTGGTTAAAAGAGTTTACAAGAAAAAATTTCCAAATGTAAGGCATCTGCAAGTGGCCACGTTTAGGAATTTGAAAGATAGATTTGACGCTTCGGAGAGTGTAAGTTATTACAATCCCACAAATGAACCATACCCAATAAAGATGACGAAAAGTTAAATGTCTTACTTCATTTGCAAGAAAATCCACACGTCAGCATGCGACAAGACTACATTAGTTTGGGCTCCGTACATAAAATTGTCAACGAAGAAAAATATCATCCGTACAAAATCATTTTGCACCAAGGTTAGCATAATTTATTTCTCTATTATTGAAATATTCAAATTTTTTACCTTTCAGAGTTGTGCGAAACGACTTTCAAACTCGATTTAATTTTTGTAATTCAATGAAATGAAAATATTGAAGGCGATCCCGACTTACCTCGTCTCATTTTATTTACATTTAGGAACGATGGGCACCTCAATCGTGACCATACGCATTAGCATTCCACAGAAAACCCGCACTAGACGAGAGCAATTGATTCACAACGTCTATGGCAAGGCAATGTTTGGGGTAACATTCTAAATGACAAGGTAATCGGCCCATTCCCGCACTGGACGAGAGCAATTGATTCAAAACGTCTATGGCAAATCAATGTTTGGGGTAGCATTCTAAATGACAAGGTCATTGGCCCATTTTTCTTTGACGGTGTATTAACCGACCAAGAATATTTGCGATTTTTGTCAGAAGAACTACCCATGCTACTAGAGAATGTGGATCTTAAAACTAGAATGGGCTTGTGGCACCAGCATGATGGTGCCCCGCCCCACTGAAGTGTTCGAGAATTTTTGAATAACTGGAGACCTCAGTAGTGGATAAGAAGAGGAGGGCCGATTCTGTGGACAGCACGTTCTCCTGACTTGAGCCCAATCGATTTTTTCTCTGGGGATATGCAAAAAATGAAGTATTTCGCGATAAGCCAACTACTGCCGCCAATATGAAGCAAAGCATACGAGATGTATTTCAAAACATTACACGCCTTACTTTGTCTCGTGTGAGGCAAAATTTTGCAAGACGACTTTAACTGTGCGCCGAACAAAATGGAAACATCTATGAACATTTACTATAATTTTATTTTTTTGGAACTACAGTTTTCTGTTTGTTAATTTGTTCTTGGATTTATTAATTCAGTTGGATTATATTGTAATTCTCAGTTTATCGAAAATGAAGGCATAACCAGTCATTTTAGAGTTATGCTATGGGGTATTTTGGAAAGCCAATGAGAAACTATCGACTGATCAAATGAGAAATAGGGTGTTCATTAAAAAAAAGGTAAGTGACATTTTGTGCTTACGACTCACCCTGTACAACAATAAAATTTTCTTTGTATTTACAAAATCTGACAAAAACTAGAAGACTTGTGCTAATTTTTAATTAGCTCTAACTTGGTCGATTCACAAGAAATTCTCGAAGATGACCTGTTTTTCATAGAGAATGAACCATAAATCTCTTCAGGTTCATAATAATATACAGGTTGCTATTTAAAAAGCTCAACTTTGGTTGCCACATATTTATGAGACACCTTGTAGAGTGCACTATATATGTTTTTCTGTAAATTTTGTTGATAAGAAAACTTTAGATATTAATTCTAGAATGTGAGATCACCTTTGTAAGTTGTTTATTTGGATCAAGTTCTGCTGATTTTGGAAAGCGCGTCTTATAAATTGACGTCGCGTTTCTGTCAAGACACAATATTTCAGTCCGTTTGGAGTTAAACAATTATCGTTACCGGTGATGCAATATTTCTCTGGACTACAGTATGTACTTAAGTAAACGTTAAGGGCACATATCCTTAACACGATAACATGGGTTGGATACAGGATGCTGCGTTGGCGGTTTTCGTGTGAAAGTTTGCTGGGAGAGAAAAACATGATGTATTTTCTTAACAGACGGAAGAGGCGGTTTTTGCGCGGCTAATTGCAGCGGAACTCTAAAACTGACCGCCGTGTGTTAAGCATGTAAGCTGTTACGCGGGGTGTGTGATATCGAAGACCTGGGGAGCCGAACGTTTCGAAAAAGGTTGTGTACAACCAAAGCACCGTCTGGGTGGATATACATTGGTTCATCTCTCCAGGGAGTTTATAGAATTTTCGGGCACTTGGTGTCCTTTATGTACGTTTCATAAAAGGGATTATGTTTTTTTAAGTGCACCCTGGTAGCGAATTAATTAACGCGATTCTGAGAATTGGCATAATCAAATAAAAACTGTTCTGATGGCACCCCCATTCTTCACGTGTAATAGAGATCAGCCCTAACAGACGGAGGTCTCGTTGTACATAAATTTGCAAATACTTACATTAACCACAAATGGACTGGTAAATAAGCCTACATTATTAATTCAAATTGTGTAAATAATATCGTGTGCAAAAGCTTCTGTGCATATAAACTTTATAACGTCGTTATTCAGTCAATTAAGAACGCAACGTGATCGAATTTGCTATTTGGGGGTTACTACATTTAGTTTTACTTAAAAGTTATTAAGAATTTTCCTGACGAGAACATCGCCTAGGAAGCGGTTCATGTCCATATGGTTTTCGCTGCAGCCTGGAGGAGAAAGTTTAAAGAATATTTCTAGAAGTTAATCTAACATTGCATATGTATGTTGTACATTTGACAGTGTTTTGCTAAATTATACGGCAATAAGCAAGTGAACGTAGTCGTTTTAGTCGATTGTTATTTTAATTACGTTTGACGGACTACTCTTATCTGCGCTTTTAATATTTTGAGATTGATTATTTGTACGTACTTTAGGTTGATGTGTATAAAAAAGGTTTACGTTAATTGGGTTTACTAACATTATTTGTAATCCTCTCTCGAACAGCGAAAGCATTAATTAACGAAAGTTGGTATTTTAGAGATTTAAAGATAAGATATTTTATTAAAGGTGATTAAATTTCTTTGATTTGATATGAAAGCGGCCTGATGGAAAATTCCTGATTTGACGTATTTAGTTTCATGTAGTTTTTTTTTCTGTATTAAATAGTTTTTTTAACGTAACAAACTAGAGAATTTCGAACGACGTTTGTTTAGTTTACGTTTAGTCATCTTTGAATGCAACTGATGATAGAACTTTAATAGATGACTAGCATTTGGATTTTGACTTTTCAATAAATAAGAGAAATGTTTAGCGTTTGTCTTTTTGTGTACTTTATTTACAAGCGTTGGGTGTAAAATAAAGTAAAAATATGCCGCTGACCCCAATAGCTGATTTGCTTGCACGCTTCATTATTATTTGAAAACGTGTGAATATTTTGAGATTTGTTTTAGAGCTAGAGTTCCCGGAGTACCAACTACGTGCACCTGAAGGTTCTTGTCTGTTTGAGACTGATTTACCCACGTGTACCCAGCTGTAGTCTTACCGATTTTGCTTTAACAACAGAATGCCCTGTACACGACTTTATCACGATAGCGGCTCACCCTTATTGTTGACTTTCGACAATGCGACAAACCACCTTTAGTATTTAAATTCAGAAACACGCCCACGGCCCTCTGTCTCACCGAGCTAGACCGGTGCGCTTTAACTATCTGTTACCTTCCATGCTAATTTTATTTTCGACTGTAACATAGTATTGTGTTTATGTGAGACAAGTTTGTGTTTACTGGCTGTGTAGAGACGGCTTATAATTTTCCTACAGTAGAGGACAACTGTTTGTTGTAAGGGACGACTAATCAAATGGGTGTGAAAGGAGCGTTATGAGTCGTTTCACCTACCACTAGCAAGACTGTTGTCGGAGAGGCCTTACTTGCACCCGAGCTTGGATTGATGATCACTAGATATTTTTGGAGTGATGTGAGTGTGTGGTGGCGTTTTTTTTTTGTTATTTATTGATTGAGAGTTCTTGGAAGCTGTCATAAAGAAAGTTTAGTTGTTTTGCATAGTCGCACCACACATTCCCATATGTTTAAGTTTTCTTTCTTTCGCTAGAATTTTGTTTAGGTTTTGGAATGGGAGTTATGTGGTATGGTATATTGAACCACATATATATTGGATTTAGGTTTGTTTGATTAGTTGTTCGCTTGATGCTGGATTAAGTTAGATTAGGAAATCTAACTATGACACTGATTGAGGAT
This sequence comes from Vesta saturnalis, assembly GCA_036346205.1. Taxonomy (NCBI): domain Eukaryota; kingdom Metazoa; phylum Arthropoda; class Insecta; order Coleoptera; family Lampyridae; genus Vesta; species Vesta saturnalis. The sequence goes on from JARFJB010001279.1 coordinate 5,650,762, forward strand.
GATCATTTCTTGCCTATCTTTGACTTTTGAAAGTATAACCAGTTGTGACCTATTACCGGATTTGACGTGATTTGTTTGGTTTTTGGGTTGAATGTGTTTATTTTTTATTTTTTGTTTTTGTATGAATGTGGCCGAAACCAGGAGGTGAGAACTGGGTTTGAAGGAGCCACGTGGGGCACAGCTTCCAAATCTCCCAACGTCATTGGTGGTGATTGGTGCGGGTGATACCTCACTAATCGCGGAGCGGAAGCTGGGACATTTGTAACTGTTTACCGTTACGCGGTCCCATATATTTATGAGCGACTGCCCCCATGTACCCTGACCCGCTTCATGGACAAGCCATTCCAGGGTGGGTTGCTGCTCACTCTGTTTTAGGTTCGAGGCCCTATATTTTTGGCAGTGTCGTATTGGCGGTGATGCGGCACAGTTGTGTGTGTAATTATCATTGCCTTTGTGATGGTGAGTAGAGTTTATCGCTGTGTATGTCGCATGATTGGAACGCCAGTTATGCAATATTGATTGAAATGTTTCAAATAAATTCTTTACTGTCTGTGCTGTCGACTCAAAAGAACATAATATTCATTGAATCAGTAAACAATATGTATAAACTTGTATCTTGTAACAGAAATTCAAATATTTAAGAAATTGGTAGGGGTTAAAATAAATTGCAAATATATTAAAGCATTTTGTTTAAATATAACGCAAGTCTTGTAGTTCAAAATAAGTTTCAATTTAACATTCAAAACTGTTAAATGAATTTTAAAGCGGAGCATAAATTAATGTTTATATTAAAATTAAATTAAATTAAATTCAGAGTTCATAAAAGATAACGAGCCGTTACTAATCAAACTCTAACGTATTTTAGTTTGAAAAGGACAATATAGACGTCTCAGTTATCGGTAAAATTTATAGCAAAATCAACAAAAATTGTTAAGTAATGAAGCAAATTAAACCGCGTTTGAAAGATCACGTTTTGGTCAATTACAATTGCATAATTATTTTACACATAACTTTTGCGCCAATTGGAATTTAGCATGAATAACTTTGAGGACGTCACTTTTTAAAGTGGAACCTAGAAAATTTCATATCAAATGAATTAAAAATTGATGTAATTAATTTTGAACGGTAAAAACAAGTAATTCAGTTGTATTAAGATGTTAAGATCATGGGGAAATTATAAGAATAGAATTTCACGGTTGCCCTATCAAATTATTTGAATTTTTTTTACATTTCACTCAGTAAAATAGGTCATATATTGAGAAGTTTAATGAAGACCTTCTAACAAGTGGTTTTATGAATTTTTATTTGCCAAATAAAATGCCCCTCCTACTAAAGGGGTGAAAGGTTATAAATAGAAGTACAGAATAAAGATTAAGTCAGTCAGTCAGCATTTACGCGAGATGGTCGCGTCTGAATATATTAAATTAATGTCAACAAGGAACTGTTGATAGTTAAAACGAGCGCGCCGATATTGATAGTTTTTAAATAAAATTTTATAGCTGTTAATAAGTTCTAAATTGATAGTTTTTCGCGTTAATTATTAAAAATAGGTCAATTCAATCTATTAGTGATTGAATGAAAAAAGTTGAAAGTTCCTAAAGGTCATATAAGAAGGAAGCTGTCAAAAATTATGAATATTGTGTTAACGCGATGATTTTGAAGTTTATGATATTGTATTAAAAGTTCATTAAATAGTGTGTTAAGCTAATCTTACTAAACAGATAATAGCTTATTCAGGCTATAATTTAAAAATTTCCATGGGAGCATTTCGTGATTAAATAAGCAAAGGTGGTACGCACAGATAATTAAATTTGTAGTGAGTGGGACCACTGGTAAATAATAACACAGACATTAAAAAGTATTTAATGTGAATTTAATTGGAAATAATACCAATTAAATAGCAACTGTAAATGTATGTAAGTTGGTTGCCTTTGTATAAGAAATCAGCTGTTTGGAATAGTGCTAAATACGATATAATACGTTGTTTGTTGAAGGAAAAATAAATTAGTTTGCCAAGAAACTAATTAAAATTCAAATAAATTGGAACATTATTACACCACATCCACATTGGAATTATTGCGAGTGTTTGTGCATATTTTAGTCCGAAGAGATATACCAGATAATGGATATTAACTCCTTTATGTAATAATCAAAACAGTGATCGTGTGCTGATATTGAATACTAAATTTTACAATGTCATTATAACTTTACTTGATTGTATATATAATCTTGTGTGTCCGAGTACAATCATTGAATTTATATGTACTTAGGTTTATCTAGCTATACAGAGAAATAGGAGGCATTTAAATTTATGTATATGTTCATGGCAACCATTAATAAACTTGTTGTATTTATGTTTTAAGTTTGATTCCGAAAAATCTCATGAGTCAATTGCATTTATCTTAATGATCGTTTATTCACCAAGTACGAACATTGTCCACTTACATAGTAGTGATGGAATGTTTTTACTATAATTAAATTAATTGTCACATACTCCTAATATATTTGACATTCAGTACACAAGTTAATTACAGTTGTATAGTATCATCCATTAATTGAGAAATTTAATTTTTCTGGGCCTAATTTTTCTATTGTCATTATCGCAGAGGAGAAAATGGTGTGTAACACACTATTATTGGTTTGCTGGTTATTACCGATTGATACAGTGTTTAATTAATGCAAAAGTAAACACAACCTTAAAAGAACCGATTGCTTGAAAGATGCTGACTACATTTACAGTAACATTTTATTTTTCCATTTAGATTTCTAAATTAAATATTAATAATTATAAATTGGGATTAATGGGTTTCATAATTTGAATTACTGAGTATAATTATTATAATTTATTACTCTAATGAATTTCAGTATAGATTACTTAGTTCAATACAATAACGAGGAAGTGTCATTACAAATTTAGCTCTCCATTGTGGAGCTTGTTTCAGTACAAATTCGTCTTCCAAGGTGATGTGCAAAAAATTAATTAACACATTAAGTCTGAATTTCTAAGGCGATACATCACAAATTTAGCGCCCATCGGGTAGGGCTAGAATGCCCATTAAATCATCACAGGTGCTAATGACAAACAATACTTATTTACACAGCCAAACCAGTTTCAACTTTTAAGCTAAAAAATATGAATACAAAAAGATCAAATACCGATTTTTCTTGCGTCACTAGTTAGCAATTCAAGTGGTACAAACCCAGCTCAGGTTTATAAATAGGAAATGTAACAATCTTAACTGACGTTCATGTCACAACAATGCAACAATGTTTTATTCTATAATATAGGTTCAGTTGCGGTCAGTTATCACTTCCAGTGTGCTATGTAAATGGTATTGTTTCTATTGCGATTTGAAAAAATATTGCAACAATTTGAAACACAATCGTGATTTAACTTTGTTTTAATTCATAAGATTTGCAATTAACCTATTGCCAGTACATAGGCATTTAACTGTCATATTATTAGATATCGACATTACATTAAATAATAATATTAATTCATCATAAATAACGTAATTATTTAATTATCACGTTTGATCAATTAAGATATATATATATATATATATATATATATATATATATATATATATATATATAGGTGCCCCAACGATTTGGGGTGGAAGATTGCGCCTATGCTCTTGATTTACAAAAAATCTTATAACAGATTATTGTAGTCAACAACGAGGAGCATCTTCTAAAAATATTTTTGTATATACAGGATGGCTCATTTTCAAGCACTACAGTAAACTTGTATTTTTTAATGTAACCCCCTATATATTTGTATATATTTAAATTCTCTGTGAAATGCCGAGCAAAATGATGTAAGGTACTATGGGTCTACTACTAACGGTTCCTAAGTTATTATTGACATTTTTATGTAAAGAAATTAGTCAATTACGCAGGTCCCTGTTCCGCCATCTTGAAGGACATCGGAGTAAAATTTTGGGATTTGTTTTTCCAATGTGTCTAGTTTTAACCTATACATTCAGGTTGTAGACTCTTTTCTCGACATATACAGGGTGGTCCATTTTGCTCAATGTTATTTTTCTCATTTTTTTAAATGGCACACTCTATATTTAAGTAAGTATAGATTCGAATAGCATTTTTTACGAGCTTTCAATAGATACTCACTTTGTACTGCCTCTTTGTAAGTGTTTTTGAATTATTTAGTAATAAAGTTGAAAATTGTAAAATTTTGTTGCTTTTTTTGAATTTGTCACAATAGCACCTATAGAATAAATTAAGACAATGCCATAATGCACAGAAAAACAAAAATGAAACAATGCTAATTGCGATAAAACTAAGCAACTAAGCCCTTTAAGGGTTCATGCACCTATATCAAAATTATTAATATGTCTATATACAGGGTGTCACAGAATCACTATTCCTAATTTTCAGAAATATTAATAAACTAGTGTCACAAATGAGTATTTATTAGATAAATTAGTGTTTGATTGAAAATGCATCATTTTACAAATATTGAATTAGCAAACATGCATGTGGCCTACGGAGCAGCTTACGCTAATTCTAAAGAAGCAAGGCGAATTTATGCGGAACAGGATCCTCAGCGTCACATTCCCTGCCACACATCATTTTCAAGATTGAATCAGCGTATTCGAAATACTGGCGAGTTTCGGTCAAAGAAACTATATTTAGGAGCCAATCGTACCGTCCGAAACCTTAAGGACCAAGTTTTGCAACGATTTAAAAACGGCTCGAAAACAAGCACTCGTATCATTGCCGATACGATGAATACAAGCCACACATCTGTATGGAGGATATTAAAGGAATACCAGAAGCATCCGTTTCACATTCAAAGAGTTCAATCGTTAAGTCCAGCGGATTACCCCAACAGAGTTCAATTTACCGAATGGTACTTGAATAAAATTAACGACGAACCAAGATTTCCTAGGAGTGTATTATGGACAGACGAGGCATGTTTCACAATAGGGCTAGCAAGTTACTTTCAGGTCCTCGCCCCTCGACCAAAAATTTGAATTTGTTTGTGGCGCCATCTATGAGGGGAAATTTGAATTTGTATTATAATAAGGAGGCCTAATGCTAACCTATAAGACAGACGGACATAGGGCTTCGTATCTTGCTTTCGGGTCTTAGCCCCTGGTCCCTTGGTGGGAAATTTGAATTTGTATTTAAGTGTTTACGCTCTGATTACTTGCGAGAAATTGGAACTTGTATTCTAATAAGGGGCCCTAATGCTAACTTATAAGATAGACATAGGAACTTGTGTTAGGGCCTGCGCCCTCCTGTCGTGGCCCTTTGTTGGGAAATTTGAATTTGTGTCGTCATCTAGATGGATTTAACTTAATCATACAAAATCAGCTCTCAATTCAAAAAATAGCAGTATGATTTAACTAGCGTGCAAAAGAAAGCCAGTTTCACACTTATTGTAGTTACCCATCTAACCGCCCTTTGGCATTAACTGCTGCATTGTTAGTGCAGGTTCGAACGCCGTTAGGAAAACAAGTTTATTAATAAAAATTGAAGGAAAGTTTAGCGTTTGAAAATATATTACATCACATTACATCATTTATTTAATCACATTTTTATCGGTATTCTCCTTCTTCAACCGTGATTCGTCGTTATCATCATCATGGTTTTGAGACTCATCCTTTTCCTCTATCTCATTGCACTTTTTCCTCTTCTGTGAATCATCACTGTCATCTTGGATGTGAGATACATTCATCTCATCCACGTCATAGTTTCCATCATCATCTTGAACGATTTTGTTGTAATAGTTTATTAACAAGTCAGTAAAATCTCTAATGTTCGCTGATGCTGGCTCATAAACAGGAGAATACATTATAATTTATAATAATGCTCAATCGATGACGATTACACTTTACAGAACGAAACGCGCGAGAAACAAGAATGCTCCCGGCCTTGGGTCTTGTGTGCGGGCGCACTCTTCAACGTTAGAATCGGTTATCTTCGGGGAAGGTTGCAGTGGGAGTAGCCGAAAAGGCCTTCGCAACCGTCTTAGGAGGAAATACCTTTGCCAAAAACATACCCCTAGGGAGGACATTAGAGCGTGGTTACGGAAACAAGAAGCGTACACTATGCATAATTCCCGCCTCACGTCTTAGGTTAGGTCAACACTCGTACAATATTAGGGTAGATTAATCAACGCACGGTTTAGGTTAGGTCAATAGTCGCGCGCGAAAGGGCGGTTAGATGGGTAATTACAATAAGTGTGAGATTGGCTCTCTTTTGCACGCTGTAAGTTAAATCATACTGCCATTTTTTTAATTGAGAGCTGATTTTGTATGATTAAGTTAAACCAATTTGGTATTTTGGATTGTGGTTGGTTGGTTTAATCAAAGTGTAAGTTAGTTCAATCAATATTTTTGAACTGTAAGCTAGTTTTCGCAAGTTGTAAGTTATGATTTGATTGATTGAGATTGATTTGGTTGATTGATATTGATCTGATTATTTGATTTGATCGAACGTGATTTGTTTGGGATTGATCTGCTTAATTGATCTGATTGCACAACAAGATGACGACACAACTTCAAATTTCCCAACAAGGGGCCACGGCAGGAGGGCGCAGGTCCTAACACAAGTTCCTATGTCTGACTTGTAAGTTAGCAATAGCGTCCCTTATTAGAATACAAGTTCAAATTTCTCGCAATAGGTAATCAGAATGTAAACACTTAAATACAATTTTAAATTTCCCGCCAAGGGACCAGGAGCTAAGAACCGAAAGCAAGTTGCGAAGACCTATGTCTGTCTATCTTGTAAGTTAGCATTAGGCCTCCTTATTATAATACAACTTCAAATTTCTCCTCATAGATGGAGCCACAAACAAATTTAAATTTTTGGTCGAGGGGCGAGGACCTGAAAGTAAGTTGCTAAGCCCTACATCTGTCTTACAAGTTAGCATTATACCCCTTATTACAATACAAATTCATATTTCCAACCATAACCTGCAGAGGCTTAAATTCAAATTTTTCTCCAAGGAACCAGGGGACACAGTCCCGAGAACAAGTTGCGCAGCCCTACACCTGTCTTACCAGTTAGCATTAGTCCCCTTATTATAATACAGATTCAAATTTTCCACCAAGGATACCACGACAATACACGAAGTCTTACAATCTCGGTTACGTTCGGGGAGGACTGAAGTGGGGTCGCCGAAACAGCCTTCGCCGAAAGCCTCGCGTCGCAAAATTTTACCTATATGATAACGAATTCATACCGAAAGAAATTACCGTGTTTACAGATCATGCGTCATTACTGCTGATGCTGATAGAGCCACCTCGAGATTATTTTATAACAATGCCCTTGTCAAGACAGATAAGGTATTAGAGCATGAACATCACGGCTCGAAATGGCGGTCAGTGTATGTGCCCTACAACGATTTCCAAAAGGAACTGATAAGAACTTTGCTGCCGTTTAACAAAATTCACATTAAGGGTAGTGAAAAACAGCAGTTGTTAAGATTCCTCAACAGACTAATACTAAACTTTGACGCCCTGGAAAACGCATTACTACTGCAAGACTGGGCTCATACCAACGCCAAAGATGTAAGCGTTACAAGTGTTGAAATGTTTGAAATCGACCCGCGGCCACAAGAATGTGCTTCTAATCAGCTACCGCGATACGCACTTAGACCTTGTGGAATTATTATGAACGCGTATACAGCAAAAAAACGAGGTCAGCATTAGAATGCTATCTACATTGACGGGAATGGTAACGAGGAATATTTTGATTCCTTTGGACGACCCCCGCTAGGTTACCATTTATATTTCCTTGAGGAGAATTCTAGATGGTTCCGCTACAACAAAACGACGCTGCAGGGTTACCATTCGGATGTGTGTGGACCTTATACGATAATGTTCTTGTATTCTATCAGAGATAATTGCCTAATCTTGTGAATAAGTTTTTCACTACATGTTTAGTTATAAACGATGAGATAATCAAATTACTGTATAATGTTTGTTTCTCAACCATTCTACTCTGATAAATAAAAGCGCTTTTGGTAGTTCAATTGTCTTAATTAAGAGTTCCGTAACGAGAGAGAGGCGTGCATGATCAACTACTATTGCAGAAAAATGTTCGCTAAGAAAATCTCAATCACAAGTATATTCTACTCTGTTTTATCATGCTTATCTTTTAACACCAAGATAACCCTATTTTGTTGTTGTCTTTTAAATATTTACTCAATCCAACACGCGCATCGTGCCTTAACAATAATAGTTTGATGTATATCTAATTATAGTATCTAATTACCTGCTTACTTAATTTATTTTAACGTAATTTGTGTGTGTGTGTGTGTGTGTGTGGGCGCGTGCGTGCGTGCGTGGGTGGGTGCGTGCGTGTGTGCGTGCGTGTGTGTGTGTGTGTGAGTGTATGTGGGGGGGTGCGTGCGTGCGTGCGAACGTGCGTGCGTGCGTGCGTGTATACGTGCGTGCGTGCGTGTATACGTGCGTGCGTGCGTACGTGTGTGTGTGTGTGTGTGTGTGTGTGTGTGTGTGTGTGTGGTGTGTGCGTGTGCGTGTGCGTGTGCGTGTGCGGGTGCGGGTGCATGTGCGTGTGGGTGTGAGTAATTGAACTTACTAATAAATCAGGAATAATTTTTTCGAATGTATAGATGATGACCGCTTAGATAGAGAATCTGCCTGTACAAAATAGCGCTATTGCGTCAGAGTACAAATGATTATTATTATTTTATCTAATATTTAATTTAGACCTTAATTTTTGTTTGCAGCAGCAAATCTTTAAAATATTTGTAATCATATTAATTAAACCGATGTCGACGAGTGATTTCTACTTTCCAATTAATAGAAATGAGGTTGAATAAGTATTTAACATTAATAATAAACACATATTAAGAAGTCCGCTAACAGATTCCCGTCTTACAAGACTACGGCCCCATATTAGAACTACGGCAACTCCCCAATGCATAAATAAATTAGGTCCCATCTGTGGATGGGATTAAAAAAATATAATAATAATGCAATCTCTTTTGATAAAAACGGATCCTAATTAATAACAAAATAAATCTTTTTATTTCCACGTGGGCATAAAAAACTGGGGACCAAGGTGTCCCAAGGGTGACGTCAGAAAAAAAACAAAATGGCGGCCAAGTTGTCTTGATTCTACTTATAATAATGGAATTTTAAAATTTTTTAGAACTATCAGTCCGTTTTAGACGTGTATATATATATATATATATATATATATATATATATAATCTTAATTTTAACTAATAATAAATTTTAATGTTAATTAAAGTTATAACATTGCTTTAAACTCTCTAGTATGGGAAATCGCAGAAACACAGTAATATGAAACAACATAAATAAAGACGTTAAAAATTTGTTTTCTACAATGTATCGATTGAACTTACGGCCGTTTACTCTTAAAATGCAGTTGACCTTGGATTAGGATTACCGTATAATACTTAAGTAACAGGAAGTACCTACAAATGGAGAAAGAAATAAATTCTAAACACACGCACCTTGACCAAAATATGAAATTTTGGTGATCAAATTGTTGCAGCTTTTAAAACTAAGGGTAACCATTTCATTGTACGCAAATATTATAATATCTATTACATAAGCCAATGTTTGGGATAGACGCAATTACAGTTTGTTTATATTTTTAAAGTTGATGAAGAAATCATTGGAGCTAATTTAAATTTAAAAATAATAATTTTTTTATCACACATAGTTTAATACTAGCATGTTATGACATAAAACTCTCTGGGGCATGAATGGTCACGTTCAAAAATTAAAGCAGTGGCTAGCGATAAGCGGAAGCAGAGATAACTGAGGGTATTGGACGTTGTGTTTTGCTTTTCAGTCAATGGGCAGGAGTGTATCGATATTCGAAAAGAAGTGTGTCGAACTTCTCAGTTACTTGAATCATTATTACAGTACACTGTATCCCATTTTCTATGAAATTTTCCTGTAAAAGGTATGGTTTTCGTCTCAACACGCTACCTATTTTTTGTGAAATGAAAGAATCTGTAAACAAAACTTTCCCATGTTTCTTTGTTTCTGTGATACAGGGTGATTTTGATAATTTGAAATTTTGGTACACCCCTCGTTTTTCGGTTACCTTTAGAGATATTGAAAAACTAAATACCGTTTCTTATGGGGCTTTTTACGTAGCAAGTATTTAATACTTTAAATTTTGTATTTTTATAATACATTTCTTTAATGGGACACCCTGCATGTCTTAGTTTAATTTGGTTGGCCTTATCGAAAGTTTTTTAAAGATATATACGTTTATATTTTTGTTTTAAATGAAAGACAATATTTCAGTTTTAAGAAAGTTAAAACTATATTTTAGTAGGCAGTGAAACAATGCACAAAATTTACTTGCTATAACTCGTTTGCCATTTAGTTTAAGTATTACTAAATGTTACATTAAAAACCTTACTTTTATTTATTTTAATTCGGAAAAATTTGACACGTTATCTTGTTACGTACAATGCGAAAAAAAGTACTGATGTAGCCGATGAAATGTATTTAAATAGGTATATAGAAAATTTCAATTTTATCAGTAAATATTTTAATATACGTACGACGATACGATGAAGACCATCACATCAGCTATCCTGACAGGCGGTAATCTAATAAGAATACGTTTCAACGAATTAAGTTTAATTTGACAAAATTGAATGATTTTGAAAGTGTGGAAAAGCTTGTTATAATAAAATTAACCAGGATGTAGATTAATATTTCATCAAGCGAGTAGGCTAATCCAATGAATTCCTGTAGTAAGCTGGAAAATGATTTAGGAATATCCAAGCCCAGAATGCAAAGAGTTATAGCAATTATATTTTGTGAACTAAGAACAGTGATAACTCTCTTTAAATTGAATTATTGCATTTATTTTAAAATAAAAATATACGTAAATATGTATATTTTTTTTAAAAGAGTAGTGTACAAGCCATTCAAAGTAAAGTCAAATACACAGGGTGTCCCATTTAAGAAAATATAACTTTCATTAAAAACGTTTCTGAATTCTATGTAAAAATCCCCACAAGATGCAGTTTTAGTTTTAGTTTTACAGGAACACAGATACCACCCAATTACAAGCAAGTAATCTTACACATCAATCAAAGACAGCGTACCCAAATGGATGGATGCTAAAATATAATTAACTTGAACAAACACACTTAATTAACAATCCTTAAGCAAGTTCACTTAGTAATAGGCACTGTTTGCCGGTAACTAATCAAGCTACTGATCGTAAGTGACCATAATTATCTAGAAAGGCATCGTTACGGGCTGAAGTAACACATACGCAGGATGTCCCAGGACTAATGGGAAAAAAGTTGGAAACGTATAGGTTGAGCCAAAATAATATTAGTATTTCGTATAAACTTTTTTAATACACTCCCTCATTTCTCGGTTCTAGGCCTCCAAAGTTAGAATTTTACAATCATTCGTTTTTTATTTTTTATTTTATTACTGTTCATTTCATCTGTGTAAAGCTTTCAGTATTCTTAGAATGTATGTGCATGTTTGTTTTAGAAGTGTAAACAGACCTACAGTATTGTCTTGAATCCAGGGATGTACTAGTCGTAATGATTAAGGATTCAAAATTTTTGCAGGGATGACATTCCCCGTATGAAAATATCAATAATTACTTCCCCGTACCTTAAGCTAACGAAAGGTTCTCTTATTGGAATTCAATAAAAAAAAACGTTTGACTGATATTTGCTATTTTATTAATACACGTTAATTTTTCGCATTTGCTATTCTTCATGAGGATAATCCTAAGTATTAACTGTGCAACGGGCGTAATATCCTTGGTTATTACTCCTGTTATTTTCGCACCGCTGTCAATGTAAAGTTAAACAAAATCAAACACATAAACGTTTTATTTATTCACACTTCCTTGAAAGCGGATGACGTAACCCTGGGTTTCTTGGATCGGTGAAGAGGTTCAAATAGATTATTGGGTTGCTCCTCCGATGATTCCTGGCGCCGCGGTCTCTTTGTTATTTTCAATATTTTATTTTGATCTTTGTGGTGGATTAACACACATCCAAGTTTCTTTCCACAATTTAAATTCGTTTGTAAATAATTGCTTGATATATTTACATTTCTCAATTATTACTTTAATTGTTTAATTTTAAATACAAACAGCGTGCGCGAGGAACAGCAATTTTAACTGCAAATCGCGAACGCTCCCTTTTTGCACATGAATAAATTCGACTTATTGTCCTTTATACCTTGATTTGCCAATTTGGGTAGATCAGTATCCTTTATATTTATTGTTCACTATTTAAACACAATTTATTGCCGACCTGATACATACAAAGCGCGTTATCTTTACTTATTACGCCACTTTTAATGCGAATTTTAAGTTATGGTGCAATCTGTTTTATTATCAACAACTTCATAATACTTGCACTTTTATTATTTACTGTAGTCTTTTATAATTTTAATAAGGAAGATATTGTTTTACTTTTTCACTGTTACACTACTAATTAGATTTTATTTGTAATTTCACAATTTATAGGGCCACGTGACAATATAATGGTCACTCGTCCTGCGGCATAGATCAACCAACAACAACTAACTAATATAAAAACTGCGTTAATTTGACAGAGTCTCGTCTTTTCCAACATATTAATGCACTTGCACCGTGGCGTACCTTAAATACTTTCAAACTAATCATATAGATAACTTGTTGAAATAAACTCAAACTGTTCATCTTAATATTAGTTACATTTAAATGCAAATAACCAATAACCATTTCTTTATCTAGAAAAATAATATATAACTATTTAATCTCTTATAATTTAGCGCGAAATTTTTAAGTTTCTAAGGCTCCCGTTACAACTGGTACTAAGTAAAAGTTAACGCCAAAGTCGAAGATTAAAACTGATTAAATACACATTAGAAAGTTGCTAAATACTTTTTAAGATTGTTTGTAAATTGTATCAATACACCTTAGGAATAGTTTTCAGTAGTTCTCATGGAATAACCGTTAGTATTTGTCCACAATTAATTAAAACGGCTTAAATTAAAGTTACCATGGCAGATTTCACTTTTAGTAAATATACAGATATGCACTTAATGTATGGATTGAGAACAAGGTATACTATGTATAAATCTCCCAAAAAGTGCAAGACACAGATCTTTTACCCAAGCCAGATCAGACGGGTTAGTAAGAAGAGCATCAAATCGAGATGGAATGTCAGGAAATTAGCAAGGGAGTATAGAACTCCTAAGGATACAGTTTGGGGGGAATTAGTTATCAATGGTCAAGAATATCGAAGAAGAAGGAAATAACCAAAATATACTCCAAATCAGTTGGTACGGATACCACGACGTTGTCGGGCATTAATGCGGATACATTTTGCCAATGACAACAAAGTCATTATGATTGATGATGAAAAATATTTCACTCTAAGTAACTCATAAATTAAGGGTAATGATTACTTCTATACTGATAACATATAAAACTGCCCAGAGAATATTGAATATAAGGAAAAGTCAATATTTTCTGATAAAATTTTAGTCTGGTGCGCAATTTCTATGAGAGGGATATCAAGGCCTTATGTGGGGCGTGTAAGGGGCGAAGCACTGGATAGTCAGAGCTATATTCAGAATTGTTTCATAAAACTGAATGATTTTATTAATGAACATCATGCTGTAAACGATATAATATTTTGACCAGCTTAGAATCATGCCATTACACCAGAGAAACTCATAACTAGCTCAACGCGCATGACATATCATTCCTACCACGAAACGACAATCCCCCTAATCTTCCTCAGGCCCGCCCAATAGAAGAATTTTGGACAATTTTGAGTAAGAAAAGTGTATAATGGAGGATGGCAAGCTGAAAATGAAGAACTGTTAAGACGGAGGATTTACAGAAAAATTCGGAGATATTATAGACGCCCAAGACCTTGTGTGAGATGTTCGGACATAATTGCGTCTTGTTGGAAATCACGGACCACTTCACTTAAGTTCTTACTTTTCTTAATTATAGGTCTATTAATTATGACTGGTATCCATATGTTTAAATGAAACATATTTGTTTGTAAAACGGAATATAATATTTTGTGCCAAAACTTTTGACACAAGCGTTATGTGTATAAGACCCTCTTTATCTATAAATAAAGTGGGTTAACATTTCTTAATTAATAGCTCATTGCTTTTGCCCGGCATAGCTTTTCAAGTCGAAGAATAAGGAGATTCGGATAAATTAGTGACAACTTTAAGATCGTAACCAACGTACTATTGTTTTACCGTATCTTTTCGCATCGATTTTATCATTTTTTCTTATTATTGATCTGAACTTTCCGTATTTACTGCCGTTACCATGTACGTTTTAATTCATAATGGATTGAATTATTTCTTTATCATATTTAAATTTCTTATTTTATAAAAGTTCGTAAAATAAACCTGCTAGTGCCATCTGTACGGGATTCTGGTTAGCTTTAAATTCATACATTTTATAGATACCTGTTAGTTTGCTAAATCGCCACTATATGGTGATACCATTGAGTAAATACATATTACTAAACACGTTTTATTGAAATACATTTGTTTAACATTTTGATTACAACCAAAAATTTGATAAGCAAATTTTGTCGAATGCCATGTTCTTAAGGTCAGGTTTCTTAACGGCCATTTTGTGTGGTATAAAATACATTTTAGAAAATTTCTCTGGTTGCTGTTCTTCGGTGTGTAAATCACCATTTCAAGATGAGAATTTTTCATAGAAAAAAAATATTTCTTTGCTTGGTAAGGTAATATAATCGCTATTGAGGCGGATGTAGTAAAATTTTATTTGCACACGCATGGTAAGTTAGCTCCGTTTTCTTCAATCTCGTTACCATTAGAATCTATCCTTTAGGCTTAAAACATGATATTAAAATTAAAATAAGTATACTTAACCAGTTCGTGGTAAATTATCACATAATAGCTCGTCTTCGATCTATAGAGGTAAAACGACGTTATAGTAATGAATTGCTATTATATATCTTACCTTATTTATGACTTTTTCTTCTAGTCTGTCATTCTCTTCGTTTACCTCACGCAGTCGTTGAATATCCGTTAGTGTACATTTCGTCTCGCTTTTGGTTTCCTACGATGTGCTCTTAACTAGGACTGTTCGTAAATGACTACTGGTAGCTGTGCTGCAATTACGAGGATGGAATTTAAACTGTATTAACTATGGCTCAAGTATTCGTTCCACAACCTAAAGGTCAGATTTTTCCTTTATCGCCTGTATTAATAAACATTGTATTGTCGAGTTTACCTCCTAACCTGTTATTTAGTATACACAGCATTCAGCAGGGATCACTACTGCCTATACAAAAGGTTAATTCCACTAAATGAATTATATTCCAGATTATTCTTACTGAACTGTTTACCTTTATTTCAATTTCTTGGTCGTATTGCTATACGAAACCATTTAGCTTTTGTAAAAATTTCACTAACGTGGATATTATAACTTGATCAAACCATTAGTTAATATTTTGTGCATATACTGAACTAAATTTGAAGTAATTATTTCTGAACTTTTACATAAAACGCATAGTGACGTTTTAGCCTTTAACTTCCATCTTTTATATTATCTTATTATCAATTAACTTTTGTTTATCCTATCGTGCGCAGTAGCAGTAACCCAAAGCATAAATTGTATATATCGGTTGTCTATATCGTATTATTTATACTACTACTACTATTTGTTAGCTTTTAAGTACAAATTTGGATTCATTAGGGATAAGAATGTTCAGATCATTGGTATCTGATTAGTTACTCATATAGGCATGTCAGGATTAATATAGTGAACTGAACAAGCTTCTCCGATTATTTACATATCTACTTGAATTTGTCATTATTAAGGGGGGTTTATGTTTGGATATTGTGAAACGAAAGGCAAGTGGAGTGTTACCTTTCTGAATTAAATTATTACTCTCACAACTTGCCCTCGTCAGTATCAATATTGAAAATATATACGTTAATAACGAATTTTTATTGCTTCATATCGTGATAGTAGGATAAGGCTATACTTATCTTTATGGTTGGGGGGGAGGGATATGTACATGTTCTGTGTGCACGCATGAATCTAGTCTCTGGGGGAAATGTAATCAACGTCCAAGTATAAGAAATCTAAAATTAAATAATATCGACTGTTTAGTCGTCGTGTTATTATTATACCTGTTAAGGTTTACCACTATTATTCATTGTTAGAAAATTTATAAATAAATTTACGCTTGTTGAGGGAACTGTAGATTATTTGCTGTTTCTGTTGTTTCCCTGGTTCAAGCGTTATAGGACCTTTCGTTCAAGAAATAAGAATTTATCTTTTCTTTCTTTAAAGCTTGTGGTGCCTGTTTCTTATCTGTTCTCTTTATGTTTCTGCCTACAATTGTATTCTTGCTGTATAAGTAAGCTAACCATCTATCTACCCTTGATCAACGCTTCAAAACACCCACGCTATCCGAGTGCTCTGCGGTCTCAGGACCGAGTTATTACTCGAGGTTGCTAATTTCCCCAATTTTATGTTGCATGGCAGGCTAGACACGATGGGGGGGGGCAGGTGGGTGGCTAGGTGGTAATTGTGGGTGGGACTAGTTGTTGAGCGAGTGAGTGATTGAACGAGGGAGCGAGCGAGCGTTAGCATGAGCGTGTGTGTGTGTCTGTGTGTCTGTGTGTGTCTGTGTGTGTCTGTGTGTGTCTGTGTGTGTGTGTGTCTGTGTGTGTGTGTGTGTGTTGTTGTGTGTGTCTGGTGTGTGCTGTGTGTCTGCGTGTGTGTGTGTGTGTGTCTGTGTGTGTGCTGTGTGTGTGTGTGTCTGCGTGTGTCTGTGCTGCGTGTGTGTCTGCGTGTGTGTCTGCTGTGTCTGCGTGTGTCTGCGTGTGTCTGCGTGTGTGTCTGCGTGTGTGCTGCGTGTGTCTGCGTGTGTGCTGGTGTGTGTCTGCGTGTGTCTGCTGTGTGTCTGCGTGTGTCTGCGTGTGTGCTGCGTGTGTCTGCGTGTGTCTGCTGTGTGTCTGCGTGTGTCTGCGTGTGTGTCTGCGTGTGTCTGGTGCTGCGGTGTGTCTGTGCGTGTGTGTCTGCGTGTGTCTGCGTGTGTCTGCGTGTGTGTGTCTGCGTGTGTCTGCTGTGTGTCTGCGTGTGTGTGTCTGCGTGTGTGTCTGCGTGTGTCTGCGTGTGTCTGCGTGTGTCGTTGCTGTGTGTCTGCGTGTGTGTCTGCGTGTGTGTCTGCGTGTGTGTCTGCGTGTGTGTCTGCGTGTGTCTGCGTGTGTGTCTGCGTGTGTGTCTGCGCTGTGTGTCGTGTGCGTGTGTGTCTGCGGTGTGTCTGCGTGTGTCTGGTGTCTGGTGTGTCTGCGTGTGTGTGCGTGTGTGCGTGTGTGTCTGCGTGTGTGTCTGCGTGTGTGTGTTCTGCGTGTGTGTGTCTGCGTGTGTGTCTGTCGTGTGTGCTCTGCGGTGTGTCTGCGTGTGTGTCTGCGCGTGTGTCTGCGGTGTGTCTGCGTGTGTGTCTGCGTGTGTCTGGTCGTTGTGTGCTGTGTGTCTGCGTGTGTCTGCGTGTCGTGCTGCGTGTGTCTGCGTGTGTGTCTGCGTGTGTCTGCGTGTGTGTCTGTGTGTGGTGTGTGTCCGTGTGTGTCTGCGTGTGTCTGCGTGTGTGTCTGCGTGTGTGTCTGCTGTGTGTCTGCTGTGTGTGTCTGCGCGTGTGTGTGTGTGCGTGTGTGCTTTTGCGTGTGTGTGCTGTGTCGTGTGCGTGTGCGTGTGCATGTGGTGTGTGTGTGTGTGCGTGTGCGTGTGCGTGTGTGTGTGCGTGTGTGTGTCGGCGTGTGTCTGCGTGTGTGTGTGTTCGTGTGTGTCTGCGTGTGTGTCCGCGTGTGTGTCCGCGTGTGTGTCTGCGTGTGTGTCTTCGAGTGTGTCTGCGTGTGTGTCCGTGTGTGTCTGCGTGTGTCTGCGAGTGTGTCTGCGCGTCTGTCTGCGCGTGTGTCTGCGTGTGTGCCTGCGTGTGTGTCTGCGTGTGTGTGCGTGTGTCTACGTGTGTGTCTGCGTGTGTCTGCGTGTGTGTCTGCGTGTGTGTCTGCGTGTGTGTCTGCGTGTGTCTGCGTGTTGTGTGTGTCTGCGTGTGTGTCTGCGTGTGTCTGCGTGTGTGTCTGCGTGTGTGTCTGCGTGTGTGTCTGCGTGTGTCTGCGTGTGTGTCTGCGTGTGTGTCTGCGTGTGTGTCTGCGTGTGTGTCTGCGTGTGTGTCTGCGTGTGTCTGCGTGTGTCTGCGTGTGTCTGCGTGTGTCTGCGTGTGTCTGCGTGTGTCTGCGTGTGTGTCTGCGTGTGTGTCTGCGTGTCTGTCTGCGTGTGTGTCTGCATATGTGTCTGCGTGTGTGTCCGCGTGTGTATCTGCGTGTGTGTCTGCGTGTGTGTCTGCGTGTGTGTTTGCATGTGTGTCTGCGTGTGTGTGTGTGTGTGTGTCTGCGTGTGTGTGTGCGTGTGCGTGTGAATGTGAGCGTGCGTGTGCGTGTGCGTGTGCGGTGTGGGTGTGGGTGTGTGTGTGTGTGTGTGTGTGTGCGAGTGTGCGTGTGTGCGCCGTGCGTGCGTGTGTGCTATTAATAAATAATTGTATCTTATTCGTGGGTTTAGGTAACATAACTTTCTCCTATTAATTAATAAACTGACTTTGATAATGGATAACTTAGCTAATTATTAAAGCAATGAAATTTTCTAATAAGGACGGAGTAATTGCAAAGTTGATTTCAACTAACATATATATTTTTCTACTCGTGATTGGAAGATCGGTTCTTTCTATTAGTAAATGAAAGTATGTACGGAATAAAAATGGGTTAGCTGCGAGTAGCAAAGTAAAGGTCGTTTGTACGAACTAGAATTTTAATTTGGTGATAAGCTTTCTGCTCAGTGAAGTAAATGTGTTCAGATAAATGTGACCAAGATCTCTGGGATTCTTAAAGCATCTTTAATAGTAGTTTTGTTACAATTTGATTAATAATTTAACAGTACAGGGTATTATTACGTATGCGCTTTTTATACCAAAAGATTAACTTGAAGGAATTTATACAAAACCGAAATCTCGGATTCACTTATTGGAAATAAACCTTTAGACCGGGAAAAAATAGGCTGCTTGCAAACACAAAAACTTGAGAATGTAAACCACCATTATTACACTTTTTTGGGTTTTTTAATGGTGTATTTTAAATTATACAATCTAAACGTTTCGATAACACTTAGAGTTATCTTCGTCAATAGTAATATCTATTAAAATTGTTAATGATTGGTTATATGCTTTGAAAAAAGATGATCTCTTCAATTTTGAAACTATGCATTTTTTCAACAAAGTCGGCAGAATTTTTAATGCGATGGGGTGTTTTACCTATATCGCTACTTCGGTGGAAGACTGTCATAATTCAAAATTGTCGAGTTTTGGGGAATCGCGTTTTAAATAAATCTTTAAAAAATGTAAAGTTTATTTGAGTGATTTAGAAAAATACTACAAAATTCATCTTTTACAATGGCAATGATACTTAAATGGAGGCACATTTTACCTAGTTCTCATCACAGTACGACCCTTTAAAGCCCTTAAGGGCTTTGAGTTGTGACAGTTTACCAAAAAATTTCTCATAAAATGTTTGAATTGTGACGGTATTGAAGAGGGAAGGGTAGCTATAAAAGCAAGACAGCCCATCATTTTTAATAATTTTTGATAATCATTTTGTTTTAAAAATTGTTGCAAATGAATAAAATAAACATGAATGAAAATGTTAAGAATGAATGCAATTTTGAGTGGTTACCGTGTTTTCCCCTAGAATCTTTAGAAACGATTCTTGTATTCGGATCTATTTTATTAGCAACAGTTCGAAGCATTCGTGTGCTTATCCCTAAAGTAGCAACGAAAATTTTCCTACAAACTCTCGATTTGTCTCCATTGTGAATTAAATGAAATGCATTATTTAAACGACGTCGGTCATTTTGTTTTCCATAGTTCGTTTTAATTGGGGTCATGCAACCTGCAATAAAATCGCGTTGCCTTTGTAATTCAGACCAGGCCCAAAACTCGTTAAAAATAATCAGCCTTTCATCTTCATTGATGTTTTTTGTGCAAGCTAAACGACATTTTTCTCCACATGGAGGAAGCAACTTTCGAGCCATTCGAGTAACCAACTCTCTCGTAACTACTGTCCCATCTTCATTGGTTATTTTCTTAAACGACTCATAAGCTTTACCGCTATTCTTTAATATTTTATTGTGATTTCTGGTAAAATTAAATTCTTATGATCAGACGTGTAATTAATTACAGTCTCATTAGAGAAAAATTATTTGAATTTTAAAAAAAGACTGACCCAATTCAAAATAAATTATTGTAGAATTTTGAAGTAAAAGAGTCTTATCTTAAAATAACACGCTATTATTGAAAATAAGTATAATTATTATGTCCTGACTCTTTTTAAAGAAAACTGTCATATTTTGAGTTGTGACAGTTTTACCAAAATAAGATTTTATAATAATTTCTAATTTATAAGAAAGAGTGTCATATTTTTAGATAATACAGTATTAGTAAAAATATAATTGCAAAAGTACTTATCGTTTTTAAAAAAATTTTAAATATGACACTTTTACAAAAAAAAACACGATGCTCTCACCTTGATCTTTGATTTGCAACCAAATATGTGACAGTATTGAAAAAAAATGCGCAATGGTTTTCGTACAAGTGAAGACAGACACATCTGCTCTCTGGTGGCCAAACTTAAAAGTTACAATTGGGACGTTCTTCCACGAAAAAGTGTAACACTTTACCTCTCTAATCATGAATTTAGTACGAATTCGACATTTTTTGAGTTGTGGCACTCTTCCACTGAAGTAGCGATATGAGGTTGTAATAAAAATGTAAGATGTTTTGCAAGACTATATGTAGGAGAACCAATTGCACTAACAATAGGCCTTAAAGGAATATTAGGTTTATGGATTTATGGTAAACTATATATTTTTGGTGAAATAGCTTCAGAGTTAGCTTCTTTTTTATTTCTTCTGGAATAGATTATAATTTAATCAGTTCTTTAGTTTTTAAAAGAAACTTTTTTGTTGGATCTTCTGGTATTTTGTGATAAGTCTCTGGCTACAACAATTGTTCTACTTTAACGTTATAATCGTTCATATTTAATATAACTGTTGCGTTACCTTTATCTGATTTTAATATTATTATACTTTCATTGCGTTTAAGATCAAGTAAAGCACGTCGTTGACGAAAGGATAGGTTGCTCTTTGGAGGTTTTGTTTTACGTAATATGTTAACGGTGTTATATCTAACTTCATTAGCAGCTTCAAAAGGTAATGATTTAATGGAGTTTTCGATATTGAAAATTATATCTTCAAAAGGTGTTATCGCAAAATTTCCTCCTTTAGAAAGCGCTTCAATAGCGTAATCTGAAACAACACTATCAGAAAGGTTTATAACTATTTTTTTTTTATAATCAATAGATGGTCTATTATTTTGTTGTTTGTATAATTTACTAAATTTTTCTTTTTGACGTTGACATGAGATGTCAAAATTTATTTCCATAAATGTTAGAGAATCAATTTTATCCCAATCTTCTCTATTCAATATAGATGACATTTCTAAATGTAAAGATAAAATATTTCTATCGGTGTTATCCAATAACTTCCTAGTAATATGTATTTGATTACGCAGAAGAGCATTTTCAGTTCTTCTGTAAATATTATTAGTTGTTTGTTATTAAAATGTCTTTTAATGTACATAAACTTTGGGATAATTTTTTGGTCTTGGCAGCGTAATAAAAAAGTGAGTTACAATAATAATTGTTCTTTACGTTTTCTTAATTTTTCAAATTGTCTGACAGAACGATAAGTTTCCTCCCCCTAAAGGAAACTTATGGTTTACCAAAAATCCATAAACCTAATATTCGTTTAAGACCTATTGTTAGTGCAATTGGTTCTCCTACAAATAGTCTTGCAAAATACCTTACATTTTTATTACAACCTCATATAGGTAAAAGACCCCATTACATTAAAAATTCTTCCGACTTTGATGAAAAAATGCATAGTTTCAAAATTGAAGAGGATGATATAATGGTTATTTTTGGTGTTGTTTCACTTTTTACAAAAGTGCCTCTAAAAGAAGCTATTGAATACATTAATCATCTTTTTGCAAAAGATATAACCATTCTTTTTCAGCACTGTCTTACTGTCAGTGGAATAGTAAATTTTATGAACAGATTGATGGTGTAGCAATAGGTAGTCCACTTGGTCCTGTTACAGATAATTTTTACATGTAAAAATTTGAAACATTAGCGTTACAAAATCCACCTAAAAAAACCTTCAGTTTGGTATAAATATGTAGATGACACATTTGTTATTTGGAAACATGGAGAAGAGGCAATACATGAGTTGTTGGTTTTTATAAATGGTATATACCCTAGTATTCAGTTTACCATGGAAAAAGTAACTAATGGAAGTTCACCATTTCTTGACGTATTAATATCTAAAAATCATAATTAACTTTCTTTTAAGGTTTTTCAGAAAGCCAACACACATTGATAGATACCTTCATAAATTATCCAACCACCATCCACGTCAAAAAATTGGTATAATTAAATCTTTAGTAGATCGAGCCAAACGAATTTGTGACCCTGAATGTTTGAAGGATGAATATAAATATTTAACAAAATCCTTACAAAATAATGGATATTCACTTACTGATATTAATAATGTTATTACACCTTTTAGACGTAACCTTAAAGAAAAACCAGTTCTTAATGTTGGTAGTGCTTTTCTTACTTTTATAGCCAATACGGATAGAATTGAAAAAATTAAATATGGCATTAGGACTATTTTTAAACCTACAAGAAAAATTAAAAAACATTTAATATCACCTAAAGATTTGTAAACCCATTATCATTCTCCGGAGTGTATCTTGTTCATGTGGAAAAGTATACATTGGAACCTCAAAACGTAGCTTTGATACAAGACGTAAAGAACATATGAGATTTTGTAGATTAGGTCAACCAGAGAAGTCTGCAGTGGCTGACCATGCCTTAAGTAATTTAAATCATGACATTCAATTTGACAATATGGAAATATTGTCAAGACATACTCATTATTATGTTAGCAACGTGAAGCTATATAGATATATAAACACC
Source organism: Vesta saturnalis (assembly GCA_036346205.1). Taxonomy (NCBI): domain Eukaryota; kingdom Metazoa; phylum Arthropoda; class Insecta; order Coleoptera; family Lampyridae; genus Vesta; species Vesta saturnalis. Next base: position 5,673,879 of record JARFJB010001279.1, read on the forward strand.
GTAATAATTTTAATATACAAGAAGAAAATCTGCGTTTAAATAGGTTTTGGAATCTTATAATTAAAAAAAAGCATAATGATACGTCTTGATTTTGATTTTAATTTTGACTTTGAAGCAAATGCTTTACCAATTATATGTTAAATTACCACGACACTATAATTTAACATAGTAGTTGAAATTAAGATTAAAATTTAAAAAATTACAAAAAACGTTCTGCATTATGCTTTTCATTGTTAATAACACTTGCAATTACTGATAAAGATATCTCTTTGTTAGATTTAACTGGATTATTTTGTTTGATGTCATGTTTTTCACAACTTTACACTTACATCATAACTTGATTAAATTTTGTTAAATGTGTTTTTTGGCTGACGGTTTTCATTGTTAGCCTTCATCGTAGAGGGTGTTCTGATTTGTCATCTTTAAGACAGTTTAACAATATTTAATTTTTAATTATATAGTTATTTTTTACTAAAATTTAATTCTATAGTTGGCGTTATACGTTCCTCAAACTGTTATATTAATGGCAGGCTGATGTTTGTGTTTTAATTTCATTCAATTTCATTAGGTGGTAGGCATGTATACTCCATGCCAGCCGGGGAGGTACCACCACCCTTACCATGGGCTCCTTAATATTGGGTCTCCGATTTTCTGAGCTCGGTAAGGGCTGCCGGTTACCTTTTCCATCGTCCTCAATCTATTCTCATCCTTATTCTTCCTTCTCGCCCTCACTGTCTTCCTATCGGATTAAAAGTCCCAAATTAAAGAATAAGATGGCTGTGGTTTCTAGGGTTATAAATTCCGGACGTAAAATCCTGCCCCATTCGGATGTCCGGGAGGGCAGGGACCAAGCGACCTCGGTCATCGAAAATATCAACTTTCTGATTCACTACTGCAACATCCGCGGTATCAGGTCTAATCTTAATGCTATTCACCAACATCTTGAACAATTACAACCTGATATATTGTTTCTATCTGAAACACAAGTCTCCTCGGAAAGCTCCGAGTCACCCGACTTGCAATTTCCTCAATACCATCTTCACTCTAACTTTCAATATAAAGGAGACGTATGTGCCTACATCAAGGACAGAATTGCTTGCAAGAGGGTTTCTTCCTTAAAAAATAAAAATTTTGACGTGATTTGGTTTAAACATTCTGGTCCCAATTTTGTGAAATTCTACTGTTGCATTTATAGGTCTCATAATGACAGCAACTTTCAAGACTTCTTCGATTACCTTAGTACGAAAGTTGACTATCTCCTGTCTGAGTTTCCATCTTGCGATATCTCATTTGTAGGCGATTTCAATGTTCATAACTCTAATTGGCTTCAATTTTCATCTCCTACAAATCCCGCTGGTCATAGTGCAGAAACATTTGCTATTTCATGTGATCTCACACAAATGATTTCTGAACCCACAAGAATCCCTGATAACCCTAACCATACTCCACATCTTCTAGATCTATTTCTTACATCAAACCCTCTTGTTTATAAAACTTCCGTTCTTTCGCCTTTAGGTCTTTCCGACCATTGTCTAATAAAAATAATTTCTACTGTACCTAATTCCACTGTTGTTCGCAAAACCGATAGAACCTTGTGGTGTTTTAAGTCAGCTCGATGGAGTGATTTACGGGATTTCTTTGCAACCTTTCCATGGCGTGAATATTGTTTTAAGTCGTCCTCTTCTTCGGACATCGCTCTTTCAGTATCTGAAGTCATCCTCATGGGAATGGAGTTATACATTCCGAAAAAACAGTACCCTGTAGGTCATTCACGTTCCCAACCCTGGTTCAATAAGGCTTGTTCTGATGCAATATCTTTAAAAAATAAATGTTACATTAAATGGAAATCTAATAAATCGGTTGACAGTCATGTAGAATACGTTGGTGCTAGAAATATCTGCAAAAGTGTCATCACTAAAACTAAAAAGTTGTTCGAACAACGAAAATGCAATGAACTAGCTACATCTCCTTTAGGCAGTCGTAAATTTTGGTCTTTAGCAAAAGCCATTAGTAAAACTTTCGAACATCTTCATTTCCCCTGACATCTATTGACGGATCGGTAGTTGCTGATTCTGTAGACAAAGCCAACGTTTTTGTGGATTTGTTTGCATCAAACTCGTGTCTCAATGATTCTGGAAAAGATGTGCCCTAGTCCACTCTTCTTCATACGTTATGAAACCAATTCATTTTCGGTACAAGCTCTTGGAATCGATCATCAGTAGGCTTGATCTCAATAAGGCGACTGGCCCAGACGGTATCCCAGCTATTGTCTTAAAGAAATGTTCCCCGAACTAGTACCAGTCCTATCTAAGCTCTATACGATCTCTATATCTTCTGGGAATTCCCTTCATCATGGAAGTTAGCAAATGTTCAACCTATTCCCAAAAAAGGTGATAAGACCGATCCCTCAAATTACAGACCAATTGCCATCACTTCCATTTTGTCTAAAATCATGGAAAAAGCCATCAGTCAGCAACTGCTCACGTTTCTTGAAACTAACAAACTCCTTAGTGACCACCAATATGGGTTTAGGCAAAGTCGTTCAACAGGCGATCTTCTTTCATATGTGACCCAAGTTTGGAACAATACAGTAGAGCAGTCCGGTGAAACAGTTGTAGTCGCTTTAGATATCTCAAAGGCATTTGACCAAGTTTGGCATAAATGTTTACTTGCCAAACTCACCTCGTTTGGGTTAAATGATGCGCTCATCAACTGGGTTTCTAGTTTCCTTGATGAAAGACGAATACGTGTCGTAGCTGATGGCTTTTTTTCAAAAGAAGTTAGCATTAACGCGGGCGTACCACAGGGATCCGTTATAGCGCCTACACATTTCCACTGTACATAAATGACCTTATTTCTTCAACAACTAACCCAATCCATTGCTTTGCTGACGATAGCACTCTTCAGTGTAGTTCATCTCAGTCTACTCATAGTGATAATCCACCTTCTATGTCAAATCAAGAAATTAAAGCTGAAATGGCAAATTCAATCAACAAAGACATTCAACGTATTCTCGAATGGGGAAGCAATAATCTAGTTAAATTTAATGCTAACAAAACTCAGTGTTGCCTTATGTCCGCCAAAAAAGATCGATCATTTCCTGTTGTAAGTATGAATGGCTCAGTTCTTAAGTTTTCAGACTCTATTGCTCTGTTGGATATGACTGTATCTTCAAATCTCTCATGGGTTGACCATCTTCTGTCAGCTACCAAAACAGCTGCTCGTAAAATAGGCTTTTTGTACAGATCTAAGCAGTACTTTACCTCTCGACAACTCCTTTTGCTGTATAAGGCCCAAATTCGGCCTCATCTGGAATATAATTCTCACCTTTGGGTTAGTGCTCCCCAATACGCTCTCGATATCGTTGATCGTATTCAAAAGAGAGCGATTAGGCTTATAAATGACCCGTCTTTAACTTCTCACATACAGTCCCTTGAGCATAGAAGGATGGTTTCAGTTCTTTCTTTGTATTATCGTTATTACAACGCCTATTGTGCTGGTGAATTACATTCTTTGATACCATCTCCGGCTATCTTTGCGAGAAACACTCGGTTTGCTCAATCACATCATCAGTATGTAGTACAAATCTCCACTTGTCGTACCAAACGGGCGCAACCCACATTTTTCTACACGGCTTCTAAACTCTGGAATGATCTCCCTAGTTCCTGTTTTCCTCTCACTTATGATATGAGAAAATTTAAGGTAGCTGTTCATAGGCATCTATTGGCAATTCATTATCCCTCTATCCATCCTCCTAAGTGTTCCTGAGTGCTTTAGCACGATAGGCCTTATTTAGCCTGTTCAGGTCCACAATCATAAAAAAAAACTTTGACAAAATTGTTTTCAACATCTTTAACAATTTTAATGGATATTACTACTGACAAAGATAACTGAAAGTGTTATCGTAACGTTTAGATTGTATAATTTAAAATACACCATTAAAAACCCAAAAAAGATAAGTATTTTAAAGTAAATTGTTAACTATTTTATGTATAAGTACATAAGCCCTTAATTCTACTTTAAAACTTGATAAATTAAATAACGTTTCATGATGGCCAAAGTTCTTTTGTATTAAACGTTCTATTTACAGCATTTTTAATTCAAATTGACTAGTGGTGATAAATTTAAACTTTCAATAACAAAGAAGTGCATTTACCAAGAACAAGGAAGTTAAAGAGTTGAGATATGAATGTTAAACTCAATGCAATTGTCTAGCTTTAATTGAAAATAGCAAAATAGAGGTAGAAGAAATATGATACCACACGTAATGCACTTCTTAAAATACACAATGGTTATTGATTACGGAAGATTAATTTTGAATTTGAACTTTATTAACAAGTTGCAACAGTTGCGGTTGCATGAAAACTTGAAAAAAGTTTACTTGCTTTTCAAACTCTATAAAAAATTTGGTTATCTTGCATTTTCTCTTTCACTTTTGCCGTTTTCCTTCTATAGGTAAAACGTCTTGTTTCTTAAGTGTTGTTCTCTTTTTAACCCCTTTTTCTAAATAAATCTGAGTGCATTGTATGTGATTTCTATTCAAAACCCAGTTGCTTTCAGTATTATACTCTGTGAAGATATAAAGTGCGGTAAACTTCTAAAGTTTCGCTTATATTTCTAATTCGTGCACTTTTATAAATAGATTACGTTGCTTTTAGGTACTTCAACTTTGACCCAATTTTTTTCCCTTAACTTTAAAAGGAAATAGAATGAGATACTGTCAGCTTTAATATTTTTGTAAGCAAAACGTTTTGAATTAATTTTTATTTATAAAGAAAATTTTAACTTCTCAGTTTCCTGTCAAAAAATTAATTACACTTCAAACAGTCATTGCGAATTGTAAATTAATCAACAGTTAGAAACAAGCTCCAATAAATTGTTTTTGTGCCTCACGCTTTAAGGTAGATGATGAAATATTTCAAACTTTAAAACCGTCAAAACTTTGTTGTTTTGACGTAGCAATTGTGTAATTAGATTATAATTGTAACCTGCAATATCAAATGATTTTTAATTAATTGTACGGATCTATCCGTGTAGTAAGCTTTGAAATAAGTTTGAATAACTTTTGTTGTTAGTTTTTGCAAGTTGGAGTTAGCGTTTAATTTTTATGAAAAGAACATACTACGGTTAAAGCGGTCTCAATTATTATACTGTTGAAATATAACAAAAGAAAATTTTTTATTGATTTTCTGTCGACTGTATATACAATATCGTTTTTCAATTTTGCGCTTATGATATTCCAATATGAAATCTAAGCTTGTTTCAGCTTTATGTAACTGAAAATTGTTTTTCTGATGGTATGTAAACCAACGATATTCTTTGTTTATTTAAATATAATAATGTTTATAAATAAAAGCCATCATTCGTTTTTCATGAGTTTACAATATAAATGTTTTATAAAATAAGAGGAAAAAATCTAATGCTGGTTAAGACATTTTTAAAGTCGTAATATGTGTTTTTATTTCATGTAACCTTCGTCCAACAGAATTGAGTTCGGATGCATTTATTGTTTCTTACGTTTACAGTGACCGAATGCTTGAGAATTAATACCAGAAACCACATTCATCGGGAAACCTTACGTTACACAAATTGAAAGATTGTCTTGCGAACAGATTAGAACTTTAAAACAGTTATTATTTAGGTATAATCGGATACAACCATAATCTGTCTTTAAATGGAATGATTAACTTAAAAACCCTTAATTTGTAAGTCTAGGTTATATAACTGTGCTTTTTCGCAGTCCTTGACATGAATACCACTTGGATATTATGTCTTTTAACCTATATGTTTAGCAAAAATTCAACAGTTCATAATTTTCTACTTAAGAATTCCTAAATTTAACATTTAAATCCAATAGGCGGCAATATTAGTGTGTAAATTCAGTTTAAAATCACAATAAAAATAATGAAATTCCTATCTTTGTGCACGATTTTTGGGTAAATGGATAGAATTGTTTAGATATTAGCTGAAAGCTCCATTTTGTGAGGGTGAAAGCCTTTTTGGTATTAATTACCTCAATTCAAATTGTAACCTGGGTCTTAGTGCTGCTTGGACACTCTGGTTGGCGTGATACCGATTATATATATATATATATATATATATATATATATATATATATATATATATATATATATATATATATATACAGGGTGTTTCATTAAGGCTGGCCACCGGCCATATTTCAGAAACTAGTGGACATAAAAAGTGGAGAAAAAAAATTCATTATAAAAGTCGCCACGAGAAAATCCTGGAAATTATTTTTAAGTTCCGTAATTCATCGCAAGGGGGCGCAATTGAAAACTAAAAAATAAAATTATAAATTTCTGCGAAAATTCCCACATTAAGGCATACCTTTGGTAACATCGTTAGAAAACTTAGACAATTCTGCATCATTTTGGTCTAAGGCTCATTGGCGTACCGACCTTAATAAGAGTGGGGGAAGCTATTGAATGTGTAATCATTTAAATCGCTGTTATTTTTAAACGACTTATTCGATTGTAGTAAACCTAGGCTTGTTTAGAAGAAAAAGGTAAGTACTTTTAACTGTCGCATCCATTGGTACGCGATAGCTCATAATAAAATTGTTAGAGGGCGCGATTTGTAATAATACCAGTATTTTTGATTTTATTCAGAAAAATTAAATCATACGGTATAATTATGACATCATAAGCGGAAAGTAGCTTAAATTTGTAACAAAAACGTAAATAACGCAATTTGGTATCTTTATTTGTTCCAGAGTTACGGCGAAAAGAAGACTTTTAACCGTTTAATTTAATAATTGATTGTTGCTATGGTTTCTTAAGGTGTATAGGTTGGATTAGTAATGAGGAATCTGCATTTATCATAGTCTGTGCCTCCCTTCACACTCTATCTAGGCTTAGGACTAGTCCAAACTAAGCAAATTGCAAAATTTGGAGCGTGTTTAGAGGCCAACGGGCCACAACAACGATATCAAAGTAATGATTGATTTTGTTTAAGAAACTTTTCAATAGAATGGTACAAAATCATGAACAACTGTTAAAAAACTAGTGAAAATCTATAAATGTTCAAATTGACGGCCGTTTTGTAAAAAAACAACTATTAATTCTTCTTCTGTACGTTTATAACATCATATAAAACTTCTAAGGCATAATTCTAATGTAGTGTGTTTTAAAATAATAATCTAATTTGCTGCGGAACAAAGTCGGCTCGTTTCCATGGAGGTAAATAAATTGAAAAAGTTGTCAACTTACTTAATTTTGATTGATGTTGTGTTGTAAAAATTTTTTCCTGCATTAGTTTTGGGTTTCATTGTACCTTATCAGAAATTAGTGCTATCCTTCAAAAATGTCGTATACCAATGCCGAGGCTTACGACATGCTTGCCGTGTATTATGAATGTTTTCAAAATGCAGCTATTGCGGAACTGCAATACGCTATCAGATATCCTGATCGAAGGCACTACACTAGAAAAGTGTTTCGGCGAATGGCAACACGTTTAAGACAAACAGGAAATGTACGACGTATTCCACTTCCAGTCAGAAGACGTCGCATATGAAATGAAGACAATAGTATTAATGTTCTTGCGTACGTAGAATCGGAGCCTCACGTAAGCATCAGGAGATTTCCAGAACTAAGTTAAGTCTGTCAGAATTTTAAGCTGCATCCTTATCATCTAGTTTTACACCAGGCTTTATCAGACACTGATTTTGACAGGCGGCTCGACTATTGCTATTGGCTGAGAGACATGTGTAGTGAAAATCTTCGATTCCTTTCCAAAGTTTTATGGACCGATGAGGCTACTTTTACTAGCTGCGGCAGAGTTAATTTGCACATATATATATATATATATATATATATATATATATATATATATATTGGTCGCAAACAAATCCTCACTGGATGCGCGAAGTGGATCACGAAAACAGATGGAGTGTAAATTTGTGGTGTGGTGTTTTAGGTGACAGAATTATCGGACCATTTGTTTTTCATGGACACCTAAATGGTGAATCTTATTTAAACTTTTTACAAAATGACTTTCCCAATCTTTTAGAAGACATTCCCCTTGACGTGAGAGCATCCCTGTGGTATCAACATGATGGATGTCCTTCACACTATTCCCGAAGAGTCCGTGATTTCTTAAATGTTAGATACCCAAATCGCTGGATGGGAAGGGGTAGTTTGTTTCCGTGCCCACCTAGATCCCCGGATTTAACTGTATTAGATTTCTACTTGTGGGGAAGAATAAAAGATATTGTTTACGAAACGAGACTAACCGCCCGAGAGGACATGATTCACCGAATTGAAATTGCAATAAATTCGATTCCACGAGACGAAATCGAAACAGCTGTTTCCAGTACAAAAAGAAGAATTTATAGTTGTATTTTACAAAACGGCCGTCAATTTGAACATTTATAGCTTTTCACTTGTTTTTAACAGTTGTTCATGATTTTTACCATTCTATTAAAAAGTTTCTTAAACAAAATCAATCATTACTTTGATATCGTTGTTATGGCCCGTTGGCCTCTAAACACGCTCCAAATTTTGCAATTTGCTTAGTTTGGACTAGTCCTAAGCCTAGATAGAGTGTGAAGTGAGGCACAGACTATGATAAATGCAGATTCCTCATTACTAATCCAACCTATACACCTTAAGAAACCATAGCAACAATCAATTATTAAATTAAACGGTTAAAAGTCTTCTTTTCGCCATAACTCTGGAACAAATAAAGATATCAAATTGCGTTATTTACGTTTTTGTTACAAATTTAAGCTACTTTCCGCTTATGATGTCATAATTATACCGTATGATTTAATTTTTCTGAATAAAATCAAAAATACTGGTATTATTACAAATTGCGCCCTCTAACAATTTTATTATGAGCTATCGCGTACCAATGGATGCGACAGTTAAAAGTACTTACCTTTTTCTTCTAAACAAGCCTAGGTTTACTACAATCGAATAAGTCGTTTAAAAATAACAGCGATTTAAATGATTACACATTCAATAGCTTCCCCCACTCTTATTAAGGTCGGTACGCCAATGAGCCTTAGACCAAAATGATGCAGAATTGTCTAAGCTTTCTAACGATGTTACCAAAGGTATGCCTTAATATGGGAATTTTCGCAGAAATTTATAATTTTATTTTTTAATTTTCAATTGCGCCCCCTTGCGATGAATTACGGAACTTAAAAATAATTTCCAGGATTTTCTCGTGGCGACTTTTATAATGAATTTTTTTTCTTCACTTTTTATGTCCACTAGTTTCTGAAATATGGCCGGTGGCCAGCCTTAATGAAACACCCTGTATATATATATATATATATATATATATATATATATATATATATATATATATATATATATATAAGAAAGAAGGAAGGAATAAACTCATAAATTAGGAAGAACAACTAAGAATAAATGGAGAGATGATAAATAAATCTAGAGGGGACTTGAAAAGAACACTAGAAAAAGAACTAGGGAATACTGCGGTACAAGAAAATGAAACTATGGAAAACGATACTCATACATTATAAACAGCATATACAATAGGGTGGAGCAAAATTGAAAACGCCTGTAGTGTCAAACGACGTGTCTTGAGGTAACTAGTTAGTGATTAAAATTTGAAACATTTCCAATATGATCTTGAGGTTCCTCTTCGCCCTTCTTTATCGAAGTATTATCTAGAATAGCAATTTTAGCCTAAAATCAGTGTAATAATATTTCAGATCACTGCGTCTGCGCAATTAGGGCGCAGTGCGCATGTCCTAATAATACAACGTCTCGGCTCAAGTCACTCGCATATTTCAGTGTCTGTTTAGTTCACTTTCGCGGTTGTCAGAACGTCTTTCGTAATATAGAAATGCCGAAAACACGTAAAGAATCGTTTTGTGAAGTGTTCGGTTTATTCAAGGAATTTGATGGCAATGTACTTCCTACAAACTCAGATGTTATGAGATATTATTTGTGGTGTAGGTTATTGTTAAAAGAGAACGCGAATGGAAAAGATCCGAGAGTGAGTGACATTTCCAGAGCTGTATTGTCGGATTTGAAAAATATGTGGCAAAAAGCAGCAATTCCAATAATTTCTGATCAAAGAATTTTGGTCTTGATAGCGAACCTTAATGAAAATATAAGGCTATAAAAAGAACAAAAGAAATCTCAAGAAAAGTGATAACATTCAGAGAGCTCAGTGAAAAACGCTATTTGATATATCTGCAAATGTAAAACTTCTGTGATTGTCAATGCAAAATTAAAGTGCCTAAACAGAAAGAGATTTTTAGTGGACCAACGAACAGCTCGTAAGATGGCAATTGGTAATATTGATAAAAAACCAGCCAAATTCTTCAAAAGAGTTTTGCAAGGAAAGCTAAAGAAGTATCTCGTTATTAGCATCTAAGGTTCCGGACAGTACAACAAAGACACTTAAAGAAACATTTACATCTGTAATCTCAGGTATTACAACTTCTGTAGAAGAGCCTGCTACTTAGAAATTTCAGAACCGTCAACATCATCTCAAACACTATTTTCTTCGGATTTTGGAAAACGAATTAAATTAGGCAATGTAGCCCAGGGATATCGGATCGATCACCCTCAATACTCGTAAGCGCCGTTCTCCAGGATTTTCAAGTTATATCAAAGGAAAATCCGTCAAAACTAGTGGATAGAAGTAAAATAAGGAGAGAACGGACGAAAAGACGGACAGAACTCCGAGAGCAATCAGGAAAAAAATCATCAGCATTGTCTTGATTTCAGAGCCTAATTGTAAATACCTCGGCCATATCACACCAACATCTGGAAGTGCTATAAATATCGCATTAAGTATCATGACATTCTTAAAGGATTTTCATGCAAATTGCAATGTGGATGAATTGCAAGCAGTTGGATGCGATGGTACTGTCATAAATACAGGTTTGAAAAATGGTGTTATCCGACAACTACAAAAGTCCATAGGTCATCCATTACAATGGCAGGTATGTTTATTACATAATGAGTTACCTCTCCGCCACTTAATGCAACACCTAGATGCCTGGTGCACCTGGTGCAATTGGAAAGATGCTCGAAAATTGCGCGAAGTTGTCCGTCGTCGCATTTGAACCAATTGAAGCGGAATTGCCGATTATTGATCCAAATGAACTGAGTACGGATCAAAAATATATCTTCAATATATGTAAAGGAATTTCTAGACGTGATATATCATCGTCTTTATCCCCTGGGAAGATGTCACACTCGCGCTGGTTAACAACCGCAAACCGAATTCTCAGGTTATATGTAGCTACAATAGAACCATCAATGGAACTGAAAACTTTAGCTAAATATGTGATCAAGGTATACTCTTCTAGCTGGTTTGAGATTAAAACCAAATCTACTTGTAAGGACGGATCTAAACATTTCTTTGGAATTATCAAGAAGTCTCGTTACCTATCTGACGAACTTAAGAATATAGTGGATCCAATAATACAAAGAAATGCGTATTTCGACCATCCTGAAAACATTCTGTTGGCGATGTTAGCTGATGAACGAAAATACGTTCGGGAATTAGGTTTACGGCGGATAGACCCAGAGCATCAAGTCACTATTCGGGTGTTTCAAGTGCCCAAACTTAATTTCAAAGCAGTATAATAGTACATCGATATGATCGATTGGCAGTCCTCTGAAGTTACCGAACCACCATTAACAAGAAATATTTCGACTGAGGATTTGGAAAATATGATTTTAGACGTTCCTGACATCAGCATTTTGAAGTTACCTTGCCACACTCAGGCGGTTGAACGATGCATAAAGCTGGTAACGGAAGCTTCTTCTTCAGTATGTGACAACGAAGCAAGAGACGGACTTATTCGTGCTAAACTTGCATCTCGAAGTGAGTTACCAAAGTTTGAAACCAAAAAATAATTCATTAATGTGTTGAAGTAATCACTACTCTGTACAAAAATGTGCCAAAGTTTTTAAATAAGAGATTTGTGATTTCTAGGAATTTTTTTTCTATTATACACTATTATAGAACGATCTACCATGAATTCAAGTGGAGAGGAACCTCAAGATATTATTTTATCGAACTCAAATTTTACACATCTCAGTGATAAAGTAAAAGGCACATTTTCCACCCCCAGGACAAATAAAAAACGAAAAAATGTTTTTTTCGTTGGAATAAAGTTTGAAATAATTTTCTGTGCGGTTAGCAACAATTTAGGTACAATTATTATACCTTCTTGCTGCAGCTCCTCCAAAAAATTGCTCTTCCCAATAATTCGTAACCATATCGGCCATCTCAGAGTTGGAAAATACATTGCAATGGGGCATTTTACAATAAAACAAGAAAAGGTATTCAGAGCGGGAACATGAAAAATGAACTTTAAGAACAACAATAAACTCGATAATAACTCAGTACAACAACAATAAAATACTTTAATATAAAATAACTGACAGATTACAACAGGCAAATAATGTAACAAATGCATTAATGTTAGTGTGACAATTGGTAACTTGGTACAATCGTATTTCGTGAAAAGCTTTAAATTAGTGAATAAAAATGTTTAGGTGCGTTTTTCTTGAAAACAGTACATTTTGTGGATATGAAACAAGTACAACTTTTTAATGTAAAATTAGTTTCTCCATCATACACTTTACCCGCAGAAACGAAAGTGTTGATCATAAATAAAATATGGCAGAAACATACGAAAAAAAATCTGTCGACAGCGCCCTCTACAATATGCAGTACGGCTCATAAACTGAGAATATTCCTCCCAGGTGGATGTGTTCCAATTTTCAGCTTGTTACGTCATGCCATTTCTGAAATATGCCCAGTGTTAAAAGGAATTTAAGAAGCTTCTTCTGGAAGCACATTTGTACTAAGGCATGTTTAGTTTAATTGGTCCCATTTGACTTAAGGTTAAAATTCAAAAGCAACATCGTAATTATATGCTTAAACTACTTACTCACCTGTGGCATCTATTTCACGTTACTGCTTGAATCTACGCCTATGATGTCAAGTCCTCAGAGATCGAATATTCTTAACAATTCTGGATGTTATCGCAAGATCAGCAACTTCAACAACTGTTACATGTCCAAACCGCAGTAGGCGTCGTGTATGCTTACCAAAATAAGCGGGTTGCAAAGCCAGCTACAGTGGAAATGGCCGTGATCGATATAAGGAGTAAAATGATTGAAAAGTAATTCACTTACCATTAATCTACAATTCACATAGCTCAGTCCGGGAAAATTGGCTCTAGGCGCCACCACAATCTTAAATTTTGCTAAAATAAATAGTCTTAGGTGAGATGGTAAATTAATCCTATCTGACTGTGGAAGATAGGATTACAGCCTATTCAGTAAAATCATTCACCATTCAAATTCAATCACACTTCAAAATAAATTGATCCAAAAGCTTAAGAAAATTCTGAAATGCACGAGTCGTCGTAAACTTTTTGAACACACCCTGTACAAATGAAAATTCCCAAATCGTAAGACGTTAACTTGAATACTTTTTAAGTATCCCTCGTATACCTATATTTCTTGAATTAAGTAAATATTCCCAATTTAGAAAATTCTAAATAAAATAAACGAAATCTGTTTAATAATAAATTGTTATCTCAACAACATGTTTGTTGATTGCTGAATAATTCAAATATAGAGCGGTTAGTGCTTGTATCATAAATAATATCGTTACATTTCATTATTACTTTATTTTAAAATCGTATTTAGACATTCATTAATAGGTTTAACCTTTAAAACTCCAAAACTGTAATTTATGCTGAATAAAAAAATAATAAGTACCTTGTTAGTTCTGTTCTGCATTAATATTTCAAAGCTAAAATGAAATTTTGTGATCGATATGGCTCATTACGCAATTTCCAAACGATCCTTAAATTCGTAAATATGCAAAGACTCATTTCGCTTATCAGAAGGTGTAACCAGTTAGGCACGCAATTCACACAAATAAATTAAACAGTGGATATATATATATATATATATATATATATATATATATATATATATTGACAAATTCCACATGTAAATATATACAACGACGTGGTTTTAAAAAAACCACCAAACACAAATACGTTAACACTAAAATTACCCAATTCCTAAAACTAAAGCAACAAAATAACTAAAGTTCGATTACCTTTTTTTTTCTTTGAATGAACCGTAATTAATGCAACAACAAAAATGTACTTAAAAAATAATCCTACTTGTCTTTGCTAAATAAAATTTAAATCTAATTCTAACGTATTACATTGGTTAATCCTTTTTCGGTGCGGTAGTTGTAGTCCATATGATCTGCTTTCGGTAATCCTTTTAAAATTCTTAGATGAACTATGTACAAAACACAAGAGGTAGCCGTATATTCGCACTCGGCTGGAGTACTCACTAACGTAGTGTCTATGGTTTGTTCTCGCGCATACCGAGTATAGGGGCTCTTTAGCCTAACATCACATCACCTTATGCTGTAATGTTTGCCCTTCAAAACGTTTACCACAATGAAAAATGGTTACTTCCATATACACAATAAGGTTCTTATTCGCTTTTATACAATCAATTTGGTATTGCTAATGATTGTACACATTCAATGTCAATGATGGTCACCAATACCTTAACTAAACTTTACATACTTAAATGATTACCGTCGGTTCTCTTTATAACAATATTAGGTCACGTGTCCCACAATTGAACACTAATAACAAAATATTTGTTGTGTTAACTTCTAATGTGCCTAAGCACTTTTTATTTCTTGAAGAAAATCACTAATGTTTTCCTTCAACTCACAATATATTACATTATTTATTTGTGAATGTCTATACGATTTATGCCCTTATGGGTTAATGCAGCCGCTATACATGCTCAGCTAACACTATAATTTTCACAAATAAACTCTGACACTAACCATTTTAATCGTTATAACGCGCGCGACTCTTACTAACCTCTAACCAACTGACCCTTAAATTTGACACTCGCTTATATACCTTCTGCTCGCCATATTGCTAATACATCACAATAAATTCGCGCTAAAACAATATTCACCTATCACAATTGTGTATTTCGTGCGTTGAATTACTTTGTAAATTCACTAAAAACTTTCCGAAGGAATCATCAATTGTAGTTGCATTCACATTGTAGATTAACCAGATTATCCCTCAACTTTCTATGCAAATTGTAACGTGCCAATTCTTGTCTGTCGTTACCTTAATTTAAATTTAGAACTTTGCATTATTATCGATAAGTATATTTACATTACCTTAGTATTTTTAAGCATTTCTTTTTTCGTTCAACAATTAAATTTTTATATCGCAATATTTTCTCTTCGGTCTACATAATTACGAACGTCCCTGTGTATATTTTAGACATTCAATTTTAGTTCTATGCGCAGCGTGAGTTGAGCATGTTCGATGCATTTCCTTTTATCATGTCGTGCCTTTAAGACGTTATCTTTTTTAAGTTTTGCTTCCCTTTTATAAGGTATGTAAAGGCGTTTAATTACATTTTCTATATATTATATTTAATAGGGAAACAAGAAATAAGACTAGGGAATCAGAATAAGAATACGGAATAAGAATACCGTTTAGCTTCAAGAAAAAGCTTTTATTTTGGTAAATTTACGTATCATTGAGTGGCGTGGGTATGACGTCACGAGCTTAACTTTGTTTCAATGGCAGATTAATGCAATGTCATCTTTATGAACCTAAATGGAGATACCTTTGTTTTGCATAAATCACAGGCTGTTATACATATTCTGCGTTAGTTATATCTTCAGTTGTTGTAGGGTCAACAACATTTGGTGCCAATATTTGAATGATACCAAATGCTACTGTACGTCTATTTTTTTATGTTGAAGACATAGGAAAGTTATAGTGCCTTCCCTTACGTTTATGTTTCGTTTATTTGTACGTTAATTACAAATGGAAATTACCTTTACATTATCGTATATTTGTCTTGGAATTGGAAATGAAAATTCTCAAGCTACAGTTCGTTTAAGACGAGATTAAAATATTTGTTTTGTACAAGTAAGTACTTATCCTTTTAGTGCAGTTAAGTAAATAACAAATCAGTTTGTGTTATTTTGATACGGTTAAAAAAAGGAACAGCCGAGTCCTGCTCCTGAAATAAAAACATTTGAGTTCATAACCTATCACAACTGTAATTTGTTGACATGGGTCAATACACATTTCATTATTGAATAGATTGCATTTTGAATTCTAAGTATACATAGATTGTAAGCTTATCTACGGTGTTTAATTTAGTGATTTTAAGATTGTAAGGCAGTACAAGAAGTATTATCGTTTTAGTTATTTTATTCTGATTTCATCAGACATTTTGCTTTATTAAATATACATATAAATACAGATGTTTAGTGCTTATTCAGATTACCTATTATGTTCTGAGATACAACCTTTCTCAATTTTTGTTGTATTTTATTTATTAAACCTAGAAATTGAGTGGTGCCCAATTAAAACAAATGCTAATACTGATATATCTATGAAAATATCTCTGCTTTCTTCCCACCTGATGAACGAGTTCTCATATTCAGTAAGTTTTAAAAAATTTGTACCTCACTGAGCTAGACCGTGGTGCAATTTACCTTTCTAAATATATAACGACAACACTTTATTTTTTTTTTATTTTTTTATTTGTTATAAAATCTCACGTGCGTGAATTCTATTTCCGCGCAATCTAACGAACACCCTCACATTCTATCAACTTCATTCTTGAACATGCATTAAATTTTCCTATTGCACCATATTACAAACATTTCTACCAACAAAAATATGCATACATATGCCTTACTGCACGTTAGTAAAATATCAATATATAATAAACTCACTCACTCATACATCTACAACCATTTCTTTAGTCTCAATTCCTCCATTCACAGTAGCAAAAAGACCAGTAGTTTTACCAGTGCCGTATCGATAAGAATTTACGCAAAACACTATTTCTCAACCAACACGAAACACGAAAATCTTTCTACAGGATTCAAATTTTCCTTCACACGATAACCATTGCCTCATTAAATTCCAGTGGCGTATCAATTACACCAACTTACATTACGCTTACACAAAAAAAACTCTTTTCTAGCACATTAACTTTAGCTACATTCAAAACACGTTACATACGTTATCAAAATACTACACATACACGGTGTATCAAAATAACCTTACACAACCTACCGTTTAATGGCTTCCATTCTACGGACCAGGCCCATTACAGATTTTCCTAGCTATAGTCGCGGCAAACTCTTTTCCAATGTGGGGATAAACGTCATCGCTTGACATTGTTGCCAAACGTATGAAATTCGACGTCAACATAATACTTAGGTTATATTGTTTACATTTATTTTGAAAATTATTTTTTGTGGCAAATACTCGTTCTCAACTAAGTAATAATACTTTTAACAGTTCTTAGATCATTTTGCGATGATTAAGCAATTGTAACATTTTGAAGTAGTCATGTATAATTTCGAGGAGCTTATCGAAAATCTTAAAATGTGGAAAACGTCAAAATTAGAAGTTATGTGTAAACAGAAGAGCTGACAACATTGTAATTTATTCGGCAGTTCTAACAACCCAACAACGTGTATTTCACTAACATAGATATATCATTTGTAATTATCAGGGTTATTATGGAAGTTGGTATGTTAAGTTTGTCTCTCTCTAACAATTTCACCCCCACAACGGAAAAGATTTTGCCGTGACTTTAACAACGTATGAACATTGTATGTATAGGATAATTGTATTTTACACTTGAAATTATATGAGAATAGGACCTTGAACTTAAATTTGATTGGTTTTCAACCAAGGTGTTAGATTGTACAACCATGTGGATAACTTGTGTGAACTACTGAAAGTGTGTATTTAAATTTGGTATACTGATAATATCAGGCAGTTTACAAATAGTAATTATCCTCTGCAACCACTTAATATAACAATTTTACGTACTCAAGTTCCCACTTCATTAAACATTGTTTACAGTTGATCATTCTAGGGTTATGATTAAAGCTGTAGTAGATCCATACACACCTATTGTACCGAAACTTACTGGTGGTATAATTTTATATACACTCGGACTACGAGTATTAGCTTATTTACTAGCCTCTGATGCACCAAACGAGGTTATTCACAAGATCCTTTTTACAATAAATTCACTTCAAACACACGTTTGTGTAAGCACGAGACTACGCAATCAAATCCTTAAATTCTAAAATAACGAAGTTAAACGATCATTCTGATCAACTTAAAAAGTATTCGAAAAGAACTAAACTAAACTACACTCTAATTTCTATTTACTAGTATTTACAATTAATATTGCACTTGCGAAGTGGCATTGCGTTCTTGGTTACAAATTGAATTTTTATACGTTTTGACATATTTCTTCGTTTGGGCAACCCAAGTTCTATCGTGTCTATATTGTGCTGTAAAGACAAAAATTGACAATGGATTTCAATCAAATAAACCGATGTCCTAATTACTCTCTGTACAGCATTCGAGTGGTTTTATTTGAATGGATCAATCCTTCTCTCTCCTCTTTTCTGTTATAGGTGCCACCATTTAAAGTAAGTGTATTTACGGTGGTACGGATGTATTTTCTTTTGTATGAATATGAATTATAAATTACGTTTATTTTAGATTTATTCCTTTTTTTTTAATTGCATTTGATTGACGTGCTAGAAAATACGTAGAGTATAATATTATGACACTAGATTTAGCAGGTCACCCTAGCCCGACATTACTCAGCTGGGTCATTTAATTATAACGCCGTCCTACAGAAAACTTGGGGTTCGAGCCCCACGTTGTACGCCATTTATTTATAACGAGTTTTCTTGGGGACAGTGTTATAAACAATTGACCTTGGTGAGGGATTCTGGACTAGGGTCGTAAGCCAGAGTGACCTGCTAAATTTAGTTGGTAACGATTGCCAGTGCGCCAGAACCTAAATTGAATTTCTTCAACTGTGGGACTATAGTATTTCGTAGATTCGCCAGAATGTTATATTGAACATCAGTCAAACGCAACTTAAGAAAAAGGAACAAATTCATAACAAATGAAATTTCAAATTTATATGTAAACAAAACATCGACATCGCTCCAAGCACGCTTACCTTAAATGAATACTCCTATAAGATCAAAGGGGGGTGAAATTAATTGATCGATTCAAATAAAACCGCTCGAATGCTGTACATACAGTAAGTAGGACATCGATTTATTGATTAAAATTGACTACTGATTATTGCTTTTATAGCACTATATATATATATATATATATATATATATATATATATATATATATATATATATATCATGGGGCTTCGATTGCACGGGTATGAGTTAAACTGATAATCAAGAAACACAACGCAACTACTCAAGGCAATATAATTTGGAAATGTTTGTAGCGGGGCTTAGATTGCAGTTTAGTTTAGTTCTTTTGCAATCGTTTTTAAAATAATCTACTGACCATACCTACAATAAAATAGCAAATGCTCGTAGTGCGAGTTTATATAAATTTACCGCACGAGTGAGTTGCGGTACCGTAGGTATGCATAGCACTACTACGGTTCTAATCATATCCCTATAAATAATCAACTGTAAACAATGCTTAATGAACTGAGTGCTAATGTAAGTAAAATTGTTATAGTAAGTGGTTGCATAGCATAATTACTATTTTATTGTAAAGTGCTTGACATTATCAATGGTTCAGGTTGGTATACAATTTATGCACACATTTTTAGTAGTTTAGATTGACTGGCTAGTTCCTGTACACAAATTCTCCATATTATTAGCTGAACATATATATATATATATATATATGTATATATATATATATATATATATATATATATATATATATATATATATATATATATATATATATATGTATATGTATAGGCCGTCCATCGTAAGCTTGGAAATTTCGCGCACGAAATGGTTCTAAATGTGCAGCAGGAATTTGTAGATCGATTAGGCTATTGTCAGTTGACTAACGGAGGACATTTCGAACATTTGCTGAAATAAAATTATTTTTAAGTTTACGAATCTTTGTTTTCGATATAATAAAACGTTATAAAAATTATTTTATTTTTCGTTTTCTTCATGATCTTTTTTCAATTTTTAAATTTTGAATGCGAATAACTCCAAAACGCTTGGACTTAGGTAATAGCACATGCTACATGACAAATGTTTAGAATTGTAAGGGTAATCCAAAAATGCAATAAACATATTGGGTTGCAATTTGAAAAAAAAAATTTTTTTAGCAAATCTTTTTTGAGACACCCTGTATAAAATTTTTTTTTCGTAAAATATGCCCCGAAAAAATATAAAATCGACGGGTCCGAGCGATTTTTGAATAAAATTGTGCTTTACGAGATATTGAATTTATTCCTTCCTTTACGACCACCCCGTATATATATATATATATATATATATATATAATTAGATGTTTTGCGACTAAAGGTTTGAACTTAATCCTCCAACATATATAGAATTATCTAAGACCTTATTCGGAAACCAACCAAACTTATGTGCAAGGTCTTGCTTGCATATAATATAAACTATACAATATTTACGTACAATGTTCATTCAAAAACCGATACGTTGCTTGGCTTTGTTAGGGCGATGAGTGGTTCCGAAATACTTATAATGCTAGGCAAACCTGTAATGGGCCTCGTCCATAGAATAGAAGTTAAGTGTTTGCTGTTAGGGGTCTAACACCATAAGCGTTAGACCCAAGCAGTAATGTGTAATACATGCCACAGTTGCGTAAGTAGTTTGAGCATATTACCATGTTGCTTTAGATATGTGTGCTCCATAAACGCAACTGTCTCAGATTTGTTTCCATACAAACTTCACACATATAATAGGTACAACAGCAATGTAAGATAACACAGTGTGCAATCAGTACTAAGAGCAAAGTTTGTGATGCAACACTGAATGTTAGTGGTACTCGAGCTCCGTTCGGTCCTAATTCTGTGATGTATCACTTTGTAAGTTAGTGTTAATTCTGAAATAAAACATGACCCTGCAATGCGATGCAAAATTTGTGATGTATCGTTTGTCAATTCTCTTGTGCAATGCACAACACTTTCTAGATTCTCTCTTAAATAAATTGTATCAAATAATGGTTACCCTGGACAGCCTTTAATGACGGGTTGTAAGTGCAATTAATTTGTTATTGTTAGTAATTGTAAGTAAAACAATTACAACCTTTTACTGGAAAATTGCTTAATATTTATTTCTATTCACAAGTATTGTTATACGTGCGAATTTATATCAAGAGTTGAATTGGTTAATATAGATAAAATGCTATCTTTCCTGTCCTATTTGATGAACTGTAATTCCTGCTTCTAAGATCATTAATATTAAAACTGTCATCAGACTAATTTCTTTTTAAAAATGACCCTCAATGTCGACAACATAATGGTTAATGTAGTCAACGAAAATCCTTTTATGCAGATAACAAATTTTAATACGATTGTGTCTTAATATTTATATTCACTTGAACTCTGACCCTGTATAACAGATAAGATCATTTCGCTGATAGCAGTAATGGACTTAGTATGAATTTCAATTGTTTTAAACCATCTGTTATTGTAAAATGAAAAAGCAAAAAAAAATAAATTTAACGAGCAATTTCACTGTTATTTGACTTTAACTAATAATTGCATATATCAGCAATTTACGTTGATTGCAAATTTGTGTGAGTTTGTCTAAAATTTTAAATCACTTGTAAACACATTATAATTAAACTGAATAAAAGAAAATTGTTTAACTAATATAAAAAATGTAGTAGATTTGACATCACTTTATTTATATTAAGCTGGCATTTATGCAAAATGTACGTAAACAATTATGGTCCCTAAAAAATATCTTATTTCTGTACATAATTCACGTAAAAATTTAATTGAGCCGTAATTTTTTTTATCAATGCAATGCAACCACACATTAATACACAAATTGAAATTAAAGTAATTACTTTAATATTAGGACTTGACTAGATTAATTTCAACATTTAAGAAAAATTATACTTAAGAATTTCCTTACTGTACCTGGAGAGGAAGTATATTCACTTATGTTCTGTTCCTTATAATATTTATAGCACCCTTTCAGTAGTCCATTTGATTCACATATTTTTTTTCGATTGCTTGATATATCACGTTTCTTCTTCTTTTGTATTCACTGTTGTTGTAATGGTTAATTATATATACTCGTTGCTCCCGATCTCTGTTTATTATGTCACAAAAGTCTCAAACTTCAGACTATTCACTAGTCTTTCACTAGTAAATGTAATAAATGCTTCGCACCATTTATTTATTTATAAATTTTGTAATGTTGACGTTTTATTGACTTCAGTTTAATTGATCAAACGTGTTATAAATGGTTTGGTAATTTTATTTTAAATGCAGGTATTCTGATTTACAGTTATATGTAATTTATATTATTTAGTACTCGCACATTTAGTTTTACTTAAAGAAAATTCTTTTAAATTTCCATTTATTTCGACTTGTTTAGATCATTATTTTTTTGTACGTAATTGTTTCTTCTCAACTATTATTAATATGAATTTTTTCATTTGAATAAATTCTCACTTATAAATATGAAAATGTAAACTTTCACCATTAACACTCATAATAAAATACTTATCTTTTTTGGGATTTTTTAATGGTGTACTTTAAATTATACAATCTAAACGTTTCGATAACACTTACAGTTATCTTCGTCAGTAGTAATGTTAGTTAAAAATTGTTAAAGATGTAGTAAACAATTTTGTCAAATTTGAAAAATTCAAACATAAACATAAAAAAAAAACATATAAAATTTGAGAATAATAAAGTATCATTTATTTAACCTTCCGTTAGTCGCGCATGTACCTGAGGGATACAGGCATTTTATTTATACTAATAGGAAAAACAATTTAATGTTATGGTTTGTAGTAGTCCTTAAATACCTTATTCTTAGTACCCTCATAAAATTACAAGGTTAAACCTTTACTTGGAAATTTTTAATTCCCAATAAACTTCGGACCCGCTCGATTTTGTATCTGAGTGTTTATTTTTCAGTTCTAAGTGTCTATTTGACAAGTGTTTTTGGCCTTATACTATTTATTAGTAATAAAAATGAGTAAAAAGATATGTGATCTAAATAATCTAGAGTACGTTGAAGAATTAAATCCAAAAGAAGATTTTGACGATTCTGAGGATTCTGGGACAGAGGACTATGTGGAAACTAGATCAACAGGTTCCGAGACGGACCACGAGATAGACAATAATGAATCTGAAGATGATGAACCGCAGGAAAACTGTTTTCTTGGTATGTGAATATAAATTATTTTGTATATATGAGTATTAGGATAAATGAGGCTATTCATCTTAGGTAAAGATGGAACTCGATGGGACAAAATTCCTCCCACGCTGACATCAGGCAATACATACCGTCCAAGCCAAAGAAGTATGGCATACATATATTCTGTCTAAGTGATTATTTTACGCTACTAATAAGGAAATTTATTGTGGCCAACAACTGGAGGGGACTTTCAAACAAAGCAATTCTGCTGCCGATGTAGCAATAATTTTGAAATTGGTAAAAAATTTGGAAAATAAAGGGTTTCCTACGTGGGGACGATTGTAAAAATAAAAGACATTCCACCTTCTTTTGTATCACTCAAGGGACGTAATCAATTTGACGGCATTTTTGGATACTGAAAAAATGAAACTTTAATTTAGTACGTTCAACAAAAAGGAAAAACACTTGTACTTCGTCAAGCATGCATGTTAGCTCAAATGAAGGAGCAGATGATGTAAAAAAAAGCCGGAACTAATAAAATTGTATAATGCTGCAAAATCGGGCGTTGATATCCTTGAACAGCTTTGTGCTACATATAATGTTAGTAGATCTATCAAAAGATGGCCTATGGTCATATTTTTTACTTGCTAAATGATGGGGATGTCAATTCCCGGGTCATTTTCTTGGGCAATAAAAACGAATTCTGTTCACGAAGAGATTACTTACAAAAATTGGGGCTATCGCTATTAGATGAACAACTAAAGAAAAGAGCGCAGTTAGCCAGTTTGCCAAGGGAAATCAAGATGATGTAGAAGAAATACAAGCAGCCCGAAACACATTCGTAAGCAAGCCAAACTTCATCGGAAGCTGGACCTTCAGGTGTTACCAAGAAAATAAAAAGATGTCAACCATGACTTTAACAAAAAAAAAATCCTTTTCTTCGTATTTATGTCAAAAATGTAATAAGTATTTATGTTTAAAATTACATACCAGGACAATATGCGACGAATGTCTGGGTACAAATGAAATAAGTAATGATATTCTGATTAAACTTTATGAAGTTTGGTATTAATTTTTTCTATTACAATGCTTTAATTATTAAAATGTAAAAATATATAATATTTTTTATCCATCAGATTGTTTTATTTTTTTTTAGGCATTATATTTAAATGTGTCTGTGTGATACAGCGCGACTAACGATGTCATAAAAACACACGCGCCTAACGGAAGCTTAAGCACAATTACTAAGGCCGCCACAAATGTTCTACGGAATCGCGTCGCTTAATCTTAAACTTCTTAGACTGCCTCATCCCTCTATTAATTTTTCTTTTATAGGCCATTTTCCTACTGCTTTCATTTTAACCTTATTTATTAATATAGAGGCCTGTTAATTTTTAAGAATAAGTCACATTTGTATCAATCAGTTTATATGCTTACAACGTACCGTTACTTAAATAACCCAATTTCAAACATGGATTATACGTTTTCTAAGTTGGATTAATCAAATTCAAGTAGCACTATATTGTTTATCGTTCCTCCAACCTTTAAGAAGGTGAACAACAACCAGTAACCAACGATCGACGAACCGCCGAATCAATATCTGCATCCACTGTGGAAAAAGCAATTGGGCTACAAAAGGAACTAATAAACGTGTTAGCCAAAGGACATTTGCAGTACACAATTGGTCAGCATGTAATCAATAATTACTGAGTTACATACTTAGCTAAGCAAAGACCATCACCGTCTGGAACTTCTTCAAAGACGAAAGGAAAAATCACTAGGCTTGTTATGGGCACCAAATCAAGGCACGTTTACCATCAAAGTAGAGAAAATCACACAAACACTGACAACGCGAAATATTTTGTAAAAGGTGGCGAGGTTTTTCGATTCATTGTGATGGCTGTCACCAATGGCAGTCTAACCATTAATTCAAAAGCTACGGGTAGACAAAAAGTTGTGAAAACAGTAAAGGAAGATTGAATCAAGTTTCACTTTGAAATACATCTAGTGAAACAAACACAAATATGAGGAAAGTGTAGAAATATTTAGATTTTGCGATAGATCCGAGAAAGTATATGGAATAGTAATCTACATGAACAACAAAGATACTAGAGCCCGACTGCTGACGGCTAAATCAAAAGTTGCTTGGATTAAGGTGGAAAACATTTGTAGCCAATTGTGTAAGAGAGATAAAAGAACAATAGGGTTACGTCCGAACAGACGTTAACCCATCAGGAGCAATTTCTAGAGAGACTATCCTGTTTTTTAATATGTTGGAAATTGTTTGGTTAAAACAAAATAATACTACAGATAACGGACATTATGAGGAATTTGCATAATTGTAACAGAAAAAGTTCCTAAGTCCAAAGGAGTACAGCACACCAGACTACGTCAAACAAATCAACACAAGTGTAAGTAAGCATACCCTAAAAATCGTAACAGAAAATATCTTGAAGAAGAATCGAAGTTTAAACCTGAGTATAAGAGCAGTTAGAGAAAACAGAATAGTAAATAAAGCAAGATCTTCGAAATACGCCATGAAAACAGATTACACCACACTTAATTCAAACCAGCTAGCTTCCAACAATTATTATTGTTGTACTAACGCAAAACTAAAGCAACCGTTCACAAAATCCTATGATTGAAGTTAAAACTTTTTGCACGATCAAACTGCGCTATAACTACAAGGAAAGAGGTAAAATGGCTGACATCAAACACCTTCTGCTTATCCTAAAACAAAACTCGGAATAGGGAATAAATGACCTTAGGGCGTCACCATGATGTAAACTTATCTTGAAAATACGATATCTACTAAAGAAATGCTAATTAATACCTTATCTTTCAAATGAATAAACTGTGCTTTACTACAGCATGCGTCACTTTACATCTAGTTTCTGATCCTTATTGTGGCGTAGTTTTTGACATTTTTTTAATACAATAATACAAAGAACATATAATTGATTATTGGATTCAGCAAACTTGTACATATAAAATGGGAACGTTATGTTTATGACTTGCATAAATAAACCAATCAAAATTTGGATATCAAACATCTTGTCAATGCACAATAATTCAAGCTGAATCTCTCTAATATTAATTGCAATGTAGAGTAATTGCACCGAGGTTTGACTGTAACCCTCTATACACGTGATTATTATCAATACTGTATAATTTCTCTTCTCTTACAGTGCCTGAAATTTTATTTTTCGATGCCTATTGGAAAGTAAATAAAGTTTCTCTACTCTCGTACATTATTCTATATGATTTTTTTAAAGCAAATACCTAAAAGAATTTTACCATTTTGCCTACTAAATAACTAAAGTGTACCTTGGCAATTGAAAACGCTTTCCCAATTACGGAACGATTAGAATTAGACACATAGTTTTTCTGAATATATCCCAATCAGGGGGTCCGTAATTAAAACACTTCAATTATTACACAATGGTTTCTACTAGGTTTAAGTTTTGCGATATCTTAAACTGCGTACTCTCTAAATTGAGAATGCCCAATTCCCATTACAGGTACCCACCACGATAAATAATACAAAAACCATAATTGGTTATTGAATTCGACAAACCAGTACTTATAACGGTAGCGTTATGCTTGTTACTTACACAAATTGACCAATCAACTTTTGAGAACACACTGGTCAAAATACAATCTTTCAAGGTGAGTCTCCCAAATATATATTAGTTAAATTGAATTTGGATTAATTGATTAAAACCTTTTATAACCGTAACCATTAATTGAATATATATATATATATATATATATATATATATATATATATATATATATATATATATATATATATGACGACACAGACGGCACAGTGAAAAATATCCCAGAAGAAATCTGCCTAATTATAAAACATTTCTGTCTACTGAACGCCGCTTACGTGAAAGTGGAACTTTGAAGCCTCAGACTGCTGATAGGGGAAGACGAAGGGCGGTGAGTTCAGTTGCAAATGAGGAGAATATTTTGAATATTATTGAAGATAATCCTACTGTTAGTACTAGGCGTTTCTTTCAAATATCGTCTTTAGCGATGAGACTACTTTCACCAGAAGCGGAGTGTTTAACATGCATAATGAACATGGTTGGGCCGATGAGAATCCGGATGCCAGAAAAACTACTCATTACCAACATTCTTTCAAAATTAATGTCTGGGCTGCAACACTATGGATTGAACTTCTAGGCTACCGCATTCTCCAAGGTAACTTAACCGGAGAAACGTACCACGATGTTTTATCCAATCAACTTTATGAACTTTTGAAGACATTCCTTTAGCGAGAAGGCGTGCCCTATGGTACATGCATGATGGGGCCCCTCCCCATTTTAGTCGACACTGTTGTATATGGCTATCCGAAAATTTTCCAGATCAATGGATAGGCCGATGCAATGAGGCTCCTTTAATTTGGCCCCCTAGGTCACCAGATCCCAACCCTATGGATTTCAATGTTTGGGGATAAGTGAAAAATAAAGTATATGCTCAGTTGGTTGAAACCGTTGAGGACCTGCGCCAGTGAATTGAAGACGCTTTCAATGAAATAGTACAAAAGCAAAGACTTAATCCTGTAGTATTTTCACTTATGAGAAGACTGCAACAGTGTATACAGGAAAATGGAGGACACTTTGAGAATTGAAATGATATCATTATCGGTAATTTACTCATATTTTCTGTTAACTCTGTTTATAATCATTTATTTCAATAATATTCTACTGAGTTCTCCGAATTGTAATAATACCAATAATTGAGAATTCAAATGTGAAATTGAGTTTTATTCGGGAATGGTTACAGATAGCGAGTTCAATAAGGGATACCTTTTTTATGCAATATTGATCGCAGAATCCAATCGTGCCTTTGGAAAGTTGATACTTTTTGTTAGAAAAAAGTTACGTCATTTTTAACCACAAAAATATGCGGCAACTAGCGCCATCTGCAAGATACATTGAAATTAGATAAATCACGTTATTCGGCATAAGAATTATAGGCATTGCTACAAATTTGAACGCTATTTATTGAAAACTAACGGAAATATTAAATAAATTAACTTATCAAATTGAAAACTAAACACCCTGTATCTCCGTAATGATGCGTTTTACGACCCAAGTTGATAAGAACTTTTTGTTTGCATTGCTATCCTGCATCAGCTCCCTAATTTTGACCACCTATTTTAGAATCACCTTGTATATATACTGGGTGTATTTTAAAATCACCGACAAACTTAAAAACTAGAAGGAAAGTTAAATTAAAATATGGTATACCTTAATGTCTCACTAATTGCAATTATTTCGGTGAATTTCTGTTAGCTGGCTCCATCCAGTGGCGTAGAATGTGTTTAAGTCACTACTTAAAACAAAAGAAAAACGTATGCCTCACTGTTTTTTTGGCAAAAAATGACTATTTCAGATTCACTATTTTATTTTGAAACTAAAATCGTGCCTGGTATTTTTTCGAATTAGCGCTTAGTTTTTGAGATATTTGCGTTGATATAAAAGACGGCACAATTCAAGCAAAATTAATTGTTGTTTTATTTTAGGAAGAAATAACGCAATTACTTATTAAACAAAATAATACGTAATAAAACCTAATTTTTCTGTAGGTTATTGTTCAAAATGTTCTCCTGTTTTTTGAATACAAACTTGCCTTCTTTTTAGTAGATTATATCTAATTCTCTGGAAGATTCCTGGCTTCGGAATTTCATGACATGCCGTCTGTATCTGATACCAAAGTTGTTCTCGCGTATTTATTTCAACAGCATAAACACGGGTTTTTAGATAACCCCACACAAAGAAATCTAACGGATTAAAAAATCCGACGATCATGCCGGCCACAGTACTTCACTTCTTCGTCCAATCCGACGTCCGGAAAAGTTTGCATTTAAAACTTCTGTTACGTTTCGTGTAAAATGTGGTGGCGCACCGTCGTGCATGAAAAACATGTTCATCCTAACATCTAGGGGTAAGGCATCACACAATTCCGGTAAATCTTATCTTAAAAAGTTGAGATATATATTTCACCAGTAACTCTGCCAGGAAAACGGACAAGTCCAATTCGGTAATCGTCTACTATCACTAACCAAATATTTTCGCTTAACCTGGGATCTAATGACAGCTGGATGTTGGTATCCATCCAACCACATGTGAGAATTATACAGGTTTATCATTTCATTTAGAGAAAAAAAGCACTCGTTTGTGGTCGAAAAGATTCTAACAAATCGTGCATCTTGCCCATTTTTATTTAAAAGCCATTCACATAACTTCATTCGATGAGGATAGTCGGGAGACAATAGTGAATGTACTTTTTGTAGGTGAAAGGGATGTAAATTTTGTTCACATAAAGCGTTAAACGCCTTGGTATGCGACACACCACATTCTATACCTAACACTCGCGTACTTATTGAGGCTGTTGAAAAGCGTAATTTGAACTTATTTGCAATAATGCAAATTCAAGAACCAAACAATCGCTAAGTGATTTATCTTGACTTAACTGACAATAATGTCACTACTACTCAAATTAATTGCCTGCCTTACTTTGACTTTCCGGACAATAATCAAAACATTAGCTTTTATATACAAGTCTGATGTTTAATTATTCGCAAACCTCAAACCTGATCAAACGAAGTGACCGTCTAGCCCCTTAATCTACTATTGTGGGAAAGAACCACCAATAAAATCTTTCTTCATAAATAAGTAATTGCACAAGTACATTAATACATCAAATAACACAAAAAACAACAACGAAAGGGTTAAATCTACAACAAAATAACATTAAATCAGGTTAAAGTGCGTACAAAATTATAACATTAAGAGAAAAGGAATAAAAAGCAGTTTAATTACACAGAAACACAATAATAAAAAAGGTAAACATCATAATAAAAATCGTAATACCAAACATGTGGCCCTTTTTATAAACCAATCATGCCGGTCTTTAAGTAAATAAGCACATAAAATAATAAAGCAAATCACGGTACATAAAAAATACAACAACAGTAAAATTGCACAGGTAATAAGGTAAATGCGAGGACCAAAAGAAAACAGACAAGGAATTTAAAATTTACCCAATTGTTTAGTGACAACTAAAGCACAAAGTACATAAGCCACATTGTAATAAAGCACATACATAAGAGAAATCAGCTCGCAGGCAAATAATTGAACTTCAACAAACTGAAATAAAACTCATTAAAACAAAGCCTTACAAGGGCACTTTATAAATAGATCATTAACATCGTGACCGATATATAAGTTTGAGTGCGTTAGAAAAATACCGTGCCTCTCTCTCTCTCTCCGGTTACACATTCACCTATACAACAAATAAAAACTATAAAAATAAAATTCGCACGAATACCCGCGGGAGAGAGCCCTGTACTGTCCTTTTATTTTAGCAGATTTCAGCTTAATGAGTCCGCGTACCAATAAATATGTTATCTAGGCTGGCAAAATGATTTGCTGCGAGCTTGAATTTATATAAAAATACATACTAATACTAGAATAAATATTCCCTTAATTGGTCACACTCACAAATCGTTAACAGACGCGTTTATCCCCGAAATAAAAGACAACTTAGTGTTAGCGACTTCAAAAGAAAAATATACACGCAAGAATTACTTTAAAGACAAACTGTTTACAATGAAGGTATTTAATTAACCCAAAAATCGATCTGGCTCGATTGAAAAGCTAACCGTCACCCCTCCCCCTTAGATTTCAAAACTACTGCCGAAAAACCACCCCCGTCTTTCAAAAGTAATGAAAAAACAAGAAACATTAATTTATGTTGGAACCGTTTCATTATAATTCTTTCACGGCATCTTAATTTTACAAAATGTTCATTCGTCTGTAACAACCTTACATCTACGTGTCTCGCGTTTCCCAGTATCAAAGATATCTTTTAATCGCGGCCCGTCCCGCCACAACCAATCATTGGAGCAATGACATTTTTACATCAAGAGCGCACACAAGAAAAATTCCAATGATTTGTTATGCCCCTCCAGTAAACCATTTCTAAGCGTGCACCTGCCACTCACCCCCTAACATGTGTTAACATACATATTAGTTAAAAACAATCCTACATTCCTTAGATAAAAATATATAAGTAAAAGTATTTTGAAAACATTAGTAAATTACGACGTATTATTAAGATATTAAAAATCCACTAATTCTCTTTTCTATCGTGGTAAAAATGGCGATTTCACAAATGTTTCTTCCAGTAATAAAATTTTCGTGGTCCGCTGCCTACACTGTTCATAAACTCTATCTAAAATGTTTTTATCAGTTTCAACTGGTATATCGAAATTAGTAACATAACACAAATGCATATCGACCAGCTCTCGAATGCAATAATTCATTTTTTTTAGAATAATTACACAAAAACAGTAAACACAAAGCAATTAAATCCAGCAACTATTTGACACTTACACGGTAAATGTCAAATACAAAGCAATCTCTGATGCGCTTAATAGAATTCCTTATTTAACTTGCTTTTCGGTAAATTCTGCCGTCGTTTCTGTTGATGCAAATATCTTAAAAGACGGAGCGCTAATTCAAAAAAATATCAAGTACGATTAGTTTCAAAGGGAAATGGTGAGTATAAAACCGTAGCCTTTTTGCAAAAAAGCAGTGAGGTATACGCTCTTCTTTTGCTTTCAGTGGTGACTTTAGCAAATTATACGACACCGGATGGAGCCAACTAACTGAAATTCAACTGAATAATTGAAATTAGTGAGACATTAAGGTATACTAAATTTCAATTTAATTTTTCTTCTAGTTTTTAAGAAATCTTAAAAGGCTTCTCTAGGAAGCATTGTCGGAAACGCATTCATTAGAATTTTTGTCTTATCTAGGAACCTAGACTCGCCAGTTTTTGTTTGTCGGTGGTTTTAAAATACACCCTGTATATATATATATATATATATATATATATATATATATATATTGGAAAATAAATAAAGTTTCTGTACTCTCGTACATTAATCAATATAATTTCTGAAAGCAATATATATATATATATATATATATATATATTAAAATAAATAAAGTTTCTGTACTCTCGTACATTAATCAATATAATTTCTGAAAGCAAATAATTTCCCTATTTTCATGTTAAATTAAACTACGACATGTAAAATAATTACCGTTAATATGAATAGTTCAAGTTCAAACCTGTACAAAAAGACATTCACATCAATTCGATGATGAATAAAATTCAACGTTCAGACATAATCAAACGATCAAGTATAATTCCTTAAAATCTAATTTCTTAGATTAATCTCTGTGATGAAAATTAATCCTTTGTAATGAAGGTAAATGATGGTATCCATTATAAGGCACTAAATTTGCAGCTCACGGCACTCCAGGCATATCCAAACGATCATTCGCTTTAACTTTTCAGCAGACAATACGCAGCGAGGCGATCGAATGTATAATTCCAAACTGTCTTATAACCGTCTACAGTTATAGCGTTCGCCCATATTGTTCTTATGCACTTTTACTTTCGATACTTTAATTTTAGTATTGTTCACAAATTACCCGTGATCACTTTTCAGCACTGTGAGTAAAAGGCAACAGTCTAGACTTAAATAATCCTTAACGTTCTAAATTTACACATGCGTTGATCTTAAAGTTAAAGTTTAACCTAGCTTTATTCGTGGTTCAATAGGTTGACCTTATTTACTCATTAAAATTGCTTTATTTTCCAGTAATTTAATTATCACTGATGTTAATGTGAATGTGACTTTAAAGCGTCCCACAAAAAACGTATACAAAATAAATTATCTGAAGGTGATCTTAAAGCGTATCTATACTTTTGCAATTTTTATTTCATAAATTTGTAGCACAGTGTCACAAAGATTGAGGTGAAATGAAATCACTTCCAACTAAGCTTACATACAAACATTTTGTGAAATTAGATTGTTTTGTTTGATATGAAAGACATAATTTGGAATAGATCATAGTAAAATAGATAAACAAACGTCAATTTACGTCTTTTGCTTGTTTTTAAATTTTTCAATATTGCAATAAAAAAAGTTGATTGCAAAATATTGCTTTTTGAATGTAGTTTTTCTCTTTTATCACAAGAAAGTTACTTAAATCATTTAATCATTTGAAATACTTTATAAGGGGATGCTTTGAATTTTCTTTTTATCATGAAAAACGCGTCTCGTTAAAACTGAAATATCTATTATATGCCTTTTTCATTGTTTATAAAGTTTTCGCTTTAAATGAAACTAATCTCGATTTTTTTTTCAGGCACCCGGGTGATAACCCATTTTACAGTAATATTGACAGCATGCCGGATATCCGACCGAGGAGAAAGTCGATACCTCTTGTATCTGACTTGGTAAGTCGTTTATTTCTAACTTATTGATTTTAATCGTGCGTTGTGCGTTTTGTCACCTTTGTTGTAAAAAAAACAAAGAAAACCAACCTTTTCAGTTTTGATTAACCAAATGTTTTTCATTCGTTACCTGAAAATATCACACTGTTATTTCCTTGCTTCTATTACACCATGTCACAAAATATGTATAGAAAGTGCCTCGAATTGCGTAGTAAGCTGGAAGTTATATGAGTTGGTTGGATAAATGTAAACGTAAAGCAGTCGCGTTGGCTTTTATTGGATAGATAAGCATCCATCAAGATGTTGTCATTCCAAGGCGAATTACGTATTTTACTCGCAACGTTTCAATGTTCTATAGATTTTCTTAGTTGGAATTTTAAGAACTTTTTTTATTCAGAAGCATTTTTATTTATGATGTATAAAATTGAGTTTTTATAAAAAGAGACAGGTGTAACATGCAAAATAATTATTTTTTGTTAAAACAGTTTGCAGTAGATACATATTTTCTTGCATTCTAATCCTTTAAACACATACAACAATCCATTGTTGGGCCAATATTTCCTAAATATACTTAGTAAGGAAATCGTACTGAAAGTAGCGAGAAACGAAAACACTAAACACGTTTCTGACAAATATATGTTACATATATCAGTTAACTGTACGAACTGCTTGGTTATAATTTTAGAAATAACCCAAAGATATTTTGGTAAATTTGGGGTTTATCTTCTTACACTAATATTTTCTGCTTTTTGAAAGTTATTGACCTCGTGGGGTGGCCAACAATGTTCATTTTTTTATCATCGAAACCTTTTCTGATATCTCGTTAGCTACTTGAATTAATTTAATTAAGTACGAGGATATTGAAATGCAGCTGACATACGACTACTCCTTTTGAGTATAGGTTTTTTATTAAAACTCTTGGTATCGCATATACGCAGATATCACGGTTTGAATATATTTAACTTTTTCCATAA
The DNA here is from genome assembly GCA_036346205.1 of Vesta saturnalis. NCBI lineage: Eukaryota > Metazoa > Arthropoda > Insecta > Coleoptera > Lampyridae > Vesta > Vesta saturnalis. The sequence goes on from JARFJB010001279.1 coordinate 5,708,432, forward strand.
ATGTATTATTCTTTGACAATACTATATTTTCCAAATAAACATATGGTATACTAACAGTTACGGTGTCACTTGTCAAATTGACACTTTTGTGATAAATCGGATCAAAATTACGTAAATCACATGGTGAGAGCACAGTTGAAAATGGAGAAATACGGTAGTCGTGTTTGAATTCACCCCCTATGATAGTTTCTCTACACTCGCATTGAATCCTTTCAGCACAAAACAAAATATAAGATAAACTCTGAAGTCTAAGAGCACTTTGTCCTCAATCGCGTTTTGGTTCTCAAATCAAGTCCTGTAAAGCCTGCATATTTTTAACTTTGACCGCTCAACGCTAATATATATACGTTATTTTCTAAAAGTAACGGCTTCAAAATAGCTTTTAAATCCCCCTAACTTTATCTGAATGACCCGTTTGAAACCAGTGAGGCCTAGAGGATGTAACTGGTTTAAACGGCATTAGAACACCGTACAGGCAAATAACCCCAAGAGCCAATTTACTCGTGAATTTTACTAAGAATTGTAGGTAAGTCAAATCGTGTAAGGTTTTGGACGCCAACTTGCCTTGATCCAGGTAACAATGCACAAACAAAAATAGATGCGCTGTTATAAAAGAATGAACGCACTGTTACTGCCTTCTGGAGTCGCACACACTTTGCTCGCTAATTTCCTAGGTCGAATCTGAAACGTAATGCTCCAAAGTACCACAATTTGGCTAACACTGTTTCGGCTCCATCAGTAATAAATAACTTAAACTCATCCTTAAATCTTATTACTGTATCGTAAAAATTGAACTATATAGTTTTCAAATCAGATATAAATTAATCTTTACTTCAAATAAAAGTTCAACCGCTCGTATCTTAATTGATCTTAGAGTATGCTAATCAGCAAGATTAACAAACGTATATTAAATTAAATTGAAAATAGTCCCTGTACATATTCAGTTCCACTGAACGGATTGTAAATCCAGTCAAATTTAAATACACGAAACTTATTTTTCCTTTCTTTTACTTCCACAAAAGCGCTTTCGAGAAAAATGGTTAGGCGGCACACGCCCTTTCTTAATTTAAACAAAACCATCAAAATAAGAATTCCAAATCAGCACGTCGTCACTAGCAGCCAAAATAAAAAAATTCAACAATAATTTAATTAACTTAAGTAAATAAACGACTAAAAAATTTCGTAACTGCGTCTATTAAGAAAATTCAATAAACAAAAAAAGTCTAGTAAATACTACAAAGCCGGTGACAGGTAATTTACATCAACCATCTGTTCACTAAATCAAGCAAAGGACGTTTATATTTTTATAAACTAATTTAAAATAATTCACTTAAAAAGCTTTAAATCGCAAAAATTACGATTTGAATGAATAGAATCAGTATAGAGTTCCCAGGAAAGATCGACTCGTCCTCCTCCAAGGTTACTCTCTTCGACATTCATAAAGTTTGCCACAAAGCTGACTGATACATTTGCCGTCATCAGAGCTCTACGTAGTTTCTTGAAGCAACAATGCTAGTTCAATTGAGCACTACAACAACGTCTCGGTCAAGCAATTCCCGATAAAAGTCAGGAGTACTAAACCAATTTTCTAATTATTTAAACGATTAGCAACGCCGTTATAAAGCCATGTGGGATAACAACCTCTCGTTTTACGTCTCATTACACGGTCAGGTTCACACAACATAAAGAAGGTTTAAATAGCCCACCACCGCTACCATTCCACGCTCGACTTAACTCAAAGTTCGATGCTCAAAAACCCTTTCGTAATTCCTTTAAAATTGGCCATCTTACACTTCAAGAACCCTAGCCAATACCTTTAGTAAAAATTTATTCAATCATTTCAAGTGGTAAAATCGAACAGATTTCCGTGTCCAAGAAGTAAGAAACTTCTAGCTTCAAGCTGAAACGCAATGTTTTCGCCCCCACTACCTTGAAGAAATTAACACACTATATAATCCATATTCGTTCACTGTCAATCCCTATTTAAACTAAATTCTACTTATCGCGTCACTACATTACGTTTTCCCTGACAACAACTCTAAACAATTTTGTAAAGTAATTTTAGCTACAAGGAAATAATTTTCAATAACGCAAAATTTCATTTTAAAGGTTAAGCTAACAAATCAAAAATTAAATAATAAGAGGATTATCCAATATCTTAATGGAATTCTAATCTCTCGGTAGCTTAGTTAGTTAGAGTTCATATCTAGGTAAATTGTTTATGCAGTGTTAGAACGAAAGCCAAAAGGCGTTTTTAATTTTCAATCTTCCATCTGCGAAGACGCAGATGCGGACGTAGACACAGACGCAGACGCAGACGCAGACGCAGACGCAGACGCAGACGCAGACGCAGACGCAGACGCAAATGTGGCAGGCGCAGAATCGGACGCCGAGGCAGGCGCATGCTCTGTGCAGGCGCAGACACATGCATCGACCCAGATACAGGCCCACACGTAAACGCGTATACAAACGCAGATGCAGATGCAGTCGCAAACGCAAACTCACGCGCAGACTCAGACGAAGATACAGACACACATACACCTATACCCGACACACATACACACACAGGCGCGTACACACAAAACACTCACACATACACACGCGTGCGAGAACAAACACATACACATAGACACAAACAAACAGACAGACAAGCACACAAACACACAAACACACTAACACACAAACACACAACCTCACAAACACACAAACACACAAACACACAAACACACAAACACACAAACACACAAACACACAACACACAACACACAAACACACAAACACACAAACACACAAACACACAAACACACAAAGACAAACACAAACACACAAACACACAAACACACAAACACACAAACACACAAACACACGAACACACGAACACACGAATACACGAACACACGAACACACGAACACACGAACACACGAACACACGAACACACGAACACACGAACACACGACACACAAACACACGAACACACGACACACGAATACACGAACAAACGAACACACGAACACACGACACACGAACACACGAACACACGAACACATATACACACACACCGTACACAAAACACCACACATACACGCGTGCAGAACAAAACATCACATAGACACAAACAAACGACAGACAACACACATACAAACACACTAACACACAAACACACAACCTCACAAACACACAACACACAAACACTCAAACACACAAACACACAAACACACGAACACACGAACACACGAACACACGAACACACGAACACACGAACACACGAACACACGAACACACGAACACACGAACACACAAACAAAACACACAAACACACAAACACACAAACACAAACACACAAACACACAAACACACAAACACACAAACACAAACACACAAACACACAAACACACGAACACACGAACACACGAACACACGAACACAAACACACAAACACACAAAACACAAACACACAAACACACAAACACACAAACACACAAACACACAAACACACAAACACACAAACACACACAAACACACAAACACACAACACAAACACAAACACACAAACACACAAACACACAAACACACAAACACACAAACACACAAACACACAAACACACAAACACACAAACACACAAACAGGCAAACACACACGCCTAAATTAAAAATGTAATTGGGAAAGTGCTGATAACAAACCAACTACGAAAAGTGCCCAACACCAACAAATGACCAACTATTGTAACAATGGAATAAAAAATTTTAACCCTGAGGGGGGCTAGGTTTTCGCGTAGAATTTTATTGGGAAAATACTAATAACCAATGGAAGTTAGCTCACGATTTTTTTTGTTTTAATTGATTATTGTCAATATGTTGGTGTTTGTTGGTTGTTAGTTTTTTCCAGTTAGGTAAATTTTTTAGTTTATTCGTGAAGTTAGTCCTCCAACGTTAAAATCTTTTATTTTATGTTGCAATGGACCATTTACCCCAAATGTTAACGTTTCTAATTATTGTTGTTACAATCGTTTATTAGCTGTTATTAACTTATTTAGCATTTGTTAGTTTTCACATTTTAGAAATTAAATATTTTCAGTACAGTACGTAATGTGATCTCGTGACATTGTAATTTTTAAAATTGTGGATTGGTAATCGTTTGTTCGTTTTTTTTTATGTTTGAAAAATAAAATATCCGAAATTTTAACTTCAGATGTTGATAATCAAGGTACCACAAACAAGGCAGCAAACGCCAACAAACGATTACAGATTCACGTCTAAATTAAAAAATTCTGTTGAAAAATGCAGATCACTAACGAACACATAAATACCCAAAACCAACTAATAGTTGCAACATGGAAATGAAAAGTTTTAACCTTGGGAGCCACCTTCACACTTAAATTAAAAAAAATTATGAGGACAATACTAATAATAAACAAACGATAGAAAGCAGCTGCTTTTCTGCACTTATTTAAATTCTGGTCTTGTACCGAATTACAATTGTCTACGTTTCACACAGAATGGACTTAACAGGGTGGTGGGTTTAAAAATTGCTTGCAAAATGTTCATTCATTGTGTTTGTTTTCGTAACACTTTAATTTCTACTCTAATTAGTCTTTTAACACACGATTCTAACCTCTAAATGTATATCACATTAAGGCGGTACTTTAGACAGAATCTACCGATCGCGAGTAAAGAATGTGTTTATTGACACGTAACAATTATTAAAGTAATATTTAAGTACAGCTCCTTCACAAAACCTGGCGAGAGCAATTTATGAGCTAAAAGGCGCTTTTTGTGTTCGTATTCCATAAGCGTACTGTCGCTACGGTTATTAGGTACTTTTGAATCTTGTTTTTAAAAAAGAAATCATGGATAATTCGTCTTTGTTTAACTTGACATAATTTCTCTTAATTAAACCTACAAAGTATTTGGTATAAAAAAAACAACACAGATTAAAAATAAATATAGTTCGCGAAATTTTTAAACATTGCTACGTCCTCGGTTATCTTGCCAAACTCTTCTTGCAGTAGACTGTGCACTTCGTCTAATTTAAAAGTAATATTTTTACTAGCTACCACGTTTTTAACCTTTGCCCATATTAATTCGATAGCATTTAAATCGGGATAGTACGGCGGCAAGCGCAAAACTTCGTATCCTGCTTCTTGTAATAATTTGTCTAATTTATATTCTACGTATCGGTCCTTGTTAGATTTTATTAAATTGTACAGTTCAGGCTTCAACATATTGGGACAAATTGAATATTTTTTTAAACAAGCCAGTGTATCACAGTACTTTTCTTGCTGTTCGAATTTGGTGTCGGATTTATTCGAACGCTGTTAGCCGGAAAATTGGGAATTAGTTGTTGTTTCAACCATTTCCCATAATTATTACTCATTTCGCCGTGGTTATCTCCACTTGTACTACCAGATCTAAATACTAAAAAGGAATTTGGTATAAAGCCTGTATAACCACCAGCATGTACTACAATTAGACGATGCCCTTTTGAAATTGTAGAAAATAATCCATTGTTTGAACCGTCAGCCCAACCATGACTTTTTGTGTGACCAGAATGAATGTAAGTCTCGTCAATATACTCAATTGGTATAATTTCTCTTCTGTAATGCTTAATTTTTTTTATGTACTGAATACGCTTAAAACGAATGTAACTTTTGTTATTATCAGCTAATCTCCATTTAAATCCCAATTTTCTTACAATTCTACTCAATGAACTCTCTGATCCTTGCCAGTCCAAATCGGTTTTAAGTTTTTCTTTTAGCTTACTAATTGTCATGCGACATTTTTCGGTATATGAAAATTGTAAATTATACGTCGAAAATATTCTGCCTCATATTCTTCTACGTTCATTACTGAATTGTTTCTTGATCATTTCTTGTTTGGGGAACGAAACTTTGGTGCAGCGTCACAATCACCAATATTATCTTTAGTTTCTTTTAAAATTCTTTCGATATAATGTACAGACACTTTTGTTGCTTCACTCACTATTAATTTAATGTCTGTTAGTAATTCGTGGTCATTTTTGTGTGAAGCAAAATAGTTGTAAACATTATAAACAACTTCACGCGTTTGTGAACTCAAACCTTTGCCGGACTTTAAAGACATTTTAAATACGTTTTGAACACGATTATAAAAGCGACGTTAATACAAACCAAGTAAAGTTGTAACTAATTATCCCTATGCAGAGTAAAACGAAAGTAAAACTTAATTACCTTTAATGACTTTCAAATTGTAATCAATTATAAATATTATGACAAAAAGGACACTGTCATGTTAAATTATGCCTACTGCACTGGAATAAGCATCGGTAAAGTCCGGAATGCGTCGGCAGTCGCCAGATTTCGTGACGTGAACAGTAATTAATTGCTACAGTAATATTCAGTGAAAATTCCATTGACGTTGACAAATGTCACTTGCACAATCTTTATTTTATTGTTGTGTATAAAGTACCTACGGAAATTTCGCAATGGTGACAACCTGCCCTAATTGGAAATTTAAAGAATCACATATTACTTTTCAGTGCTCATTTAGGTTCTATTTTCTACCTTATTTATCTTTCTTTTTTTCTTATTCTTTATATTATTTTATTGTTTGTTTTATTCTGTAACTTTGCATACAATTATGAATTAGTTACTAAATGTCTGTGATATGCGTTTGTTTATTAAAAATTGTTTTTAAAAACAAGCAGTTGTTTACTGAACGTCGAGATATTTTTCAGGAACTTGTACGTATTGGCAGCGAACGCAAAGTTGTTTTTTTTACTTAACCTTTTGACGCATACGGTATCCGTAAACGTTTGTTGTGTCAAGATATGCGGTTTAATTCCTACGTTACTATTTAAAGAACATTTTTGAAATCGTTGTAAACTAGATTATTCTAAATTTAGGGTCTCCGCTTCTAGAGGTTAATTGTTTTAAGTGCACGGCTTCTTCTAGATCCCGATTAAGTAGGATTACACATTTACCAGTTTTTCTGTTCTTTAGGCAAACCACAGAAAATATTCTTAGTCCCGTAAATTTAATTGTGGTAAATTTTGCTTCTGATACAGTATTTGTTAAACAAATTATGTACTATTTGAACTAACAACTGCTCTGTTATTAATCAAAATTACTGAACTATAAAATAATAATGAATTAATGATAATCAGACGAATCCGGTAACTTGCATTAGAATGACGACATTTAAGATTTTGCAAATTTATAAAACTACCGTAATTATGCAATTCGAGTGCACGAATCCACAACGAATCCTATTATGTAAATCCTATTATATATGTATAGTCCTTAATTTGAACCTTAATTGTAAAACGTCTTTACATGGTGACTGCATTAAACTAATTTCTCTGGAATAATCTCTAGCTTTAACTTTCATTGAGCTCAAAATTTAATTTATATTTATAATAGGTTCTCTGAAAATTATTGGTATGTTACTAACTATTTCAAGTATACCCTGATTACAAATAACTGTTATTAAATTTCTCAGTCAAGATCTCTACACACTTTCAGAAAATGTAAGGTTAATTACTATCATTTGGAAAAGAGGCTTGAGCTTTAGGAAATTGCAGGAAGCGAAACTGTTATTAAAATTTAATTTGGTTCATTAAACAAATTACAACCATTATCTAAAATAGAATATTGAAAATTTAATTATAACTTTGCTTTGTACATACATTCAAAGATAAAAAAAATAATATTGACTGATTGAACGTGTGCAACATACCGTGAAATAAATACACGTATTTATCTATTGTGTGTGCACTGAATTGGTGTTTTATTGCATATCCGCTTCAACATTTTTTTTTCTAGAGATTGCATATCAATTGCGTGTAAAATGAATGATTGATTGATATATAATAGTGTATTATATGAGTAAAATATGGGTTTTAGGTTTGAAATCAATGAACGTTTGTCGGATTCTGAGAATCAGGTAGCACTTTTTAGTGCAAATACGAAATTATAAAAGGGTTACTTGTAAATATTAAGCGATTTTACAAACATCGTGACATAGTTGTTATGAACAGCTTCAATAAGACTGGGACATACGCATATGGGATTTGTCTTTTACTACATTAAATTATAGAATTATAGAATGCTCAATTATCCGAGGGCGATATAGACATTTCACTCGAGTACAGTGTATTTTTTCTACGACCTCTTAATTGAGTTGAGTGAACGATGGTGTTGCCAATCTTTTCTTTCTTATTTAAGGAGTTATCAATGTAAGTTTACATCACTGGAGTTAATTTCCACCTACCAAAGTTTTTCAGTGTTGATGTATCGCCGCCCGCATCTGGAAAAATAGTAGCTCCAGAGCGACTGAAGCATGCCCGATAAATAATTCGGGATTGGGCAGTTTTAAAATCTGGGAAATTCTTTTCGGTTGATTGTCAATTTTATTAACGCCAACTACTTGCCTTAACATCTACCTTTTTGGTATTTTACGAAAATTTGGTACATATATGGTGGTCTAAGCTGCATATATTTTTTGGAGAGCTCGTAAAACATCCCAGGAATTATAAAAGGAACGATCCGTTTTTATCTTCGTGTCCACCAATTTAACTTGAAGTTCGTTTCCCAAATCTCTCGCATAAGTTATCTTAAGGTTTTTAATTCTTGTCGATGGGTTCCACCAAGTATGCTATAAATCAATATTACCTGAAGTAATAGTTTTAGATAGATAGGTATAATAAACAAAAATAACTTGCCTTTGTGAACAAAAATTCTTTATCGGGAGCTTCCACAAGAAACTTTCTTCTGATATCAAAATCTTTTATGTCTTTGTTTTGTAGCCGGTTCAGTGCACCTTCAAGAAAGACCGCAGTTACAATATGTCAAAACATCCACATTTTTTTAATATTTAACGTGGCCCTCAGCTGTGAATATGTTGTCCACAAGATTGACGGCTGATTTTTTAGAGCCCAGTCTATGAATTTCTTGTATGCCAGTTCGTATTTTGCTTTTGATTTTTGAGGCAATAGTGTTTTTGTAGTTTTTAACAAAATTTATGACCATAAACTTTTTTTTAAAGAGTTTGACAGATTACGCTCAGGAGAATATTGTTACTGTGATAACAACATGACTAATGTACTTCGTGATTGGTTTATTTCAAAGCCGCACATGGATGGATATGAAATTATAAACGTTCAGTGAACTGAAATTGCGTACATATTCATTCCAACAGCAGTGAAGAAAAGGGAATATTTATAGTAAGGGAGTAGGATAAATATTTTTACCCGTTACTGGGTTACGTAAAAATATATTCCATTAAATAAACTTGTGGAACATTGTGGAAATTTTACAACTACACAAAGATACTTTAAATTACTTTAAATGTTATTATGAGTTTCAAACGTAACGGTAAAGACAAATATATTCTGATGAATTATATTTAAACTAAAGTTACTTAAATATTAAGCTTTCCTAGACTAAAATGAATTAACATCAACTTAAGGTACATAAAAAGTAATCGTTAACATGTTTATAATCCCTAATTATGGTCTAAATCCAAATTACATTGATATACAAAATATGTGAATGTAGGCTAGTAATCAGCGTGTGGGCGTGCATAATTATCCGAGTACACTAGATCTAGCGCCTGACACTAACGACCAACGATCAGGCAAGTGTAAGGTCAAATACGCACCATCAATTCTAAATTTGTAAGTATAAATTCTAGAAGCGTATGTTTATGCATGTAAACTTAAATACAAGTATGTTTCTCAGTGTTGCTTACAATTCTCAAGTGTACATAGTCCATTCCAACTTGATGGAAAGGAATGTTCTTTTTGATTAAAGCATGCTTTGTATTTGGTTTTCTATAGTGATAATTAATTCAAAATGATCAGAAGTGCGTTTTTATACTAAACTTAGTGCTGTCAGTGATTTAAAAGGCAATCTCGGATTACACTGTTTCGGGAGTTTCTTCCTGAAGCCCACGCTAATTAAAAACAAAATTCAGATGACTAATAGCTTTAGTAGCTCGAGCTCAAATTACTATACTCTGCGTTAAACTCTGAACGCTACAAAAATGACTTAAATCGCTTGTAGTTTACCAAAAGTATAAAAGTTTCAACATTTGTTAAGTTTAACTGAATAAATTTGTAAAATCGATAATATGAGTACAACGAACCTTTATTATAAAAGCCAAGAAATGTTACCGGGTGAATTTGTTATCTCGCGACGAGTCTAGATGATGTTTAAAACTTCGGGTACGATGTATTTTTACAGCAATAGATTATATTTCTATACTGACTGGCTGGATAAAACTAAACGGTTTATATACTCTGGTATTAAGTAATGCTTGGCACAGGAAAATTTCTTTAATTTAATCTTCTAACGTATCGTGTAGCACGAAACAGGAAGGGCTCGGATTCGACTACAAAACGGTGTTACGTGTAAATTTGTACTTTGTCCACAAACTTGCCGTAACAGAGAAGATAGCCTTAGGGCTGCCGGAAAGCCTAGTCTAGTGGGATGGGTTCTACAGTGACGCAGGTGGTACCTAAAAGCTTAAAAGGGAAGGGAGGGCGCCAACTAGAATGATTCACAGGCAGCCCTAGATAAACAGAGAAAATTAGTTACTTTCTTAGCTAAGCAACGAATATAAGCAAGGACCTGGGCAGTAAGAGAAATGTAAGAGAATATATATATATATATATATATATATATATATATATATATATATATATATATATATATATATATATATATATATATATATATATATATATATATATCTCATTTTGGTTAATCATCATCAACTCAGATATGTTGGCTAAAATTAAAAACATGGCGAAAGGAGAAAAAAGCATTCTATATGGTTCACCTGTAGCATGTATTTCCTATCAATCCGATAGAATCGTATGTACTAAACGGTTTCAGAATGTCTGTCCATATCTAGAAAAATGATTTTAAAACCGATATACCTCGATGGGCTAAATAAGTCCAGAAACTTCATTTTTCTTTAGAAAAATACAAAAACGTCTCCTTCGCCAACAATCAAACAGGAAGAAAACGTGTAAAGTCGCGTATCACCCGTATGTCAATCCGCTGTGAACCAGTGAATCCAAAACAATAGGGTTGAATGCAACGTATGAGTGACCATCAATAAATTTTAACAATTTCTTACAGAAATTTAATTACTTGAGAAAAGTAATATTTTCAAGAAACTACAGAGAGACGAAATTATAGAAATGCAGTTACTTTTAGAAAAATAGTATATTAAAGAAAATACTAGCAAAACAGTAATAATCCAGAGATTTTAACAGGTTGAAAAATTGACTAAATCGTGCAGCGTAGGTAACGAATGTAACAACGGCCAATTACACAAATCGAGATAATCTCAATACTCCTTTATATTTACGTAATTTCTACGAGTGTAAACCTTTATGACAAGACCTAATAATGTATATCCCGAAATCTATTAGACCTTTTTCCTTCCGACGGCACTAGGTAAGGTGCGTCGGACGGCCTGTAAGTGTATTTTGCGTGTAAATTTGTAGGTAGCATTCGCCGTAGACTTGGGCAATCAGCTCTGTTCCGCTACCTGGTGAACACTGTGGGGCCAGTAAGGTTTAGACAAACAACCTTTCTGTCCGACGGAAATTATGCTCCCTCCGTTACCTTCTCTACGGCTGTTTAATGTAGGTATTGTGAAAAACTTATGAGCAGTTGAAGGCGAGTTTGAGCGACAGTCAGCCAGAGTGTACAGGAATATTGGAGAAAGGATCCTAATGAATATCTGCACTCAGTAGCGCGTCTTGTGGTTAAATAGAAATCCGCTGAAAGCAGTGACGGTTTCTGTTAATGGCTTTACGTCAGAGAGTTGTTATTGTTTAAGTAGTGGGTCTGAAGGGGACGTAGCAAACTTGTATGTATGGCGGAGGAGATAAAATTGATTATTTGATTTACGTGCAATTTAAAAAGAACTGATTAATTAGCCAATAATTAATTAAAAAAAATTGGAAAGAGTTTCGCCTTTACATAACTGTACTTTAACATTTATAGAATATTGGCAAGTGGATAATTTAATACATTTACAGTATTTCTTTAATTAAACCATTACTGTTAAAATAATCTACTTATCACGTGTAAACTTGCATAGTGACGCAATCCAATTTTTATTACACAAAAATAAGGTGAATTTTATTGACTCGTAAATTTTTGAAAAGAGTCACAGACCACGTTATTATTTCAAAACACATATTCAAAGACCTGTCTTAATTCTAATATAATTTGAGCAGAGTTAATAATTTTTCAAGTTTGACTACGCCAATGTAGTCGATTCTTTTTTATTTCGCGATATTAATTATACTATTTCCCCCTTCAAAAATACATAAGTACGAATTAACGAGAGTATAGTAGTGATCTTTATGAGTTTTTGGTTTCACCTCCTTTGTGATACCGGTGACCTTTAAAATTATTAGACTTTCTAAGTTATGTTGTTAAATAATAATAACGGTGATAGATTTTTCATAACGTGTCTAGAAATTAAATATGGCATATTCCTAGTCCCATTATTAGTAATATAAATGTTATAATTAGATTTCTTTTGAACCCTTAGGAGCATTGACGTGCTCCTGCACTCTGGTCCGGCATGCGGGTCAGCCTCTGAACCGCGTAGCCCATGTTTATCAGGTCTGATCTTACAGTCTCGATCGCCTCGTTGTCTTGCGGGACGCCTTTTATGACAATCTTTAATGGTTTTGCGGCTTCGAGAGCGTAAACGTTGAATTGGATGTCGGTGGAGTCTAATTCTTTAGTGGCGTTGCGGTAGTCTTCTGTCGACTTGAGTAGGATTTTTATGCCGTTTCGGGTTGTACTTACAGATTTTGGTTTAATCTCGACTCGGTATAGTGTTGACATAGCGGTCGAGTAGTCGGATTCCTTGTGTAATATTAGCGGGGGGACTCGTTCTCCCTTTTCTGTCGGGGGGTCGGGTCCTTGCGCTTCTTCTTCGGTCCGTGGGCGTTTTTTATTCGATTTTTTGGTGATCGTGGTGAAACCTTCTTCGGGGAGGGTTTCAGTTTCGGTGACGGGTATGTCGATATTGTTTGTTTGTTCCATATCGATAGGCGGTTCCGTTTTCGGTCCGTGCTTTTTCTTCTTTTTACGTCGTGGCGGGTGGTCTTCTTTTTGTTCTGATTCTGCGGGGGTTGCAGCCCGGGCTGATATTGATGCGGCTGCCGCAATTTCTACAGTTCGGAGTTCTTCGATTAATTCATCAATGAGTTTACGTTTATCCTCGTTACTATCTTCAAGTTGCTGGACTCTTGTTTGGAGGAAGTTGATTTCATGCTTTAGGGATTCAATCTACATGTTCGCCGTGTCAAGGAGTACTTTCCTTACGGTTTGGTCGAGGTCGTAGTCGCAGAATCTTCGTTATCGTCGCTCATCTTGTGTCCGGATTTGTGTGTTGAAAACTACACAAATCCGGAACAATAAACGGTTCGAGTTCTTATATAAGGATTGCTCCGAAGAGCGCGCGCGCGAAATAATTTCTATGTAAACTTCTCTTTCTAGCCACAAATGCTTCGATCAAGGGTTCAGCATAGAATCGCCAAATCGATAATATAAGTACAACGAGTCTTTTTTATAAAAGCCAAGAAATGTTACCGGGTGAATTTGTTATCTCGCGACGAGTCAAGGTGATGTTTAAAACCTCGGGGAGGATGTATTTTTACAGGAATAGATTATATTTCTATACTGACTGGCTGGATAAAACTAAACGGTTTGTATACTCTGGTTTTAAGTAATGCTTGGCACAGGAAAATTTCTTTAATTTAATCTTCTAACGTATCGCGTAGCACGAAACAGGGAAGGCTCGGATTCAGTGCTTTGGAGAAGCAGTAGACTACAAAACGGTGTTACGTGCAAATTTGTACTTTGTCCACTAACTTACCGTAACAGGGAAGATAGCCTTAGGGCTAACGAAAAGCTTAGTCAAGGTAGAGAAGTGGGACGGGTTCTTCAGTGACGCAGGTGGTACCTAAAAGCTTAAAAGAGAAGGGAGGGCGCCAACTAGAATGATTAACAGGTAGCTCTAGATAAACGGAGAAAATTAGTTACTTTCCTAGCTAAGCAAAGAATATAAGGAAGGACCTGGGCAGTAAGAGAAGTGTGCCAAAACACAAGTAATATATTATAATGCAAATATCACATAAACGTAGTATAGCTTTAAATATATATATATATATATATATATATATATATATATATATATATAGGTATAAACTAAACGGTATCCCGAAGGTATGGGATAGTTCTTCAAATAGGTATTTACATTGTGTTACACACAAAACATTAACCCAAACCTTACACACTAAATATTTGTGACCTTAAATACACTATAGCAAGCCACCCAGAAATTTTCACAATAATATCAAGTACATGTAATTAAAAAAAACCAAATGAAAAGGTAATAACATATGGATCTTCAAAGCTAGGTCATGATAAACGTAGATATTAACATTTAAACAGCCAAAGTAGTTGCAATTTATGGAGTGCTAATTAAAAATATTATATTATACATACAATATTTTATGCAAAGTAGGCAATAACACATTCCTATGAGAAATAAGCAATTTACACTTAAACAGTAATAACACTTACCAACCGCAAAGCCGAATGCATTTAGTTGTACAGTTTTACTCTTTCTACAGTTTAAATACATGCAATACAAATGGGCATTATAGCCATTAACCCCAACACACAATAAACAAATTAATCTACAAGTGAATAGTTAGTGAAGTATACAATTAATTGTTTATCAATTCAATCTCAACATATGTCTGCTCAATGCTACACAATGCAACAATTAAAACATCAAGCTTAAGTAACATAAAAACAGTTGTAATCGGTAACTTAGTTTTCAATATCCAGGTAGCCTGTCCTGAAGATCCAACGCAACGACCAAATGTTTAACAGTTAGTCATTAGGTATTGCAAAATCTGCATCAGGTATCTTGCTAATATGTATGAAGTAAAACACTTAATAGGCAAAAGGTAGGTATATGCAATTTATATACAGAGTATGTACCACCTATAAGACAACATATATCTAATATGTACCACCTCTAAGACACGGTATATCCCAATATGTAGAATGTCTAAGACAAGTAACAGTATGTAGAACGTACGTCTAAAATTAAATATATCAACCCAAAACAAAAGCATGAAAATAGATCTTACCTTCAATGAGGTAGTTAATCAGAGAATGATTAGACAATCTTTAAGAAATTAATTCAACCAAGTACAAGTTCGAAAAGAGCTGGTGTCTGTTTCGAAAAGCAAAATAGTATATGATTATCCTCTAAAAGTAATAAAGGAAAACTAACAACATCTAATCTAACTAGTTACAGCTTACCCTACAATTTATGATACAAAACTAATGTGTCCTTATAGGAAACGTGGTGAGGTTATGTATAACCCCTTTAGTTAATAAATTTATTGATCTCATTTTTGGTTAATCATCGAACACCAGATATGTTGGCTAAAATTAAAAACACGGTGAAAAGAGAAAAGAGCATTCTATATGGCTCACCTGTAGCATGTATTTCCTATCAATCCGATAGAATCGTATGTACTAAACGGTTGCAGAATGTCAGTCCATATTTATAAAATGATTTTAAAACCGTTATACCTCGATGGGCTAAATAAGTTCAGAAACTTCATTTTTTTTTAGAAAAATACAAAAACGTCTCCTTCGCCAACAACCCAACAGGAAGAGAACGTGCAAAGTCGCCTATCATCTGGATGTCCATCCGCTGTGAACCAGTGAATCCAAAACAATAAGGTTAAATGCAACGTGTGAGTGACCATTAATAAATTTTAACAATTTCTTACAGTAATTTATTTACTTGAGAAAAGTAATATTTTCAAGAAACTACAGAGACGAAATTATAGAAATGCAGTTACTTTTAGAAAAATAGTATATTCAAGAAAATACTAGCAAAACAGTAATAATCCAAAGAAAAATTGACTAAATCGTGCAGCGTAGGTAACGAATGTAACAACGGCCAATTACGCTAATCGAGATAATCTCAATACTCCTTTATATTTACGTAGTTTCTACGAGTGTAAACCTTTATGACAAGACCTAATAATGTATATCCCGAAATCTATTGGACCTTTTTCCTTCCGACGGCACTAGGTAAGGTGCGTCGGACGGCCTGTAAGTGTATTTTGCGTGTAAATTTGTAGGAGGCATTCGCCGTAGACTTGGGCAATCAGCCCCGTTCCGCTAACTGGTGAACACTGTGGGGTCGGCAAGGTTTAGACAAACAACCTTTTCTGTCCGACGGAAATTATGCTCCCTCCGTTACCTTCTACGGCTGTTTAATGTAGGTGTTGTGAAACACTTACGTGCAGTTGAAGGCGAGTTTGAGCGACAGTCAGCCAGAGTGTACAGGAATATTGGAGAAAGGATCCTAATGAATATCTGCACTCAGTAGCGCGTCTTGTGATTAAATAGAAATCCACTGAAAGCAGTGAAATTGATTATTTGATTTACGTGCAATTTAAAAAAAACTGATTAATTAGCCAATAATTAATTAAAAAAAATTTGAAAGAGTTTCGGCTCTTTACATAACTGTACTTTAACATTTATAGAATATTGCGCCAAGTGGATAATTTAATACATTTACAGTATTTCTTTAATTAAACCGTTACTGTTAAAATAATCTATTTATCACGTGTAAACTTGCATAGTGACGCAATCCAATTTTTATTACACAAAAATAAGGTGAAGTTTAATGACTCGTAAATTTTTGAAAAGAGTCACAGACCACGTTATTATTTCAAAACACATATTCAAAGACCTGTCTTAATTCTAATATAATTTGAGCAGAGTTAATAATTTTTCAAGTTTGACTACGCCAATGTAGTCGATTCTTTTTTATTTCACGATATTAATTATACTATTGCCCCCTTCAAAAATACATAAGTACGAATTAACGAGAGTATAGTAGTGATCTTTATGAGTTTTTGGTTTCACCTCCTTTGTGATACCGGTGACCTTTAAAATTATTAGGACTTTCTAAGTTATGTTGTTAAATAATAATAACGGTGATAGATTTTTCATAACGTGTCTAGAAATTAAATATCGCAGTTAACATTCCTAGTCCCAGTTATTAGTAATATAAATGTTATAATTAGATTTCTTTTGAATCCTAACTAATTTCAAAATTCCTTCAATGCAATACATCTTGAAATTGTTGTTTTGATAAAGGCCTTTTAGTATATATATATATATATATATATATATATATATATATATATATATATATATATATATATATATATACAAGTATCCACGAAAGAGCTACAAGCGCTACGAGCTCTAAACAAAACGTCATTGTGTGCAACCATACTTATGGACATGGACGATTATAATGAAAGAAAAACAATTTACTTGAAGATCCTGCGCACCAACCGATCCATATAGATCCCACAACTTATTTGGAGAAAACCACCACGATGAAAATGAATCTAACCAACATCGCCCAAGAATACAATCCGTTGGGTCACTACTCCAACAACTAGTAATATTGTCTGACAAAACAATTACACCCACACACGTTGTGGACATTTCATCGAGTTAAAGCAACATGAAGTGCCACCGTACACTATTTTAGAAAATTTTGAGAGTAGTGTCATTATTTACCAACGTACCTGTAAACTAAATGATAAACATCATCATAAAGAACCACAAGCCATCAGAGGACACTATCAACCTAACGGAATACTGTTTTAATAACACATGGAGCACCAATGGGATCACTACGCTCTTGGTTTTGTAGCAAATTCATTCTTATGAAATTTGAAATCTCGAGCACTACAACAGCCACACATGGGAAAGAAAACCTAATAAACGTTCTTGGGCCACATAAGCCGCATACGCGATAAAATAAAATTTAGAATGAAAATGGAGAAATAAAATTAACTGCCATTTTTGAACATCTTGGTATACGCAACAGTCAATGACCAACTCAAACACACCGTGTACAGGAATCAAACACATGTAGACAGACAAAATTTGCATCATTATTCAATAGAAAGTAAAAACTATGACTACAAGATCTAAAGTATTGGCAGATGGAGATAATGTTTTAAAAAAAATGGACCATTTAACTATAGCTTTACTAATAAATAATGCATAAAACCTACAACAACAAATTTTACAATTATTCACTAAACTCAGTTATGAATAAAATTAACAAACATAATTTAATTTCTGTTAAAGCGAATAAAGGTTACATAGTAAGCTTGTAAGTTTTGATTTAAACAGTACGTTCTCTAAAATATCTTCTCAGGAATGTATGCGTTTATAAAATAATTTGTTTTTTAATAATGATGTTGACTTAGTTGGATGGAAATAATTCATTTATTTTACCTCTGTGTAAATCAAATTTATTCCACATTCAATAAAAAATTATGCCAAACGTTTAATTCTAAATAATCAGTTTATGACTTCACAAAACATTATTAAGGTTTTATATTTTAGCAAGTAAAAAAGATAAATTACATGTTTTGGAACCATTCGAAATGCATATGCATAGATAGAAAGTACCTTGTCAAATAGATTATAATAGACATTTAGACGTTAGTTGGAAAAAAAGTTTCTAGGCCGCCCGCGTGTCAAAAATATTGTAAATACAGTTTACGCGTTTTAAATCATATTTAATTAACTAAATATTTTTTTCAGGTTTGCTTGGTTTTGCATTAAGAACCGTTATACAACAAAAGTGATCTAAAATTGAACCATCTTTAAAAAATGAAATTACATATTTTGGTATAAACTTAATGGTTTATCTAAATGTATCTTTTGGGTTTTAATGGTGTATGTTAAATTATACAATCTAAACGTTTCGATAACACTTACAGTTGTCTTCGTCAGTAGTAATATTATCTATTAAAATTGTTAGAGATTGAAACAATTTCTTCAAAAAATTAAAACATAAACATTGTTTATGTTATGTTTTATAAAACATTGTTTATGTTTTAATTTTTCAACTTTGACAACATTGTTTCAACATTTTTAACAATTTTAATAGATAATAACTGCCGAAGATAACTGTAAGTGTTATCGAAACGTTTAGATTGTATAGTTTAACATACACCATTAAAAAACCCAAAAGATAAGTATTTTATTGATGGTTTATCATATAATGAAAAAATTATAGCAAACAATTAAATCCTGGTTGGGGAAAAGTTTTTCGTATTTTATATGAAAATTCAAGACATTTTTTTTCAAAGTTTACTTACATTAGTTATAGTATATATGTGTCATTTTGTTCGATGATTTGTTGCCATCTTGTAGGTAGTGACATGATCCTGTTGCTGTAGAAATTTTCTGATAAAAAAACGTGACAAGTATTTTTGGCAGTCCTCTCTTGATGTTAACCTGACACTGCCTACAGAATTCTGAAGGGACCCAAACAGGTGGAAATCTGAAGGTGCAAGGTCAGGGCTATATGGCGGATGCATTAACACATCCCAGCCAAGCTCTCTTAATTTTTGCTGAATGGCTAAAGATATTTCTATTGATCAATTCTGGACACTTGCTCTTCTTGCTTTGTTGTTGGCAGTAGAGATCCGAATCCCGAATCCCACCATACACATAGCATCACCTTATTTCGAGTTAATCCGAGCTTTGCCACAGTCTGTGAAGCCTGACCGACCTTTGACCACGACCTATTTCGCACGTTCTTGGCATACGTGATCCACTTTTCATCACCAGTTACCAATCTCTTCAAAAACGATTCGATTTCATTACGTCTCCTTAAAGAATCGCAAATTAGTACACAGTTCATTAGATTTATTTCAGTGAGCTCGTATGGCACCTAAATATCGAGCTTTTTTGTGTACCCAGCTTTTTTCAAATGGGTCAAAACTGTTGTGTGGTCAATTTCCAGTTCATCAGCTGCGTCGTAACTATTGATATGCCGATCTTGCTCCACTTTTCCAAAAATGGCGTCCATTTTATCCGTAACAGGGCAACCAGAGCGAGGTGCATCTTTGACATCAAAATTCCCGGATTGAAAACGCTTAAACCAACTTCGTGATACTCTTACTGACACTGCATAAGGTCCATTTTTTTGCATTTTTTTTTTTTTGTAATAGGGGGTTACTCATGAAAATGTCATAATCAAAAAACAATTTAACAAAATTTAATCAAAGCATGCACGTGGTTAAATGATGTTTAATCCATGAAAGATCTAATTAATTTTTGCTAAAATAACATTAGATTACATAATTTGCTTTCATATTCGTTTATCTAACTGTTCTAGCAGACTGAGTTTTAAATTTTATAAAAAATTATTTTGATAGCTGTTATCACTATCACTTACTGAGGAGGATAAGTAATTGTTATCGGAATATTTGCATTTGTACATAACATATAATAATACACCTTTCAAACCCAAATGGTAAGTACTTTAGTTATGTGTGATAGTAGTGAGTTTGCATTTTCGTAAAAAATAGTTAATTTATACGTTTCTATTTCTATATTTTTGAAATTTGCAGCTGTTTCAAAAATTTTTTAAAAATGCCAAAAACCGTGTCTTGTGAACCCTCTCTGTTTTGATCGGTATGTTTAAAATTTTGATGAAAAAGCAGTAAAGATCACTAACTACTCTACAAGATTTAGAAGAGGTAGAAGATATTCTGGATGTAGTTGCAGAAGATGCAATGACCAGCTCACGAAGAATTAGTATTCAATTGGACATTCCACAAACAAGGGTAATAAACACACTCCACGAGCAAGGCTTACATCTATACCATGTATAGAGAGTACAACACCTACAACCGGAAGATTATCCTAAACGTATGGAATTTTGTCGGTGGACAAATAATACTCCTAGTGTTGTATCGCATACTTTTTACGGGTGAAGCAACATTCACACGTGACGACATTAATAATACTCACAACTGTCATGTATGGTCAAACGAAAATCCCCACGTAACAGTGGAAAGTAATTTTCAACATAAGTTTTCGGTAAACGTGTGGTGTGGTATACTCAATGGTTATTTAATTGGCCCTTCCATTTTGGAGAATCGCCTCACAGGAGACAACTGTTTAAATTTTTTACAAAATGAATCGAAGAAGTACTAGAGGGTGTTCTATTAAACATAACATTTAAATATCGCAAATGTACTACCAGCACGATAGAGCTCCTGCACATTTCGCTCGTCAGCTTAAGCAACATTTGGACGACCGGTTTCCAGGACGTTGCATTGGTCGCGGTGGTCCTATTGGGTGATCTCCAAAATCTCCAGACCTCACAGTACTAGATTATTGTTTATGGAGCTGCTTCAAAGATGAATTGTATAAAGTGAAAGTGGACACTCGGAATGCACTAATTCAATATATCAAATTGCTGCAGCCGATCTTAAACAAAATATGACTCAATCAGGAGAGCAACAGGCGCCCATCGTAGACGAAGCAGAAAATGTTTAGAGGTGAATGGCGGTATTTTTGAACATTGATTATCAAAACGCTACGATTACCAAAACGTTAATGTATGAAGTTCTTTTTATTTTTAATTTTGTTATAACTTGAAAACAAATAAAAATTGAGCTTTTTACATTATTTTCACATTTATAATGCACAGGAGTTTGGTCCGTTCCTCCCGACTCATCCTGTATATATATATATATATATATATATATATATATATATATATATATATATATGTATACAGGGTGTTTGGTCGAAACCATTCATTAGAAGTATTAGGAGTTCCATCCATGGCTGATTTCTGAAAGTTTGTATCTGGACTAAGTGATTCATATTCTAAGTAAGGAAAATATTTTCATGATGACTACACTTCCGGTTATACCGGAAGTAGCCATCAACTTTGTTATTTTAAATGGAATCGTACCCTTTTTATGGCATATTCGAATTGTACTCGCCATTTAAGTAGAAATTTTATCAATGTTCCCTATACTTAAATTTAATAGTTTTTGAGATTTAAATTTTTTTTCGAAAATTATTGGTTGAACACTATGACAATTGACAATGCCTACTGGCGCCATTTTTAGTACGAAGCAAGTAATATTGACGTTATGTATAGGGGTATCCTTAAACTTTACGCTGATGCTTCCGGTACTGCATCTATCTACAGGGTGTTCCAAATGTGACTTCCATCTTTTGAAAATAAAAACCATAAAAACTTAACTTTTTCAAATACAATGCCCAATATTTTCTTCCTTTAACGGATGCAGAATAAAATTCTGCATTGATTTGTATTAGCATTCCCTATACCTATCTTCAACAGTTCTTCAGTTATCCAGGTATTTCTAAAATCTCGTCCGAAATTTAGAAAAATTAATTCGATTTCTCCACGACCGAAGCCTACTACAGATGCAGAAACCAATTACATTAATGTAGTTTATCAAAGCAAACAGAACTGTTAAATTTCGTCAACAAATAAGATGAGAATAAAAGTAATATGCAAATAATAACTATTAATATTATTGAAAGTAAGAAAAACAATTCAAAATTTTATAAATGTTCTATGTGGCCTCCATTTTGTTGAAGACGACCTAAAAGTCTTGACTGAACTTCTTTCGTGCAAGCTTTTTTGACGTGATGACGATTTAACTGGCGAAATGCCGTCGTTACTCTTAAGCCTAGATCTTCTATTGTGTTGACTGGAGTTGCGTATACTTGATTCTTGACTTCGCCCCACACGTAGAAGTCGAGTGGAGTTAGATCGGGAGATCGGGGAGGCCACCGCCATGGTCCGTTTCGACCGATCCACTGATCACCAAACATAGTGGTGAGCTCTTGATCAACGTCACACGTTGAATGTGCAGGAGCTCCGTCCATTTGATACCAGCAGTATTGTAAAATATTAAGAGGCAGATTTTCTAAAAATTCAGAGACATCCGTTCTCAGAATCTCCAAATATTTTATAATTGTCAAATTTTCATCATAAATTTGAAAAGAGACACAACCGTTCATTACAATACAAAACACGTTAAAACTAAATTTGTTTTGAAAATTTGATTCTCGCTTGAAATGTGGGTTTTCCGACGCCCAATAGTGCCACTTACGTCGATTAACAATTCCTTCTCTGGTAAATTTTGCTTCGTCCATCCAAATTATTTTTCGTAAAAACTGCGGGTCTTCCTGAATTCTGATTAACATTTGCTCACAAAATTCCACTCGCCTGGATGAAGTGCTTGAACCAAGGTAAACGAATAATCATGCATTTTACGCTTCTTTAAGATGTATTGTATGGAATAGTAAGACAGGCCCAAATCTTCTGCAGCAGATCGTATCGAGCCGTGGGGATAGTTATTAAAATATGCTAGAACATTAACTTCATTAGCTTCTTCGCCAGTAATAGGCTTTGATCGTGTTCTGGCAGCTTTCTCTGTTCCATACCGTAAAAAGTTTGACTCTATTCGCTTAAATTTGTGCTTGTTCATTGGTGTTAAATGAGGATATCGGTCATTAAACAAACGGCAAGTTCTGCTAATAATCTTATCACATTCTCATGAATATAAAATAAGTTCAAAATATCCCTGTTTGAATACTTCCCATTTTCCATTTTGATAAACCGAACACAGAAACACAACAAAAGGTATTGACAGTTACTGACAACAGACTTAGCTGTGGTTTCCATGGCTATCCATGGAAAAATCAGGTAAATCGTTTTAAATTTCAGAAGAAATGAACAAATACCTCAATATGAGAAAAACTATCGAAGATAGGTATAGGGAATGCTAATACAAATCAATGCAGAATTTTATTCTGCATCCGTTAAAGGAAGAAAATATTGCATAACGTCAATATTACTTGCTTCGTACTAAAAATGGCGCCAGTAGGCATTGTCAAATGTCATAGTGTTCAACCAATAATTTTTGAAAAAAAATTTAAATCTCAAAAACTATTAAATTTAAGTATATTGAACATTGATAAAATTTCTACTTAAAGAGTACAATTCGAATATGCCATAAAAAGTGTACGATTCCATTTAAAATAACAAAGTTGATGGCTACTTCCGGTATAACCGGAAGTGTAGTCATCATGAAAATATTTTCCTTAAATAGAATATGAATCACTTAGTCCAGATACAAACTTTCAGAAATCAGCCATGGCTGGAACTCCTAATACTTCTAATGAATGGTTTCGACCAATCACCCTGTATACATATATATATATATATATATATATATATATATATATATATATATAATATATATATATATATATATATATATATATATATATATATATATATATATATATATATAGAGCCATAGTTTTAATTTCTGAAGAACTTTTCTTAGCGACACTTTGTCGTACTATGGACGGAAAAGGTACTTTACCTGATATGAAATTGATTTTAACAAATCAAGTAAACTAATAATAAGTTGCAGACGAAGTAGCGGAGGAATCCCATAATATGAAATTCCAATTCGAAAATGGTTTGGTCTTGGCATCTCTTAAGCATTAGGAGAGTTATTAAAAATTTCATTTATTTTTAGCTGACGTTTTGGTTTAAATTTAACATCATTGAGACTACCTCTTAAAACACTTATAGACTTAAATATTTGCTCACTACAACCGTGTTCTTCAAAAAACCGCGTCAATGATACCAATGCGTCGCCTGCTTTAGAGAGTGTAACAGGCATGGGTTTATCACACTCATTACTGTCTACATCACCTTCATCACGTTCAGCGTCCCGTTCTGTAATTTCTTGTATAATTTCTTCGTCAGTTTTTAAACCCGAAGTAATCACATCGGCATCAATATCTACGTAGTGATCTAAGGACGCGCAATTTTGAAAATTATTGATATCTCTACTTTCTAACCAAGTAGATAAAGGAGGATCGTCTTCTTCTTCGAAACTTTCATTTACAGCAGAAACAAAACCTGCTTGTTTGTAACAGTTCTGAATGGTTGAGGGGGTCACATTATTCCAGGCATCACTCATTAGGCGAATTGCATCTAACACGCTTATTTTAAGATCCTGTTTATTTTCCATTCAATCGATTAACTGTAACACTAGTAAGCGACGGTAGAAATTTTTAAAACTCCTGATAATCCCTTGGTCCATGGGTTGAAGGATAGACGTTGTGTTTGGTGGTAAAAAAATAAGGGTGATGTTGGTTAAATTTTGCAATTCAGGATGCGCTGGGCAATTATCAACCAATAATAAAATCATTCGATTGTTACGTCGTAATTTATCATCCCATTTTTTAATTTCCTGTTCAAAAATTGTAGATGTCATCCAAGCTTTCTTGTTAGAGGTGTAGTCAACTGGTAGGCACTTAACATTTTTAAAACAGCGAGTATTTCGTGAATTTCCGATTACCAACAATTTTTGTTTGTCATTTCCCGTCATTATGGCGCAAATTAAAACAGTGAGACGATTTTTCAACATTTTTCCATCAATACATTTTTCATTTTTAAATTTTAAAGTGGCATCTGGCGTTAAATTGGAAAATAATCCGCCTTTGTCGGCGTTGTAGATGTTTTCATCTTTAAGTCTTAATCGTAATTCCGGCCAAACACTTTTTAACCACTCACCTGTAACGTTAGTGTCCACTGATTTCGCTTCACCATTTATTTTTCCATTCACAATCTTATTGCGGTTTTTAAAGCGATCAATCCATCCATTATTACACTTAAAGTCTGTATAATTTAATTGTTCCACGAACTTCTCAGCCTGCGCTTTTAAACTGGGCCCATTAATGGGTAAACCGGCACTTCTTTGGTTTTTAAACCACACAATTAGCGCTTTATCAATATCATCTCTAATATACTTTTTTAATTTTTTCACGTCGGTTAAATTGTTTCATAATGTTGCAAGTGTAGTTTTTCTGTTTTTCCACAACGTTGACACGGTAGATGATGGTAAACCATATTGTTTGCACGTCGCGGAGTTTTTTGCACCATTTTCTAGTTACCGAATTATCTCAACTTTCTCGCGAATTGAAAGCGTTTTGCGTTTTATTGAAGCCATTTTTCAACCTCACGTCTTGCTGCAAAAGTAACAACTGGCCAGAAACTACATACCTTGCATTCGTTTGTAAAACAGGTACAATGTGTACAATTGGTAAGCCGGAAGGCATAAGCGAATTCTAAGCAGTAGGTAATCTCTTTTAATCTATTTTAAGTCTTTTAAAATGTGTCCGTCTTTTCTGTGAAACATAATCCCAAAAATTCTTAGCAAATATTTTCTTGAAACGGCTTTTAGTATATATATAAAAACTACTACAAAATTTGAAATTTGCTCGTCTTTACCGTGAAACGTGAACGTAATAAGCGAGAAAAATTAGTACGTAAACTAATACAATTTCAATCATTTACCTACGAAACGCTAGTTATATCCAGAATCTCGTTTTATCCGTGCTCGTCTTAAGTGAGTTTGACTGTATATATTAATGGTGCCTGTCTATCCCCCCTCCCCAACGCGTGTCCGTTTACCTCAAAACTTTTACTGAAACATGTGGTTTCATGACTCCAGGTAAAAGCTCAACATGTGAAAAACTTCGATTGACCTAGGTAGAGTTTTATGGACTTGACCTTTAGCTAGTACAAGAACCACAGATAAGACGGATTTTAGCGTAAATCAAACCACATACACTTTGGAGAAGGCCAAATCACTTATCTGAGACACAGGATAGACCGCAACTCATGCGAGGCGCACTTGGGAGAGACTAAACTTTAACCTAGATCTGTATCACTATTTCTCTTACTCATTCTTGCATAAATTTATGATAACGCTATCACTCTCTCTTTCCCATATCAAATCCCTATTACCAACTTCACGGGCATCTGTTGAAGCTATTTGTAGTACGCTTGTATTTCAAGATATTTCTATCGCATGTGACTAATATGTAAGTATTTTAAACTGTTAAACGAGTACACGTATGTGTAAGGTTCGTTATGACAACCTTAACGTGGTTGTTAGATGACATCATTTGGATAAAACCAAAACACAATTTTATGGCTTGTTTCCACATTCTTGTATTTGATTTCCTCTTCAAATAAACACAATAATATGAAAACTTCAGTTATTAATGTACGTAATATTTTAACAACAAAAGGCAAATACATTTTCTAGTATTATTATTCACGTCTACCTCTGGTACTCAGATTTGATCTAACGCTCTTTTGCATAATAAAACAAATCAAACGATACAGTCGTATTCCTTTTTATTTTTATTTCATTGTTGTTAAGGATACATTTCCGCTCTTATATCTCCTGCCTTGAATGCAAACAGGAAGTGTATCATAAAATTCTAAGTAGCATAACCTCAATTTTTAAAAGTAACATGTGACCTCCTTTAAATAGTGACATAAAGTTAAAGTGAAAATATTCTTTTATTTGCCACTTCAAGCGGAAATTCAATTATTATGTATTCAAATGCTCCATAAGAAATCTTTCTATACAGAACGTTGGAAAATTAATTTGAAAATGTGTAAGGTTTTCTAGCTGTAACTACCTTAAAGACTTTAATCAAGTTTTTAATTATAAAAAGAGCTTATTTAAATTTTATTTACACAGTTATCAGTTGTTACCCTTAAAACTAAAACGCGCAATAAAATTCTTACATTTCGTCGTTATTTTGAGCAAAATTTTAATTAATTTAGCTTGAAGCATTTAAAGTTACTTTTTATTTACTTTAAATTAAAATATTGAAGGAGTCATTAAAATCCTTGACAAATGAGTCAAAAATAGTAAATTATGTAGGTTTTATTTTTTTATACATTTTTAGCATTTTTATTCTTCTTTACAATTTAAAACAACAGAAACGGTAGATCTAGTGCCAATCCAGATGGGCTCTCTAGTTTTGGACGTCTGAAGGTCTGGATTCTACTCAAACATATACTCATAGAAGCGAAATTGAGTCAACACAGTAGGAATCGGTTGATCCGGAGTCTTGAAGGTCGATACAGTCTAGTCAGAAAGAAATGATAAGCTAAGTTAAGATATAAAGAAATATAAAAGAATGATTGGTAATAATACAGACGGTTGTTATAATAGAGAAAATCAACAATAACAAATATAGTTCCATAAAGTTTTATATAAATATCTATTTCTCAGCGCGTTTAAATTTTATGTTTAAATCTAGAAACCTAGCCAAAAAACATGCAATCTTATTAGAAACGTCTAATTCGAAATTTGATCTAAACTATCTATAAAATATTAGCTAAAACTTGCCAATTGTACTCCCCATAAGTAAACCATTTTTTTGTAAATAAGTCTTATTGGATGTGAAATAATGTTGATTAACGCAGAGAACAAATAATTAAATTAAACCCATTCTTGTAATTAATTCAACTTTACTATTAAATAAAAAATTATTTAGCAAATGCCTTCATTTCTGAGCAGATGTTTTAGAAATCATACTGGTAACATCAAACTTACAAGTTTATTATGTTTTGATTTGTACTTTAAACTGTTAATTATTATTTGTTTTAGTTTATTTGTTAAGATATGATTAAGGAGTTAGACATAATAAATTACTGGTGTAACGGGCGTATTTTGTTTGTCAATTTTTATGAGACCGTATGTTTTAGAGTTTGTGGGTTCTTGTTTCTCTAAACCTGTAAAGCAGTTTTGTGATCTTCGTTTCACATCTTTTTTAAATTTCCTGGTAGCAACTTTTTGCATAATTACAAAAGTGTTACCTATATCTGTTTTAACAGAAATTAGATAAATTTTGTTAATTTTGTTCATAACTAATTTTAGTAAATAATTATAAGATTTGACTAGTTTACAAATCTTGTGTGAAATTTTTATGAATTATTGTAATCTATGTTTGCTCTATGTTGATGGTGCAGTTTTTTCGATAAGGTTTAGAATTTTATTGCTCTGTGTTACGTATCTCTATGTTTGATGTAACTGACATGCTGTATAACGTTGTTGTCAAATATGTCAAACTGAATATTCTGTATTTTATATAAAATTTTAGAACAAAGCACCTTTAACTACCATGCAGGTTGCCTCTATTCAAAACCACTTTTTAGCTTCTTCTGTAAGAGGATGCTCTTTGAGCATTCTTAATTACCTTCTCAGATATAACCTGCATGTTTACCTTAAGGTAATTTATTTTAATACTTTATGTAAAACGCATAATATTCAATTATACATAATTGAAGGTAACGTTAGTCACACCAGTTACACGAAACATGAAAATATATTACACAGATAAATAAAGTTCTGAACTTACCCAACAATAACACCATTAACATAGAACAAACATAAATCAGAACCATTTTCTCAAGGATTCGTAAACTTACAAAATATTCAATTTAATAATGAAGAATTAGAATTTTTCTACAAATGTATTGCGCTTTTCCTATATTCACTAGCAAAATTAAATAGATTTTAACAGTGCAATGTGAAATGTGTATTAGAAATGCTTATAATAATTACTCCAAATTTCAAATTATCAAGTTACTTAAGTTTTTTTTGAAAAAGGACAAGACTGACAACAGCAAATCTTACAATTATTAACTAAAATCAAGAATAAAATTTACAAGAATAATCTAATTTCTATGAAAACAGATAGCGTTAGAAATCATATCAAAAGATATTTGTATGCATTATTAACAAAAATGTTGAAATTTTTAATAGCGATCCTACGGCGAATTTTCAAAAAAATGTGAAACAAGGTTTACAAAACTGCAATATCTACCTTAAGTATTTAGAGAAACAACAAGTTTTAGAAAAATACCCACAAGCACCAAAGCTACACGGTCTCATAAAATTCATAAACCAAGCACGCCCATTATACAAGTAGTTTCTTGCGCATCTGATCATACTTTAGCAAAAAGCTAAACCATGTAATAACTAACAATTGAAGGTACAAATCAAAACATTCTGTTACGAATTCTTTAGAATTAATTAATAAACTGCAAAACATAAAATTACCACTACACACTAAACTTAAGTTTCGATGTTGCCAAAAAACATTTGAACAAAGAAATTTTACGGAGATAACTAACTTAACGCTGATTAGTAAAGTCAAACCAATAATTTTACAAATCAATACTAAAAGAAACCTTATTATACAGGGTGTCCGGATAATGATACAGATGGGGCATATCTCGGTAACTATACTTTCCGGAAACTCGGAAAAAGTTTTTCTTATGAAATCCGTCTCGCAAAATTGGCAAAAATATTTCTATGCTTCTGATAATTTTCGCTCGAGCGCGTGATTGCAATGTTAATTTTAGAAATTTATTGTGTGTAAGAAAATATATCGTTAACCAAAAAAAGTTTGAAGATACTTTTAAAATTTTAAATATTATTGGCTTTCTAATAATTTTTTTTAAATTTTTATTAATAAAGTTGATACGTTTTACAATTTTTTAATTTTTTAGAAACATAACTGCCGAACGCTTAGGCCGATGTTCGTTATTTTGAACTCGAATATACACGGTTAAAAGAGACTACTTCAACTTTATAGGAAAAGCTACAGGTCGACTCAGAACGCAACCAGTACTCATTTTTCAATTTTTTTCTGCAATATCACGTGCAATGATACATCTTTCATTGCCTAGGAAGAAATAATTTCCAACATGAAATCAAACAGTGAAAGCTGCAGATCAAAATATACATTGGTTTAAGAGATACATTAAATTTTTCATTTTGTTTAACGTCCGTATATAATAAATATTAAAACAGCAATGGTTATCGAGATATTAAGGAAGGTGTATTACAATACATGTATTTATGTGTTTTGTTTCTACAAATCTTACTGTTGCGTGTTGTGATTGAACTTAATTCAATTTTCCGCAATTTCTGGAATAGTCTGATGCGTATTTGGAACATGTTTAAATACCAACGGGCCGAACGAACATAATAAACGAAAATGAGCACAAAAGCAACACATAACAACAAATGTTCTAAATAACTTCCATTATATTCCATGCACCTTAGCATGCTGTTTTCTATCTGAACAGGTACGATCCGACGAACGCGCCGGCCAATTACACATTCGAGTACTGTGCATTAATGTAGGTACTGATGGATATTTAGTTGGTAGTGTCCCGGACAACCATGGATCTGAAACTACCGTTCTCCTAGTTTTCAAGAGAACATCTTATGAAAGAAGAGATCGTACCGACATAGCTCAGTGGTAAGTCGTGGTTCTTACTCAAACTACAAAAAGACATATGTTACTACCCAATAAAATCGGTAATTAAGTGTCACTAAGGCGACACCTTCAATTTTAAAAGAATCATGTCATGAACTATATCTCAACGTCCGTATAGATCAGGAATGCAAAAATTTAAAATTTGACGAAACTTCGACCTACCCAAAATCTATCTCCTCGCAACCAGTGCTCTAGTCATCATACCTTAATTTTTGACTCAACCTGAGTTTAATATCACTATTAAAAATTTAGTCATTAAACGCTTTCTTAATTCGAGAAATAAACTCTTCCAACTTTAAATTTTATCACTAAAATCTCGGATTTAATTAATTAAAATTTACGTTAAAGCGATAAAAAGTTTCACAACATAAAACTATACTGATCAAAAATTACTTTAGGAATTTCTGTTTAAGTGTAGCTTTAAAAATTTGTCATGAAGATAAAATTAATTTTGCCACAAACTCTTGTTACTCAAATTCATAACTTTTACTTGATAAATCGCAAAATATCACTCAACAACTAATGGTTTTGCTTTCAAAATAGTCATCTTTAAGAAAAAAAACAAAACCTGTAATTTATCAATTGTTTGGTTGAAATGTAAATGCAATTGCACAAATCACCGTACATATGAGCAATAGCATTACCATCGATCTACTCCAAGAATTTTAAACTCACGACAAACACACGCAGAAGAAATTCGTAAAATAACTGGGTACCAAGAAAAATTATAATAAAAAATTATAACGTATGCATAAAATTAAGGAACAAAACACACATAAGAAAAATGCCAAGAAGGATCAAACTCAAAAATACCAAAATTATAACGTATGCATAAAATTAAGGAACAAAACACGCATAAGAAAAATGCCAAGAAGGATCAAACTCAAAAATACCAACTTCCAACAAAACGGTTGTGGTTACCAATTGTTACGTTCCTAACGAAAATAAGAAATATCGTGAAACAAATATGTTGTAAATCGCGATATTTTATTTTACACAAACAGCCATTAATTTACCTTTAATAACAACATAATGAAATAATGAACAGCACAAAATACACAAAATCGTCAAAATAACATATAACAACATATAACAAATAGAAAATTTTGGGTGTGTGATTAGAATATTAAAAACGCAAGTTGCACCACGGTCCAGCTCAGCACTGTACAATACTTACGAAACTTACTGTAGGTTGAGAACTCTTTTCAACAGGTGTGAGGGAGGCAGAGATGTGTCTATAGATATAATCAGTAAACCATTTGTTTGTTTTTTCTTGTTGGACGCCACTCATTTTATAGGTTTAATAATTAAAATACGACAACAATTGAGAAAGTTACATTAATACCACAGGTAATCTGAATAAAACTAAGCACTGTATTTATATGTATATTTAAGAAAACAAAATGTCTGATTAATTTTAGCAAAAAATAACTAAAACGGTATTTCTCGTTAAGCTTTACGATATTAAATAATTACCAAATCAACACAGCTATACTAGCATGTAATCTATCTTTACTAAAAATTCAAAATAGAATATGATCAACGCTGTATTTAATAATAAAATGTATACCTGACCTATACCAACAAATATTACAGTTATGTGAGGTTATACACTCAAATGTTTGTGTCTTGGGAATCGAACACAGCTGTTCTTTTCATTATAACCGTATCAAAACAACGCTATACTGATTTGTTATTTCCTTAAACGTATTTTGTATTAAAATGATACGTACTTACTTTTCTTGTAGTCAAAATAAATATGAGGTATTAACTTTATTTTCAAACGAACTGCAAGTTGAGGAGTTCATTTTCATGAATATCATGAACATACGGTAAGATAAGATAATTTTGTCTTCAACGTACAAATAATGGACATATATTAAGGTAAGGTCATTTTCAACAACAACGGAAACAGGTAGATAAACAACACACTATTTTATGTATTTTAAATTCGTGACATTATCCACCATGCTTTTGCAACGATACGAAATTCATTAACATAAGAGCTTGTTCTTAACACAGTCGGTTTTCCTTAATGTAGGGGCGTACCCTTGTTCCTATTAAATATAATATATGCAATATGTAATTAGAAGCCATTACATACCTTATACAAGGGAAGAAACTTAAAAACATAACATACTAAACAGAACGGTAGAAGAAACCGAAATGCAATAGGCGTGTTCAGTTCGCATTTGCGCACAGAACAACAAAATTGATGTGGTTAAAATAGTTCTTGTGGACCATAACATATGTTCAGGGACGTTCGTAATTACGTGCATTAAAGAGAAAATATCGACATATACCAAAATTTAATTATGAAAGAAAAAACATACCAACGTAATGTAAATACATTTATCAATAATAATACAAACTCGAAACTTAAATTAAGGTAACGTTACTCGAGAATTGGCACGTTCAAACAGTGCATCATTTTTGTACGAAATTCAAGCACGACGTAATCGTCAATTTATGTAATATCACTAATGTTCTCTCGAGCAACTGTTAATTAATAAATGTCAGTTACTTTTCCCTTCACAAAATAATATCCACATACAGTATATACAAAATCCGGAAGTTTTCATAGTTCTATTTTTCAAGTTACATACTTAAACAAAGCAGGGGACCGCGTTCTACACCACTACCCAAATATTTAGAATACATAAATGCAAATCGTCTGAGCCAAAGGATCTTAACTCCATTATATCCAAAATAATTAACTTTTTACTACTATAATAGAGTTGTTGACGTGCTAATTAACCAAAAATATGTTTACGCGAATCTCTTTAATTAATTAAAGTCGCCACAGATTACTAAGTCAGCACTTTTTCTCTCTATATCACACTTACTTTAACACCTTCCGCGTCATCACCGCTTTCCGCCCTTTAAACGTCCTAGTCAACTACTTTTAAAAATTCAGACTTTAACTAATAACCAATGAAAAATTTCCCCGTTTTCGACTTACACAAAAACATGCTCATAAAACAATATATGGGGTATAATTTTCCCCTTACGATTCTGCAGCATACGTTTAGGCTCTACCGGTGTTGATGGTGGACTTGTTGCATCTAGTGAAGTTTTTCCTGAGACCATAAATGTGTAGTTTGCACGTTTTCTCCCCCAGTGTTTGTAAAGGTGACCTCATCTGTGCATAACATTTTTATAACAAATTTGGATCTTTCCGAATTATAGTGAAAATAAGCCTAACGATTACAATATATTACTAACTGCTGGAACTACAAGCTCGTGCAGGTGTCCGAACAAGTTGTATATTAACAGTTTCCTACAACCGCCTCGCTAATTTTGGAAATATTTTCATGAATAATGCCGTTTTTTTGAATAGGTTGTAGCATATTACCTAGTTGCAATTTACCGTATTTTCAAATCACTGAATATGAATACGTAAGATGCTATATAATTTTTCGCTAGTAAATGGCATTTTGATATTATTTTATTTAATAATTAAGGCAAATGAAAACTAACTAACTTTGAGTAGTGCGTAATGAAAACTAAGGAGAGTGAAGACAAAGAAATGCTGCCTTAGTAACATACTAAACCCACCTTCTTTCTCAAAAATAATTTTCAATTGGAATACCCACACTATAAGGGAATATAGGAATATTAAACAATTACGTTTCAAAAACTACAGTACTAATTTATTAAAATTTAAATAATTAACAAATCATAGATATATAATACAATACATATTACACTTAAATTAAATGTAATATACAAAGTATAGTGTTTGTGTTGGTGGCGCGCTGCTCAGGAGTCTTCGTGTGGGTTGTGTGATTGTTGGGTTGCATGATGTTGTTATGCCTGTAGGCATCGTATTGGGTATTTGTTGGTTCCAACAAAAAAATTATCGTTGTGTGGGAGTTG
Source organism: Vesta saturnalis (assembly GCA_036346205.1). Lineage (NCBI taxonomy): Eukaryota > Metazoa > Arthropoda > Insecta > Coleoptera > Lampyridae > Vesta > Vesta saturnalis. The sequence continues at coordinate 5,743,433 of JARFJB010001279.1, forward strand.
TAGCTTTGGTATTGGTGATTGGTGCTGTGCGGATTGTCCCGTTGTCTCTCGAAAGATGTAGGTGGTACTGCTCCCTCGGGTTTCTAAAATAAAAAGAAAAACATATTAGTTCAGCCGTCATTGTTGCCTGCACAACGATAGCGGTGCTATTATTGTGCAGTAGTAGGATGAAATTTGTGTATCATGAGGTTAGGTTTAGGACAGGTAATAGTTATGCCAGTCGATACTGGTATACTTATCCGAGCCTCCGAAGAGTGTTTACCCAAAAAGGGCACACAGGTCAGTTGCAGATTGCGCCTTAGCTAGAGCCGCTGCCACCTTGCGCATGACAGGTAGGGCCTTCGCCAAATCTAAGCCTCCGGGGAAGAAATCTACAATGGCGTCGAGCCCTAGAGCGGGTAGAGCGGGCTCTTTCTCGACTGCAGCTCTAACTGCATTCTCTACTTGCGTCTTCTCGCTACCGCTTGCCGTTGCTTTGGCGTAACTAACGCCGGTTCAGTGTTGAGGCGGCGTCCCCTTCTGCCGCTGTTGGCGTGGTGCGTCGGTCTGCTTCTGGTGCGTCGGTCTGCTTCCGCTGGGGTTGTGAGAGACGTGGGAACTTCGGGCTTCCCCGGAACTTATCCGTGTGAACACCACCGCAGTTCACGCATTTATCCCGGTCGGTGTGGCGTTTAACACAATCGCGGCAGTGGTGATTGCCTGACACTTGACACAGCGGGCTCCGCTCTACTGCAACGCTGTGTATGACGGAATCCCTGGCGCGGGAGCCACTGACCGATACCGGATTTCCTCCTCTTCGATGGAGACACGAATCCGTACCATGTACTTCACCTGTCGGATGTTCCTTGCTTCCTCCTCAGTTGGGAGCGTCACCAACAGAAGCGGGATCGGTCTTCCTTGCTTCTTCACCCTGAAACAATAAATATGATTAATATCGCGTTCTTTTAAGTCTTTACAAACGTGGCTCTCAGATACTTCTGCAGGTACTCCCCGTAGTACCTCCTTGAACGTACGTTCACAAGTTTCCTCATAGGTGTGATACAAAGTGCCATGCCTATCCATATACCGCATTAGACTGTCACAGTCCTTGGCTGTGACAGGTTGCATCCTGATTGCTTTCGCTCAGTTGAAGGCGATCCCTCGTCGGTCCAATTCTCGAGAGATGACCCAGTTCTCCTTCTCGCGAAGGATTACCGGCGGCACCATCTCCTTGGTACCGGTGACACCCAGGGCTTCCTGGCGGTCTGTGATGTCTGCAAGGGCCCCGTGCGCGTTGGCGGTCGGTGTCGTGCAGTCCAACAACGTCTCCTTAGGCTTATTCTTCTGGATTCGGAATTCTGCGTCGGACGATGACTCTGCTACGCCGTGCATGTGGCGCGGCTGCTACGGTTGCCGTGGCCGGAATCTCTTCTATCTTCGTATCTTCTGTCTTCTTCTTTCTTCTCTTCCTGTTGACCTGGCTGCAAGGTGCGTTGCTTGGTGTCGGTGCTCCGCCCAACGGTGGGAATTCTATGTTACTCGGCAACGTGGTAACACAATAACCCTCGGTCTCATACGCTCTAACTGGCATCGTGATAACGATGCTGGTAGAGGCTGGTCGATTTGTTCCTTTTAAAACTCTTTTTTTTATGTTCGCTGTTCCGAACGTAGACAGCGAATGGATTTTCTATTTCTCTCAATTAGTCGACAGAAAATACAGCGTTCCATTTGAAACCAGTAATTGTTACGTTCAGAGTCGCATACTTTACCTAAAAAGTTGAAGTAGTTTTTTTCAAAGCAAAATATTTTATTATAGCTGCTTGAATGGAATGAAAATTTCTGGGACCAGAGCACTTTTATGAAAAAGTTGAAATTTTATTTCGTTAGAAGATGAAAATTGCCTTCGTCTCCTAATTTACGTTTGAAGTTGTTGGAGGGTTGATCCGCACTAGGTTATTTGCTTATAATTATTAAAGCGGGTCGCCGGGCAAGACTCAATAGAGAAGGTAATAAGTGTTATGGTTGCTGAACCATTCACTTACATTAGGTTAGCTCAAAATCGAAAAAATTGGTCCATAGTAGTCAATGTAGGAAAAAATTAACACAAGTCTTGATCTGTTATATTCCGATTGGTTGCGTGGCAAACGTCTTTACAATATAATTGTTTAAGCAAAATGATACAAAAGCAAGCTAACATGTGTTAGTATTCATCCACGATAACGCAATTAAAGATTTTTAAATTACTTCAGAATTAGGTTAATCCAAATAAACACTTACTTTACAACACGACCTAATGTACTATTAATTTCTTTAAGGATATCAACACTTATTTCCTTTTTAGCGTAAACTGTACCAATGCAGGGTCGTTCAATCTTAATATTACACATCTCAAAAATTAATTGCGGCAACTTTTTATTCCATATGTGTCACTAAGATCGGCGACCGGTCGTATCTTGGTAATAGATTCTCACAGATCTTTGAGAAAAACAAGCGCAATAAAACTGCACATGATAAAAAATTGGAAATATTTTTTAAGTTCGCAGAGTGACTAGGATACACTAAATTAGAGAATTAAGTTTTTTATGAAAGATGTCAAGTTAAGATATGACAAAGGTATCCGCATTAACTTTGTAAAAAATTTTAGAGTATGTTTTGTCTGAAGCTTATTCATCTAGCTTTTGCAATAAAGTGATGGGGGAAGCGTATACTGCTTTGTTAAAAAAATCACTATTTTAACTTTCCTTAACCAAAACTAAGACTTGCGACGGGAATTTGAACTTATGTCCATTACTAGTCTGCAAATAATCCACGTTGGATTCTCCAAATTGATCATCATGATATTAGTGTTCCGTGTGTCCCGATTTCGTTGTTTCTTAAAGATATCTTTGTTGTTATCAAAGATAAAGGTTTTCAGTTTTCACATCCACATACTACTTTGTTGATCTAGATTTTATGGGAAAATAGAAAATTTAATATCTTCTTTTGTTTTCGACTTGTAGCCAAACGTAGATATTTCTATACTTTTTTCAAGGTCTTGTACCTCGCTTAATACTATTATATTGATATATTTCGTCAACGGTACTTATATATTGCTGAGTACCGAATTCAGTGGCGTGTTTAGAATTTTTCTAGGGGGTGCAGTTTTTGAGTAATAATATTAACTTACCTTTTTTCAAATGAGAATCGTAGTTGGCTAGGTAACCATTAGCCGCGGTTCTTTCTTAGCTTTTCAAAAAGATAAACATTGAGATAGTTATTTTTAAAACTGACAGATATAACAAGGATTTTCTGGGAAAAAGGCAAGATAAGCATCGTAAAATCCGTATACCACAGAAACAAACAATATATAACAATATATAAGACGTTACGTCTTTATATACGATAAAGTCGTCAAGCCATTTTCGAATCTCATCCACTGATTGGAAGTGCATATCGGACAAAGCGTGTTTCATCGACCTGAACAAGTGGTAATCGAATGGGGCAATTCTGGTGAATATGCTGGGTGCTGCAAGACGTCCCTGCCGAAACACATTATGTTGTCTTTTGTATTGGAAGCAATGTGTGGCCTGGCGTTGTCATGCAATCATTTCACTGGACACCCTCCATTGCCAATATACGGGCGTTTTCGTTTCAATTCTTAACTTAAGCAGATTAATCGACGTTGGTAGCAGTCTGCAGTAATTGTTTCGCCCGGTTTTAACTCATAAAGACGGCACGGCCTTGATATCCCACCAAATGCAGAAAAAAACCTTCTTTCCGGAGCGATTGGGTTTTACGGCCGATTTTGATAATTCGCCGGGATTCACCCTTTCTGCGTTTCGGATTGTCATAGAGTATCCATTTCTAGTCGCCCATAGAAAGACTTTCGACGCTGCTTATTGAGAAGAGAAAGAAACACTGCCACTTGTTGATTCTTGTTGGTTTCAGTGAGTTCATGTGGAACCCATTTTCCTTGCTTCTGGATCTTTTTGATCTCATGTAGGCGTTTGAAAATCGTTTTCTGCGTTACTCCCAATTGCTTTGCAAGCTCTTTTTGCGTTTTTTCGTTGTTCCAAATCATCGTTGTCACACTTCCGAGGGTTTTCAGGGCGTTGTTTGTCGATTAGACTAAAATGACCGCTTTTAAACCACTTAAACCAAGATGTACGATACAGCACCATTGCCGAGAAAGGGACAAATAGGTTCACATACTCTTACAGGATTTATCCCTTGGAATTCGTAACGAATCCAGTGTACCTTATCGTTGCCATTTTCGACTGTATTAAAATGAATACTTTTGAAGGTTGGGCCTTTCGTCAAACTATACGCTGTTCTTAATAGCTGTTTGTCAACATTGCATAATCACAAAAGAGCGCGAAAATCTATTCAATTTAAAGAACTACCAAATTTTGGTAGAAATATTATATGGTCTGATGAAACCCACATAAGTAGCACAGGAATACTCAACACACACACTACTCGCCATTGGTCAAATGAAAACGTTTATCAAACGCAACAGTTCGGGCTTAAAAAATATTAAAGCTGAGCGTTAGATAGAAATACTCAACCAATGACTACAGAATTGTTGGTAGATGTTCCTGAAAAACATCTTCCAAATATTTTTTTTCAACAACACGGTGCCCCAGCCCATAATGATTTGGCAGTGAGGAATTACTTAGAAAACTATTTCCCACATCGTTGGATTGTAACATTTGATTCGGTGTTATTGACACATCTCCAGATCTGTCAATACTGAATTTCCGTCTATGGGGTTTTCTGAAAAACATAATTTATCAAAACCGTCATAATCCCATTCAAGAAGTGAAGCATGCTATAGAAAAGAAATTCCTAAGGTGCAACCAGTTCACTTTTTAAATGCAATTAGAGCCATTGCAAGGTGTGAATTGTGTTTGAGAGAAAATGGCAATCAGTTTGAGCAATTTATGTGGAATATACTCAAAGTATATTTTTCTATTTCATTTTAGTGTCTTGTTATTCTTCTTGTTGTTTGTTTGTTTTGAAACTGTTCCTTTTCTGTGGTATACTGACTTCTTCCGAGAAAATCCTTGTTGTATCTGTCAGTTTTAAAAAGATATATGTCGATGTTTATATTTTTAAAAAGCTAAGAAAGAACCACCACAACTTATATATAATGAACCTTCTTCAAGAAAATAAACAGCAAAAAATGGACTACTACAGACGGCAAAACCAAAAACGCAGTAGATTTCATTATCACCAATAGAAAAGGCATAATCAAAGACGTAAGTGTATTAAACAGATTTTGGATAGGAAGCGATCACCGAATTATAGAAGCCGAAGTAAAAATAGATATAAAGAAAGAAAGAATCAATATGATATGAAAAATGGCTGAAAACACAGCTTCTTATAAGGAATATATAGCCTCTACTCTAAATTATGAAAATAATACGACGATAGACGAAATATTCGGAAACATCAAAGACTCCACAAAAAACAACTATTGAAAAATTCTGCCCCAAAGAAACGAGAGAACAAAAATTAACCAAAGAACAAAACTTTTAATGAAGCAGAGAAGAAAAATGGAAGACAATAGCACACAAGAATATAGAACCCAAAACAGAGAGATGTCCAAAGAAATCAGAAAGCATAAGAGACAACATATTACGGAAAAAATTGGGAACGTCATAGAGGAGAATAGCAGTTTGAAGATATTAAGAAACAGCACAATAGGAAGAAAAGAAATACAGAAGATCAAGGATGTATACGGCAACATACACTCCATCAAACTTTTCTATCAAGAACTTGACACATCAAAACAGCAAGTGATCAAAAACCGACATCACAAAGGTGGTACTAAATGAGGGGCCAGAAGAAATTCCAGAAATACCCGAGAAAGAAATTATGAATGTCCTAAGAGGTATAAAAAATAATAGAGCTCCCGGTACGATGAACTGATAATAGAGTCATGCAGGGAAGGAGAGCTCAAAATCATCAAAGCTTTAAAGGTTCCATTTAATAGATGCATTGAAGAAGGGATAACCCCATCACAGTGGACTAATCTTCTGACAGTCAGGGTTCTTATCGACAAATGTATTGAGTATAATAGACCGCTAATGCTTGTGTTCGTGGATTTTGAGAAGGCCTTTGATTCAATAAACCAGCAGAAACTTCTGAAAGTACTAAGCGAATGTCGCATCGATCATCGATACGCCGCCATTATCAAATACATATATGAAAATGACACGGCAAACGTCATAACATCGGCAAATGAATGCAATGATAAACTTAATATTGATCGAGTTGTGAGGCAACGCTCTCCCTTAAATTGTTTGTTGCATCGCTAGAAAGTATATTAAAAAAGATAAACTGGGATTCAACAGGAATCAACATCGATGGCTAATGGACAAATCAACTCTGTTTTGCATATGGTATTGTTTTAATAAAAGACATCTTACAGGTAGCACAAAGTATTCTGGATATTATATATATATATATATATATATATATATATACATATATACTTAGGACGTGAGATCGGTATTAGGCGAGATAATCAGGCGCATGAAATCCAATGAGGAATAGGTTTATCGGGGGCGGTATTCGTTAAACTCAAATATGAGATGTAAGTTTTCAGTGTGCTTACAAAAAAGAACATAAACAGAATACATGGACGGTGGACAAAGAGACTTGTGGAATGGAGGCCTATAGGAATAGAAGACGACCTCCTAGTCGGTGGGACGACGACATAAAATCAGTGGCTGGAAATTGGATTCAAGTGGCACAAAATAGAAAGAGATTGCTAGAGTTAAGTAGGTTTTCGTTCAGCAGTGGACGTTATAAGCTAAATGATGATAAGAAAGAACTGCAGCTGATGGTTGCCAAACCAACTATGATTCCCATTTAAGAAAATGCAAGTTTATATTATTACTCAAAACCCGTACCCTTTAGAAAAATTCTAATTACACCACTGAATTCGGCAATTCGTGATATATAAGTACCGTTGACGAAATATATCAAAATAATAGTGTTAAGCGAGGTAGAAGACCTTACAAAAAGTGTAGAAATATCGATGTTTGGTTATAAGTGCAAAACAATAGAAGATACTAAATTTTCGATTTCGCCATGAAATCTAGGTCAACCAAGTAATACGTGAATGTAAAAAACGATATCTTTAAAAATAACAACTACAGCAACGAAATCGGGACACACGGGTCCCTTTTTTATCGCTTTATCTCGGCTGTAAGTCAAAATAAAGGGTTGCGGTTTTTGCAATACTGTCCAATTTTTTTGTCAAACGAACCATCACATTTTCCTAATTGCCGTAGCGTACTTCGTTTTAGAGATACAGGATGCCATTGAACTAAAAATCGCCAACAATATTTTCAGAAAAATACCCATAAAACCATAAAAATGAAACACATTAATAGGTTTCCACTATTTCCCGGTATGCTAGAATAATGCATAAGTTACTGTGTAAGCGCAATATAATTCTCATTAAGCCTATTAATCTACAATCAAGTAATTTTCCAGTAATCTACGCTACTAAATATTGAGTATTATGCAATTTTTATATTAAATGAAAACGATTATTGATATTGATTCCCATTTATGGTTGTACTTAAGGAAAAATATCCGTTGGAGTGCTTCAATGCTTTAGTACAAAAATTAAACTATTGTGTTTCGTAAAACAAGAAAGAGGTCTTGACTAGGGAAACATGCTTACAAATACAAACATTTATAATTAATATATATATATATATATATATATGTACAGTGTGACCCATTTCAAATGGAAACCTCTCTGTAAAAAATGTATTTATAATCCTATGTTAACGCTTTTTTTTTAAATGATAAACCATCGAGAACTCCACTTTATGACAAAAATTTAGAGATAAATTTAAATTTTCAAGGCTTTCTATGATTTATTTTCAATGTCGAAAATGGACAAATTTGATTAGCGATTTTTTTATTGAAATTTTAACTACACCACTGGATTCAGTAACCTCTCATATGGGTAAATCCCAAGTTCCATGAAAAAAAATTTAAAAATGACAGACCTATGCCAAAATTAATGTAGGCAGTTGTGCGACACATTTTGAATGGAAACACCCCTGTAAAAAATGTGTCTATTATCTGATTTTAACGGGACTTTTTATAAGATACACCATCAAAGACTCATTTTGACAAATTTAGAGATAAATTTCAATTTTCAGGCTTTCATGATTTATTTTCATTGTCGAAAATGGACAAATTTGATTAGCGATTTTTATTGAAATTTTACACACCACTGGATTCAGTAACCTCGTGAGTAAATCCCAAGTTTCATGAAAAATATAAAAATTACAGATTTGTGACAAAATTAATGAAGGCTCATAGTAACTTTTGCTTGATTTTTTCTAAAAATTGAAGTAGCCCATAAAAAATAAACAAAAGAAAGATAAATTAAGTGAATAGTTCTAATAATTTGACGTTTTACTATAAAATTTGTTTTCCATGGCCCTCTATTATTATCTGCCATTACTCAATAGAAATGTAAATCAAGTAAAAGTTGCTGTGAGCCTACATTAATTTTGTCACAAATCTGTCATTTTTCAATATTTTTTCATGAAATTTGGGATTTACCCATATGAGAGGTTACTGAATCCAGTGGTGTAGTTAAAATTTCAATTAAAAAATCGCTAATCGAATTTGTCCATTTTCGACATTGAAAATAAATCATAGAAAGCCTTAAAAATTGAAATTTATCTCTAAATTTTTGTCATAAAGTGGAGTTTTCGATGGTTTATCATTTAAAAAAAAAAGCATTAACATAGGATTATAAATACATTTTTTACAGAGAGGTTTCCATTTGAAATGGGTCACACTGTATATATATATATATATATATATATATATATATATATATATATACCGGGTGTCTAGAACGTTTATGGCTATCTTTGTTATTATAAGAGATACAAAGTCGGTTAAATTAACAGAATTACATGATAATTCAAATACCGATAAGAAAATTCAACATTGTTGCCAGCTTTCTGAGGTATCTGAAAATAACTAAAAATCGGCAACTATAGGCGGTTATGGACTCATTCGATGGCTTATTTTTTTCTGATTTCAAAAATGTAAGCTTTATATGTTTAATATTATTAGTTAACTAACAATTTTCAAAACAAAAAGGTAATTATAATATTTATTAAACAAATTAAAGTGTGCCGTAAACATTTAAATGAGAAAATAAGCTCATATTCTACTACTAAATTTGTGGAAACAACAAGAAATAATGTACTACATTATCAAAATAAAAAGTTCTAAATAAATTTAACTTACAACGAAGAGCAACAGCAAAAAATATAAACAGATAACACAATCATAGAAGTGCTTCAAAATGCCCTCCATTAATTTGAACACACACTTGACATCGTTTTAAAATTTCATTTTGAACTTTTAATAAGCTTTGGGTTCCAATTCCAGATTACGAAGTTTCACTCGGTACACCTTGTCTTTAATTGCACCCCACAAGAAAAAGTCCAGGGGGGTGAAGTCTGGAGATCGCGGCGGCCAAGCTATTGGACCTCGATTTCCTATCCAATTATTAAAACGTTCCTGTAAATATTTACACAAATAATCCATTGTGTGCTGGTGCCCCGTCGTGTTGAAAATAATTCAAATTTTGAATTACGTTCAACGGAAGGTTATCCAAAATTTCTTCAAATTCTTATCGTAAAAAAGTTAGATATCTTTCTGAATTTAGATTGTATTTATAAAAAACGGCCCAAGGATTTTGGTCACCAAACGTTTACTGAAAAAAGCATATTGATTTCTCCTCTCAATATGAGGATTTTCTTGGGACCATTGGGTAGGATTTTTTCTATTGAAGATGCCGTTGTTTGTAAATATTGCTTCATCGGTAAAAAGAATGGTTTTCGAGAATTGATTGTTTGCTCGACTTTCATTAATCAACCATGTAGCAAAACGTAATCTTTTCTGATAATCTTCAACATACAATGTATTTCCTATATGAAAATGATATGGCCTAAAATTATTTTGTTTTAAAATAACGTGGGCTTCATATTTGGAAGTGTTGCACTCGTTCGCTATTTCACGAAGAGATGTAGCAGGTTTAAATCCTATGTAAGCTAAAACACGTTCTTCTGTTCCTGTGTTAACATTAATTTTAAAATTTTGAGGTTTAGTAAACGCCCCATATTTTTTAAATTCGATTCGAGTTTGGTAAATAATCTCACATCGGGTTGACTTCTTTCCATATAAGTTTGAAGACATAATTCCGAAGCAGCATTAGCATCTCTGTTACACACGTAATAGCAAAAACGCGTATCATTTCTTTCTTCAGAAGAATAAGCCATTAATAAATTAATATTCACTATTTAAGTACGAACTACAACTGGTTACAACAAATAATTCAATATCAACTATTTGACTGTCACAGCATACCACGGCAAACATTGCATTTGTTAGTAAATACTATATTTACAATTTTTTGAAAATTGTGAGTTAACTAATACTACTAAACATACAAAGCTATACATTTTTGAAATCAAAAAAAAAATAAGCCATCGAATGAAGCCATAACCACCTATAGTTGCCATTTAAAAAAATTACATGTTTGGGTTGTAGTAAATTGCTTTATTCACATTTTGCGTAAAATAGCTATCAAAAGTCTCTATTATAACTTTTTCGTATTTTGAATATTAAAAAAGATATAGCCGATTGAAAATTTGGAAGATTTTTAGTTATTCTCAGATATCTTAGAAAGTTGGCAACAATGTTGAATTTTCTTATGGGTATTTGAATTATTATGTAATTCTGCCCAACAGTGCTAATACAACCGATTCCGTATCTCTTATAATAACAAAGATAGCCACAGAACGTGGGTAAATTTTAAACACCCTATATATATATATATATATATATATATATATACATATATATATAAATGAATATACGTCCGGCCACACCGTTCGACCGATAGACCTCATATTTGGAACATAGGTTGGTCTTGGTCACCATTGGATCTATGGATATTGGCCATCCCGATAGGAGGCGTTCGTGGCGAAATATTTGAAAAATCTCTATTTATGGCCCGATTAGTTCATATTGGGAATGCACGTTATTTAGGCGGGTGTGTATATGTGCGTGTGTGTTTACATGTGCGTGTGCGTGTGCGTGAGCGTGTGCATGTGCGTGTGCGTGTGCGTGTGCGTGTGCGTGTGCGTGTGCGTGTGCGTGTGCGCGTACGTGTGCGTGTGCGTGTGCGTGTGGGTGTGCGTGTGCGTGTGCGTGTGTGCGTGTCGATGTGTATTAATATATACGATAACTCCAGAACAAAAACACGTACGTAATTAAAATATTGTGCTTAAGCTGGTTTTTGTTTCTCCTGAAGCTCATATTTTGGAAGAAATTCAGCGGCGTAGAGGAGGGTTTATTAGGAGCTATTATTGGTTTTTATCAAATATTTATGAAACAACTGTATATTTCAAAGATATAATACTACGTAAACAGAAACTTTTTTAAAAAGTGTGCTTTTATTTATCCGTAATGCATGTACTAAAAAGGAGAAAATAAATTTTTTCTTTGCACCAAAATGTAATAAAATAATCTTTACGACTTAAAATAAAAGCGTGGGGGTCCATTATAATTCAATTCTCTGTCACATGTTTATAATATGAGCGCCCCACGCTTTTATTTTTAGCCGTAAAAATTTTTGATTAATTTTGGTCCAAAGAAAAAATTTATTTTCTCCTTTTTAGTGCACATTCTACGCATAAATCAAAGTGTGCTTTTTAAAAAAGTTTCTTTTTTCGTAGTATTATTTTCTACTTTTTAATAGTATAAGAAAATGTGTAGGCATATTTATTAAAGAAAATTTAATCTTACATTACTTTTCTTTATGAAGTTTCTTAATATAAAGCGAAATAAGTATAAAAGTTAAATAAACTGCCGATATTTCTATAGAAGCGGGCTTTGGATTTTTTTAACTTAGTGTCTAGATGTCTGTTAACCTTCATCTGACATGAAGCTTCTTCTTTTATTCTCAAATAATAAAACAAGAAACCAGGTAAAGGCAAAGGGAAAGCTGGTAGGCGCGTCACCAGCAATTGTAAATTGAAAATTTTAATAATAAAAATTTATTTTTTTATTATATGAATCGAGTAAATTAAATAGAGTTGCATAGTTTCAAGTTGAATAATTAACATACTTCACTTCCTGTCCAATATTCGTTTAATAAATAAGAAATTTAAAGAAGTTTTACTCTAAAAGTTTACTTTTTTCGATTGAATTCAAATACCTTCTTTTATTTTCAAAACAATAAAACAAGAAATCGGGTAAATTTAAACATAAAAGATTATCGTACTTTTTAAGTTAAATAATTAGCTTTATTTCGGTGTTTTCAGTTAAATACATGTTAAGTGACAACTTCTAAGTCAATCAAATAAGGGTAAGTGTTTGAACAGGTTTTTATACCCAGCGATTTGAATATTAATAATAAACAAAGATAATGATAATCTAACCAGTAAAAGGCTCTTTAGTTGAAATAGGCGCGTAATAACATTTAGGATTGCTACAGTATTTACGAAAAATACGGCTCTATTAAACCCATATGATCGTTAAAACTTTAACTTAAAAAAATTATAAAGCAAACGTAAACGCTTTGTCCAAGGGTTGAACTCGAACAGGTAAACATTTTTGCAATAACAATGAATCATAGAGAACTAATAAACCAGGAATCGCATATAGAGCTGTATGGTTGAAACGTGGTGTGATTGAAGGGTAGGTAAGAAAAAAATAATGTACAGGGTGGCCAACTAAGAATGCGAGGTACTGTATCTGTAGAGGCTTGCACATAAAAAAGTTATTACTAAAACGGCCAATACAAAAACCTAAAAAATATTTTCAAGTTTCTGAAATGGCCGCTAGGGGGCGTAACCGCAATCTTGAATCTAAAAAAGTGATGTTTCTATGACTTCTGCTATATTGACCTCTCGCTCGCGAAAACTGCATCTCGATATCTTGTTCCTAACCTAAAATATCGGCTAAAGAAAACTTTATACAAAAATCCCTTAAATTTTTATTTTTTTTTAACTATATTTTTCTGAAATTGTCTCTATTATGTAAGTTGTTGCCCTAAAAAGGACCGATTTATAGGAGGAAGGTTTTTAATGCCCCGTAAATGCTCGAAGTGCTGACCACCACTATGTGCATTGCTGAGGCCTCTTATGGGTAGACAAAACTGCAGCTTCAATTTCGCCTCTGAATAGGTTACCTAGAAATTTCGATTTTAAATGTTTGTAAATTTATACACCAGAATAAAATCACCCTTTTTGAAACGGGCAAGTAAGTAAGGCTAAAAGTTATATGAAAGGCCTATTTTTTGTTTGTTTAAATGCATATTCACTATGGATATATACGAAAAGTACAATTAATAGAAGCAGGCAATGGAAACAGATACCTAAACAAAACATACATAATCCTCAAATTGTCAATAGTTGTCAATACTTTCGCGTTACTTTGACCAATTTTAATGCATTCAAAATGTGTTTGTACGAAAGGCACCTCGATATTCTGTGTGTATCTGAGACAAAGCGCAAAGGATGCTGTGGAGATGGAGGATGGAAGCCTGGCACTATGGTCAGGAGTTGAAACGAAAGTGCATGGCGCAAAAGGAATTGGGATGATCATAAGTGAAAGAGCGAAAAGATGTGTTAAACAGTACGAATTGCTATCTCTCCGGGTTATATGGGTTAGAATGAAAGTGGAGTTTCGAAGAATTTTTCTTATTGCATGCTATGCAACGGTGAATGGATAAAGAGACCAGGAGCGTGAGAACTTCTGGAATGAAGTAGAGAACGTGTTGAACATATGTAAGCCAAACGTACAGAGAGAAAATAGTAAACGCGTTATAGGAAAGTTCGGAGACCAAAGAGTCAATGAGAACGGTGAACACCTGCTGAACGTCTGTGTGGAGAGAAGCCTGTTTGTATCCAATACGTGGTTTAAACATAAAAATGTGCATACGTATACATGGCAAAGAGGTAAACCTGAAGGCATGATAGACTTGATAGTGTATGATCAACGGCTTAGAAACCTGGTGAAAGATGCAAAGGTAATGCGCGGATCGGAGTGTAGATTGGACCACTTTTTGGTTATATCGAGAGTGTGTGTAGGGCAAAAGTGGGTCTAGAGAAGGAAAGCAAACGTAGTGCGAACGTCTAGAATTAGAGTTGACAAACTAGTGCATAATGGTGCGAGAATGAATTACGCAGATGCTGTGAGTAAAGAGTTGAATGTGAATGAAGCAGTGTGGAACGAACGAATAAAAAAAAGACACTGACGTTGAAAGTGCATGGATAAGCTTGAAAACTCTGTTGTCAATTGTGCCGTGCAAATATGTGGAATGAGTCGGTAAAAAAGGCAGTATGTAAGAAACAAAGATACGTGCATGGCAATGATTGCAGCTGTGGAAGGAGAGAAAATGGAGAATGATTTTGAGAGAAACAAAAAACTCTTCTGGAAATGGGTCAAAAATACAAAACGTGGCCCAAAACAGAACGCTGCAGGAGTGATGAATACTAGAAACGAAATAGTATGGGACGATTGTGAAGTGAGGAAATGCTGGCAAGAATATTTCGGAAAGCTGTACAGTAGTGAGGAAAGTAAGATTGAAGGTTTAAATAAGGAGAATATATAAGAAATGATGAATGAAACTGAGAAGGATATTGGAATAAATGATGTAGAGAAAAGGGTAGGAAGGTTGAAAAACGGCAAGGGAGCAGGCGTAGATGAAAACACTGGTGAAATGCTTAAGTATGGTGGTGCAAAGCTTACACGAAGATCGTATGAATTGTTCAATGTATGCCTTATGTGTGGAAAAGTGCCGAGGAATTGGAAGAGCGTGATCATTGTACCATTGTATAAGGGTAAGGGGAACAAGAGTGATTGTAAGAACTACAGAGGAATAAGCTTGCTCAGCGTGCCTGGTAAAGTATTTGGAAGAATACTGATTGATAGAGTACGAGAAACTACACAAACTAAGATGTGGGATGTACAAGGTGGCTTTATGCCAGGGAGAGGATGTGTCGATCAGATGGTTGCTCTCCAGCAGGTGATCGAAAAGTGTTTAAAGGTAAAAAGGAAGTTGTTCTGTGCGTTTGTAGATCTGGAGAAAGCATATGACAGAGTGAATAGGGAGAAGCTGTGGGAAATATTAAATGAATATGGCGTAAATAAAGGTCTAATAAATGGAATAAGGGCAGTATACAACGGTAGTCGGGCATGTGTTAGGGTGAGAGGAGATGTGAGTGAATGTTTACTGCAGATGGCACAATTGGGAGCGAGATTGGACGAAGGGTCAATGCTGGAAGGAAAGTGATTGGATGTATGTGGACGATAATGAGAAATGAAAGCTTGAGCCTAGCTGCGAAACGAGCAATCTATAGTGGCGTGTTCGTCCCGTCTGTACTGTATGGAAGTGAGACATGGGTATGTCAAAAAAAGCACGAAAGAAAAATAAATGCCGGGGGTATGAGATTTCTGAGAAGCGCATGTGGTAAAACGAGAAGGGACAAGATAAAAAATGAATGCGTAATGACGGAGTGTGGTGAAGAAAAGATGATGATGGACATTACGTTGGTTTGGTCACATTGAGAGAATGAACAACGCAAGATTAACGAAACAAATATATGTGGGTGAGGTTAGGGGAAAGGCCGGGCCTGGTAGGCCGCGTAAAACTTGGCTGAATGTAGTAGAATCTATGATAAAGGAAAGAAAGATAAGGAGTTTTAGAAATAAAAGGGCATGTCAGAGACTATGTATGAATCTTGCGGAAGCTACGGAGGTATGCGTAGATAGGAAAGCATGGAGAAAGACTGTGAATGAAAAATAAATAAGAGGCAGGGATTGTTTTGCCTGCCCCGCAATGGAATGGCGTGAAGGTTAAGTAAGTAAGTAATTAAGTACGCTTTAAATGTCTATTTGACGTAGATTATTATTTTTGTTTTTACAATATTGCCTATTTTCGCAATTAACTTACTATAAAAGAGGTTACATAATTATCTATTAACTATTATTAAAATTATTTCATTTCTTTTAATTTCCACTTTGTAGGTTGGAAGGTGTGATGTTTCACACCATATATTTTTTATACCTAAAGGAAAATACCAGCTTCATTGCCTTTACTAAAAAAATGAAATTAGAGTACCTATGTTATTCGTAAAACCAGAAAGAGGGCTTTACTAAGCAAAAACTAGTCTTTCAATGCAAATAGTTTGAATTAAATTTTTATAGTTCATGCCAAAGTTTGCAATATCTTTGACGTGCAGTGCTGCCTCTGCATTCGAATTTTGTATTAGTTCTCATGTGACGATCTACAAGTGGCGTCTAAGTTTTTTATACACATAATGTCGCGCGGTTTCAGTTTCGTAATTTTGCAATAATTTTAACCTATAGTGCTGACGCTATATTCGAATTTTGTATTAATCGTTAAATCACGATCTACCAGTGGCGTCTCTCTTTTTCATGCATTATATAACCAAAATTTTAAAATTTTGTGCGTTCTAACTATTTATTTAGCTAGTCTTGTTATTCAAATGCCTATATGTTCTCATGTATCCAGTATTGACTGTTTTAACTGGATTTAGCATACACATAATTTCGTGCGCTTTCGGTTTCGTAACTTTACAATATTTTTAACCTACAGTGCTCCCTCTAGATTCTAGTTTTGTATTAACCCTCAAGTCACGATCTACCGATGACGTCTCGCTTCTGTAAACATTTTATAACCAAAAATTTCAAATTTTATTCACTCTAAATATTAATATACGTGATGTTAATGTCACTCAAATGCCTAAATGTTATCTTTATCTTATATTGGAAATTCTGAATTTAACATACACATAATTTCGTGCACATGCAATGTACTTCAGATTAAATTTTCGTTAAAGCAAGAGATGTAGTAGTATTGAAAATCAGCACCACATAAGACAATATGTATATCTATGCTCCTTTTCCATTACTGTTAACTGTTTCTAATTTTATCCAAATTTTAATATAAATGTTGTAACTGCAAAAAAATACTAATGTGTCTGTGTTACTTGTTTTCTGTTGTTGGTTTGCCCTACGCCGATTCACTCTTCAGGTGCTCAAGGTATTGACTACTTCCTACGATAGTTCTACATTTTGTCCACCTTAACTGCTTTTATATGCACATTTATTTTGCAATGTTTAAGATCTGTAGATGAACGCTTTATCATTCTCGCGCCAGTTTGATATTACACAATAACTAATATCCAACTGATTCCAAGTTAAATTGTAGATCGTTTGAGAATTTCAGCTTATGAAATTTCATACAATTACTTAGATCTATAATTTAATATTCAAATATATTCAGCATGCTTATGCAGTAATGCTACATTTCATTTGTAAATTTGGGTTTATTAGCATGATAAATGCGCTTAAATCTTATTGCTTTATGTCTTTGGTCATGTCGTATACTTACATTTTAGCTTATTCGACTTAGACATTAAAATTTTGATTAAAACAAAAATGATACATAATGCATAGTAAGTAGATTTTATTATAAAATTGGTTTTAGTCTTGTATTAGTTATATTAAAAAAGACAACTGTAAGTCTTTAATAAGCTTGGTTTATAATGAATTATAGTGATTTTTAGAGTGAGTGTTAGAATAAAATGACCTATTTATTTGACACTCTTATTAATTTTGAAAGATTATAGTGATTGACTAAAATTAGTAAAGCGATCATTACGGTAGATGGTCCATATTTTGTTTAATGAGATAACTAATTTTTTATTTTATGCACAGACTATGGCTGCAACGAAAAGAAATGCCGGATTAACATCAGCTGTTCCAAGGGCTACGCTTAACGATGAAGAACTGGTATGTATAAGTATATCTTTTGTAATTGTTCAAGCAAGCTTACACATTATAAAGTGAATTAGTGAAATATTATTAAAACTGTTAATTTTTGGTTCTTAGCTTTCTGGAAAAGCAAAAATATCACAACAAAATGGCTGACATGCAATAAATTCAATGTCCTTCAGGCTGAAAGACGTTTCACTTTACTTTAGTAAATTGAAAGAGGTACTATTTATATACATGGTTCTGTTCCGCGACGACAACTCGCTGTCTATTTAAGCATTTTAGAATACCAAGATAAAACTTGAAATTCTGGAATACTGGGGCATCAGTATGTTAGGAATTTATAACGTGCATAATAAAACAATTCATGTGAAAAATAAGAAAAAGTTACAATTTCAAAAGTATTGTGATATAATAGAAGAGAAAAGAAAAATAAATGAACACGTTAAAGCAACTAAATTTGGTGCAATATAACCGGAAATAATAAAATACGCTAACTGCTTTCTAATCAGAAAAGCGAAATTATAAAGAGCTGTAAATTTGTTGTAAATTTTGTAAAAAAAGTTCAATAGCAACTGAGCTATGAATTGTCACGTAGAAACAAATATTTAAAATTATCATTCAGGTTTAATTGCACAAACAAATATAAAAGGTATTTAAAATACTGTACAGGTTGTCCCATTTTCGTATGTTTTACGGGGTATCTCGATTATACTTTAGGTTAGAACCTTGCGGTTTTGCGACACCGTGCTACTTTTTAATGAAACCAAAGATACACTAATCAAATTTGCCATAGCCATCTTAGTTTTTGTGCTACAGGGTGATTTTGGAAAATTGCATTTTCAGTCATCCCCTGTAACTCTGTTATTGTCAGACATATTAAAAAAGTAAAAACTGATATTTGTAGATTTTTTTACGTAGAATCCAGTGGCGTACTCAGATTTTCATTAGAGGTCACAGTTTTTGAGATATTGACATAACCTGCTTCTTTTTTAATGGGACACCCTATATATTTTTTTTAAATCTTTTTCCCCTTGCCAAGAGCTTTTCAAAAATATAGCATAGTCTATATTTATTTTTATAAATAACGTGACCAAATGATTTTTTTCTATAATTTACATTGATAAACAAAATATGTAATTAATCACAAATATTGTTCAAATTGCAGACCATTATGTCTCCTACAAGTTTCACAAAGTTTATAAATTCTTTTAATAGCATTTTCCAAAATAAATGATTGTCTTCGTAATTCTGCAAAAGCATTTTTTGCAATTTTAATTGTTGCATGTTGGCATATTGCCTTGAATAAATTTTATTCTTTAAATACCCCACAAAAAAATCCAAAACCGAGAAATCCGGTGATCGTGGTGGCCATCGAACAGGTCCATTTGTTCCAATCCATCTCCTGGGAAAACGTTCATTTAGCCAGTTTTGTATTATTCTAGCATTGTGGGCTGGAGCCCCATACTGTTGGAAGAATATATCGTTCAGTTGAGCCAGTGGAATATCTTCTAAAATGTTCATAGTTTTTCTTGTAGAATTTGTAGGTACCCATTATAGTTTAGGTTTTCTTCATAAATCTTGTAAACTATTTTCGGTTAAAAATAAAGCAGGAGACATTAAATCCGAACCTGCCTTGACGCTCTCTAGGAAAAATCACGTGGGTGTTTTCTTGACTCCAAAACCGCGAGTTGTGTCTATTAAGAATTCCCGAACTTGTGAAATGTGCCTCGTCTGACCAAATTATTTTTTTTTTAATTATTGAGTTTTCATATTTATAAACCAATTGCAGAACTCCAATCTACGTTCAGCATCACCAGGGTGCAGATGATGAACAAGTTTATACTTGTAGGGTTTGAATTTGTTTTTTTAAAATCCTTTGCACTGTTGTTTTAGACACACCGGTCTCTTCATCTATATTCCTCCACGAGAGTTTCAGGAGTAGCTTGAACAACTGCTAAAACGTTGATCTCTGATTCCTCGTTCTCTTCGTTGTAAACTCGGGGTCGAGGTTTGTCAAAACATCCATGTTGGCAAAGATTAAATTTTAATTTTGAAATATTCTTCTATCGGGTTGTCTTCTTTCGGGATATCTATATGACAAAATAGGTATATAAAATAAACACAAATTCTAAGGTAAAGATTAACTGACCTGTTCAGATAGAGTTCTAAGGCCTGGTCTGCGTTTTCATTAGATAATATGAAGCAGGTATTCAGATCATATTTCTCAAAGTTTTCAAATTTTTGGTTTCGAGCCATTTAAAAAATAATTAAACAACAACAACAACAAGAACAAGAACGATAACAATAAACAAAGACAACGAATAATAATAAATATCAGCACTAAATTTGGGAATATGTAACCAGGAATAATTTGAGAGAAGCAGAAACTTCAAAACCAAATACCTAAATAATGGCAGAACGTTAATTATTTTGTTTTTTGCGTTACATGGTTACCCACGGCTATCCACTATTATCAATGTAAATTATAGAAAAAATCATTTTGTCACGTTATTTATAAAAATAAATATAGACTATGCTATATTTTGAAAAGCTGGCTAAGGGAAAAAGATTTAAAAAATATATAGGGTGTCCCATTAAAAAAAGTAGGTTATGTCAATATCTCAAAACTGTGACCTCTAAGGAAAATCTGAGTATGCCACTGGATTCCACGTAAAAAATCTACAAATATCAGTTTTACTTTTTAATATGTTTGACAATAACAGAGTTACAGGATGACTGAAAATGCAATTTTTCCAAAATCACCCTGTAGCACACAGACTAAGATGGCTATGGCAAATTTGATTAGTGCATCTTTGGTTTCATTAAAAACTAGCACGGTGTCGCGAGAACCGCAAGGTTCTAACCTAAAAAATAAGCGAAATACCCCGTAAAACATACGAAAATGGGACAACCTGTACAACTGTAAATTGAGAAAGTTTTCCTTTAGATTAAATCTACAACTGTAAACTAGATCTTTCCTTTTCTAGACGTCATTCGCTGTGCTTAGATAACTAAAAAATGACAAACTTTAGTACTTTAATATCAAATGTGATGTAATTAAATAAAACAGCAATATGTATACATATACTCAATAAATTTAAATAAAGTTGCTAATTAACTTTAGCGGAAATGTAAACGTAATAGTTTGAACATAAACGTAATTGTAAGACTGGTAAGAACTAACTTAAAAACTACTAACAAGAAGTAACAAATAATTGCTATTCGTGGGTTATTCCAAAATTAAAATCAGATATAGCTCAAGTAAATATTATAATTGAAATTCATGACCTATACCAACGAGCAGGTTGGTACACATTTAAGTTGATTTCTTTTTGTAACAAGAACACTAAGGCGACTGAAATGTGTGTTTTTTGTTAACGCTGTAATCAAATTCATTGCACATTTTTACAAAACAATTTCATCTAATTGCCTACTGAAACATAATTGTCCTACAAACTCTACTCTGAACATGTAACAATAATAAACTGTATTGAAACACGATTGCTGCATAAAGTACCAAATTATGTAAAAGTTACAGAATGTATTCGCTTCTTTGCAGTAAGGTTGTAGAAAATGGCACGCAGGTACGCTTTCATCGACTTAAGGCAAGCTGCATTACTTTATCGCCCTAATATAAAGATAAAAACGGAGATACTACATTATCAACCTATGAAAAGCTATATTGTTCAGTTTCACTACGACGATCGCTTAACTACGGTTAACGGAATTACTATGACAACGGCATGACTGTGACGCATTTACTGGAAACAACGTAGACCTCGTTATAGAAAATGGTGTGTTTCAAGATTTAGTTGTACATAAAAACAAAAGACGCCATTCTACTGCAATAAGTTCATCTCAAAGCAACATGTTAAACGTCCACTGTAACCATTTTGTATAGAAATATATGTTAGTATCATGTCTGAACTACTTTACTTAAGCTAGTTTCAGTACTATACTCTACATTTTTCTATTCTCCCCGTAGATTTGGGTTATTAGTTGGTAATTTTTCACTAACGTAAAATTTGATTAATTTATTTCCACATGATTGATACATGCTGCCCTCTTTTAAGTATTCAAAATGAGGATTTTTTAAATATCCGTTTCCATGGCAACATACAGACCAGATTGAAAGTTTGCAATTGATTAATAATGCCACTGTAAAAACCATTTCAAGAAAATTATACGAAACGGTTTCTAATTGACGACACTTTAAGAAATTATGGCTATGAAGTCCTTCGTTTACTCCCATACCATTGTCAATACAATCCAATTGAGTTGGCATGGGGTTATTGCAAGACCTTCTATAATAGGCACATAAATTCGCAACCTAAATCAAAAGATAGGGTTGCAAATTTATAGCGGCTTGTCCTTTCAAAATGTACGTCCGACATGTGGCAAGGTGATGTAAATGTTTGCGAAAAAATAATTTTTGAAGACGACAAAACTAATGGGGTCAATTTCTGTTGAAAATATTCCAACATTCATTATTTCTCTCGAAGAATTACATTCAGAACTTTCTTCTGAAAACGATTAACCTAATTCAGATGTAGAAATAATGGAGATGGAATAAGGACTTGGACTTATACCCTTTGACTCAGAATCTCTTGAAAGAATCTCAACTCACGATTCAATTGGCAGTTATTAACTACTTTTAAACTACCTGAAAGACAGTAAACCACAAAGCAGTGTGGTTCCTTTATTTATTTGTGTTTAGTACTTCATCTGTAAGAAAACATATAATTGATCTCGTAGTAGGCATACGAAGATATTACACTAAAACGAATGTCAGTACTTAATAAGTAACAAATAAAAGTTTACTTCGATCTTCACCATCATGAAATTGCCGTAATATAACATCAAGATTATCTAAGGTACAACTAACTTGAAATCGGAGATATTCGACTCCACGGAACACGTACATGAAAGATACTTACATAATGGTCATGGATACGAAAAATTGAGTACTAATTTGGACTCGGCTTTACTTTCCCAATCATACCATTTAATAGGTGGTAGGCATGTATACTCCATGCCAGCTGGGAGGTACCACCACCCTTACCATGGGCTCCTTAATATTGGGTCTCCGATTTTCTGAGCTCGGTAAGGGCTGCCGGTTACCTTTTCCATCATCCTTAATCTATTCTCATCCTTATTCTTCCTTCTCGCCCTCACTGTCTTCCTATCGGATTAAAAGTCCCAAATTAAAAATAAGATGGCTGTGGTTTCTAGGGTTATAAATTCCGGACGTAACATCCTGCCCCACTCGGATGTCCGGGAGGGCAGGGCCCAAGCGACCTCTGTCATCGAAAGTATCAACTTTCTGATTCACTCTGCAACATCCGCGGTATCAGGTCTAATCTTAATGCTATTCACCAACATCTTGAACAATTACAACCTGATATATTGTTTCTATCTGAAACACAAGTCTCCTCTGAAAGCTCCGAGTCACCCGACTTGCAATTTCCTCAATACCATCTTCACTCTAACTTTCGATATAAAGGAGGCGTATGTGCGTACATCAAGGACAGAATTGTTTGCAAGAGGGTTTCTTCCTTAGAAAATAAAAATTTTGACGTGATTTGGTTTAAACATTCTGGTCCTAATCTTGTGAAATTCTACTGTTGCATTTATAGGTCTCCTAATGACAGCAACTTTCAAGACTTCTTCGATTACCTTAGTATGAGAGTTGACTATCTCCTCTCTCAGTTTGTATCTTGCGATATCTCATTTGTAGGCGATTTCAATGTTCATAACTCTAATTGGCTTCAATTTTCATCTACCACAAATCCTGCTGGTCATAGTGCAGAAACATTTGCTATTTCATGTGATCTCACACAAATGATTTCTGAACCCAAGAATCCCTGATAACCCTAACCATACTCCACATCTTCTAGATCTCTTTCTTACATCAAACCCTCTTGTTTATAAAACTTCCGTTCTTTCGCCTTTAGGTCTTTCCGACCATTGTCTAACAAAAATCATTTCTACTGTACCTAATTCCACTGTTGTTCGCAAAACCGATAGAACCTTGTGGTGTTTTAAGTCAGCTCAATGGAGTGATTTACGGATTTCTTTGCAACCTTTCCATGGCGTGAATATTGTTTTGAGTCGTCCTCTTCTTCGGACATCGCTCTTTCAGTATCTGAAGTCATGCTCATGGGAATGGAGTTATACATTTCGAAAAACAGTACCGTGTAGGTCATTCACGTTCCCAACCCTGGTTCAATAAGGCTTGTGCTGATGCAATATCTTTAAAAATAAATGTTACATTAAATGGAAATCTAATAAATCGGTTGATGGTCATGTAGAATACGTTGGTGCTAGAAATATCTGCAAAAGTGTCATCACTAAAACTAAAAAGTTGTTCGAACAACGAAAATGCAATGAACTAGCTACATCTCCTTTAGGCAGTCGTAAATTTTGGTCTTTAGCTAAAGCCATTAGTAAAACTTTCGAACATCTTCATTTCTGACATCTATTGACGGATCGGTAGTTGCTGATTCTGTAGACAAAGCCAACGTTTTTGTGATTTGTTTGCATCAAACTCGTGTCTCAATGATCTGGAAAAGATGTGCCCTAGTCAACTCTTCTTCATACGTTATGAAACCAATTCATTTTCGGTACAAGCTCTTGAAATCGATCATCAGTAGGCTTGATCTCAATAAGGCGACTGGCCCAGACGGTATCCCAGCTATTGTCTTAAAGAAATGTTCCCCGAACTAGTACCAGTCCTATCTAAGCTCTATACGATCTCTATATCTTCTGGGGAATTCCTTCATCATGGAAGTTAGCAAATGTTCAACCTATTCCCAAAAAGGTGATAAGACCGATCCTCAAATTACAGACCAATTGCCATCACTTCCATTTTGTCTAAAATCATGGAAAAGCCATCAATCAGCAACTGCTCACGTTCCTTGAAACTAACAAACTCCTTAGTGACCACCAATATGGGTTTAGGCAAAGTCGTTCAACAGGCGATCTTCTTTCATATGTGACCCAAGTTTGGAACAATACAGTAGAGCAGTCCGGTGAAACAGTTGTAGTCGCTTTAGATATCTCAAAGGCATTTGACCAAGTTTGGCAAAGTGTTTACTTGCCAAACTCACCTCGTTTGGGTTAACTGATACGCTCATCAACTGGGTTTCTAGTTTCCTTGATAAAAGACGAATACGTGTCGTAGTTGTGGCTTTTTTCAAAAGAAGTTAGCATTAACGCGGGCGTACCCAGGGATCCATTACAGCGCCTACACTTTTTCTGCTGTACATAAACGACCTTATTTCTTCAACAACTAACCCCATCCATTGCTTTGCTGACGATAGCACTCTTCTGTAGTTGAACTCAGTCTACACATAGTGATAATCCACCTTCTATGTCAAATCAAGAAATTAAAGCTGAAATGGCAAATTCAATCAACAAAGACATTCAACGTATTCTCGAATGGGGAAGCAATAATCTAGTTAAATTTAATGCTAACAAAACTCAGTGTTGCCTTATGTCCGCCAAAAAGATCGGTCATTTCCTGTTGTAAGTATGAATGGCTCAGTTCTTAAGTTTTCAGACTGTATTACTCTGTTGGGTATGACTGTATCTTCAAATCTCTCATGGGTTGACCATCTTCTGTCAGCTACCAAAACAGCTGCTCGTAAAATAGCTTTTGTACAGATCTAAGCAGTACTTTACCTCTCGACAACTCCTTCTGCTGTATAAGGCCCAAATTCGGCCTCATCTGGAATATAATTCTCACCTTTGGGTTAGTGCTCCCCAATACGCTCTCGATATTGTTGATCGTATTCAAAAGAGAGCGATTAGACTTATGAATGACCCGTCCTTAACTTCTCACATACAGTCCCTTGAGCATAGAAGGATGGTTTCAGTCCTTTCTTTGTATTATCGTTATTACAACGGCTATTGTGCTGATGAATTACATTCTTTGATACCATCTTCGGCTATCTTTGCGAGAAACACTCGGTTCGCTCATTCACATCATCAGTATGCAGTACAAATCTCCACTTGTCGTACCAAACGGGCGCAATCACATTTTTCTACACGGCTTCTAAACTCTGGAATGATCTCCTAGTTCCTGTTTTCCTCTCACTTATGATAGAGAAAATTTAAGGTAGCTGTTCATAGGCATCTATTGGCAATTCATTATCCCTCTATCCATCCTCCTAAGTGTTCCTGAGTGCTTTAGCACGATAGGCCTTATTTAGCCTGTTCAGGTCCACAATCATAAAAACAAAAAATACCTGCACAACATTTATTGATACTAAACATTGACATATCAAGAGAAGACATTGGACAAGGTGATTCCGAGGATTTTTCTTTCTGTAACTCAATTATAAGTTAATCTGGCAAAGCCATTGAGTGTCCAGAACCATCATTCTCCTGCAACTACACCGATAGCTAATTCACGGTCAATCTGAATGACAAATTTCTTACTGAAATCAGAAGATAAAGGAACGGAAGCGAGTTATTTCACTTTTTAATTTTCTGATCAGGATTTGGTTCACCGGTAACCATTTGACGTTTAGCTTTTCTTTCAAGAAAAAAGTTATGGGGACGCATAATTATGCGATAGTAACTTAAGAGACCACAAACACTCTTAATTTCGATAGTATTTACAGAGGAAGGAAAGTTATTAATTGCTGACACTTTTGAGGATTAATAAATCATGTTAATCAACCACGAAATCTAAATATTAAAGAGAATGTGGGCAAAATTGATATATGTCCAACATTCCATTAGTGACGTAAGTATTCGTCTTTATCAAGAATCCCTATTGAGTATCAGTTAACCTAAACCAGTAGAGTTTGGAAAGTAAATGCTGATGCCATTCTTAGTCAATTTCTTTAATTTTATCTAAAGCGGCTACAACTATTTCACTGGGTCTTTCCAATGTATAGATCCAAATATGAGATACGCATGAAAGAAGTTCGCCTCTTAAATGTCTTCTACAACCATATTGGTGGTCACCGAAGAGTTTGTTGAAATTTAAGGAATTTCTGATTAGTGGGTATCTTCACACACACACACACACACACGCACGCACGCCCGCACGCGCGCACGCCCGCACGCACGCACGCGCACGCACGCACGCACGCACGCACGATGCACGCACGCACGCACGCACACACACACACATACACACACACACACACACACACACACACACACACACACACACACACACACACACACACACACACACACACACACACAAACACACACACACACACACGCACACGCACACGCACACGCACACGCACACGCACACGCACACGCACACGCACACGCACACGCACACGCACACGCACACGCACACAGCACACGCACAAGCAACGCACACGCACACGCACACGCACACGCACACGCACACGCACACGCACACGCACACGCACACGCACGCGCACGACGCACGCGCACGCACGCGCACACGCACACGCACACGCACACGCACACGACACACGCACACGCACACGCACACGCACACGCACACGCACACGCACACGCACACGCAACACGCACAGCACACGCACAACACAAACGCACGCCGCAGGCATCATATACACGCAAAATACGTATTATACTTATTTGATTATCGCCCCTCATTTCACGTTTTCTTTTTATGTATCTCCGAAACGAAGCGATTTAACGAAAAATCCTATTTGGAATTTTTCATTGCCTGGATGTTCTCCTCATCTTCACAGATTTTCCGATCGAAATAGTGAACCAGTGTCGTATGCTATTAAGTACATGAAATCAAATTATCTTGTTTATCTAGGAAACGAGCCGTCAAATCACAAAATCGCAAGTGGCCTTATTCGTGTATATTGAGTTGACAAATACAAAAATGGAAACAAAATTCGAGATCATCCAGTGGCGTGGAAGTTCAACCTGAAAAACCTTTTCGACCTGGCCGTATCTCCGCCACTATATCGAATAATTGAGTATCGCGAGCATCACTGTATGACTCGTGTAGAGTATGGGTAATGTACATAATACCAGATTGTCTGACAAATCAAAAGGAAACGTCCTTTTTTTCGAAACGTCCAACACCGTGTATCTCGAAAATGGTGGCCTTTGGCCCATATGTTCATTTAACAAAATTGGCTGAATTTCACACAGAGAATACGTCCTATAAATTTTGGCAGACATTTTAAAAATCTAAATGAATGTTCAAATTCTACATTAAAAAGGTACTATTGTTTAGGTCTCCTAGCTTTATCGTTTTCTGAGAAAAATGCCGACATAATAATTTTTCCAACAGTGAGATTCGTGATATTTGTGTTTTTGCTCAGGCTAATTTTAATGGACATGCGGAGACCCATGTACCCAAATAGATTGCAACCTCATTATAAACTGTTCGGAAATCTTTACAACCGTTTAGGTGAATCTAGATCTTTTCAACCAAAAATTAATCAATTAATCCAAAATCCATCACATTCGATGAACAAGAGGAAATCTTAATTCGTGTTTCGTAAAATTCCGGTCCGTCGATTAAGTACTGCAACGGGGTAAGCCAATCGTCCATTTGTAGGCTTTTGACAAAAAATGATCCATCCTTATCATTATACTCCGGTTCAGCAGTTATTGCCTCAAGATTTACCAGCTCGCCTACAATTCGCCCAGTTTGTACAAAATATACAAACTGAAAACTCAGATTTCCTCTATAAAAATACGAAGAACAGCATTGCCGCTTACGGAGCTACCTGGTATCTCAGGACCGTACGCTCTTCGTAAAGGACAACCTACTAAGTATTATTGAATAATTATATATAATTATAATTATAACAGTTACCTATGATATTTTTAAATAATATTATTTTACCAAATGTTTTTTTAAGTGTGGCCCTGCGAACGGTCTGGCAACCATGTCGGGATCTTTCCCATTTAAAATACATTATCGCATGCTTCCACATAGAATTATAACTGTGGGCCAGAGTATAGACGGGGAATTTTCAATAGGAAGAACAATCATGTGTGGGATCTCGAAAATCCGCGTGCTGTAAAAGAAAAACATTTTCGGCATGAGTTTAAGGTGAATATTTGGTGTGGTTTAACTTCTCTTTTTTCTTAGGACCTTTACCAATCAATCTAACTGAATCTCATTATTTAAACATTCTTCACCATAATTTAAACCAGTTTCTAGATGATATATCACTTGCTTTAAGAGAGTGTGTAGTTTATGCACGACGGAGCGCCACCAGATTTTGCCGTGCCAGTACGCCACCTCATCAGTGGATTCGTCGTGAACTTCTCAGTATGTTATTTTTGTATTGTTATTTTCATCTTTTGAGAATAAAAAATCACCACAAAATACGTTGAAACTTGATTAAGTTAGACGACCTAAACGAGGGTACCTTTTTCAATGTTCTTTTAGAGTTTTAAATTTTTTCAAGCATAGTTCACTATATATTATAACTGTATATCTCAATTCCAGTAGCCACCTGCAGTTGTGTGTGAATTATATGTAAAGGACTGTATGGCATTAGTATAAAGTTTGGTACGCTCACGTACATGTCCCAACTACTTGCGAGCCGGCAACCAACTAAGAAAATTGCATGTAAAGGAAGGTATGATTTGAGTTCAAGATTTGGTTCGCCTCTGGTTGTTTCTCAATCAGTTGCGGGAGACAAAATTTTTATGCTTGTCTTTTGTCTGTATTCTATATTATAATTATAAAATAGAATTCGAGCAAGCATATGTAGAAAGTTGCGATGGTCTGAGTATCGTTTGGTACTTTGGTACGGCCTGTACATTTTTTAATCGTTTTTGCGAAGAATGAAATTTTCGCAGTGTTTTTGGAAACCTTTCTCAATCATTTCCAGGAAACATAATTTAAAAGTATTATTGAAAACTGTGTTCTATTTTGTAGTTCTAGAACCAACAGCAGTGCTGAAAAAATCCACGCTTGATACGATTTTGTCATAACGCTTGGTACGCCTCTGAAAATATCCGAATATATTGCGAGATGAAATTTCCACATTATTGCTAGAAACCGCGTTCTATACTATAACTTAAAAATTAATAGGTGTATATTCAGATACGTAAATGTCGTCGTAAAGACTTTTCTCTATGAAACCTATATTTCAAAGTGTTGCGGTTAATTGATTTAAATTGTGACGTTACTATAGGAATAGTCCATTTAAACATTGACTTCACTACAGCGCTACAACGTTATACATAACCCTCGGAAAATGGCTTGCAGTGTTGGTTGCTGTTTTCACACCGGCAGGGAATGGTAGGACTTTATCAATTCACATCTGTCACTATCTAGCAATGACCTCGAACACCCCAAAAACATTTCTTTTCTATGGAATCTTGTAATAACAAAAGCTTAACTTATAGCAATCTTTAACCTACTGCAAAACTTATGACATTTATTTTAATCTTCCAAATACGAATGTCGTTCCTAGAACGTTCTTGTTTTTGTGCTTGTGGACCAATATTTAGACACATACGTAAATGTCAAGAATCTGTGTACGCATCAATGGCTTACGATTACTAGCACTAACCTTCCATAGCATTGTTCCCTACCAAAGGAATTCTACCTTTAGTAAAGGATCTTTAATGTTTCAAACATCGTATTGCCACTAGACCTACAGTTTTACTTTCTATCCGAGAAGGAGTGATTGGTTTTTTCTGTTTTAGAAAAACGACTCCCTCAGCCAATTTGTACCCGCTCCACCAAAGTAGGCTTTTTCTACAACAGTTAAAACTTCAAAATGCTTTCTATCGTCTAAAATATTACTATTAACATGAAAACAAGTTTCAATGCGGTACTATTCTACTAGAAATCTGAAACTGTGGAAAACCCATCGTCATAACAACTGCGCGAATCTTAGCAAATATTGAAATTTAAAAGCATCATTTTTAAATAACCATTTACACGTCGTTTCCTTATATTGCAGTCATTCGCTCCTTACATTTCGATATTCCAATTTTACAAAACTTATTGTCTGTTAACAAACGTAGTCAATCATGCCAGAAAAGTATTAAAATAAAACTATTACACAATCAATTCTTATAATCGTCAGGTAGCGATGATAACTAAATGAATAATTTCACAATAAAAATTGGATTAGAAAGGCACAGAATCATATTATACAATTGACATTATAAACAACTTCCGTAGTATTAAACATATAACTTCAATTAAATGTGTCTTTTTGTACCACTTGCAGCAAGAGCAACCGTTATTACATAAGCGGACGCAACTACATAACTTTACTAGTCAGCGAGCTTAAAAGCAGGGAATTTACATTGTCGAATGTGTGTAAGCTTGCTAATTATAAGGTATACTGGTAGTACTCAAATTCTAAAAGATGTTTTGTCTTGTGTTTGTTTTAACAGAAAATGCACGTTTATAAAAAGACCCTACAAGCGCTTATTTACCCAATTAGCAGTACAACGCCGCACAATTTTGTATTATGGACCGCTACCTCTCCAACATACTGCTATGAATGTGAAGGGTTGCTGTGGGGAATTGCACGACAGGGTGTCAGGTGTACGGAATGTGGAGTTAAATGTCATGAAAAATGTAAGGATTTACTAAACGCCGATTGCTTGCAAAGTAAGTATTATGTTTCTCCTATTATACGTTCTGTTTACTTGATATTCTTGTAATAAACCATACTTATTGATACTTTAGTAGCTGAAAATAGCTTAAATTTAGGTTTTCTGCTTTTAAAGTTATGATGTTTAAGTCTAAAAACTAATAGCTATTTACGGTTTCAAATCATATATCTGTTTATCAAAGTGTGTGCAATATAAACAAAAATCTTTACTTTGTTACACTATAGTTTGATATATTAATACAAACAGTATGTGAAACAAGAATTGTGTAAGCAATGATTAAAAGTTTCTGTGACTTCTTGTATTTAAACAATGATTTTGACGTAAAAAAAATTTTTTTTGCGTTTTGGTTTATAATATTCTACTCACATTACTCATATTCCATCTTAGCTAAAATCGTACGGTACGCCATTGCTCATATGTATTAGGTATGTTCTGTTTAAATTATAAGTTTCAGCTTTTCTAGAACAAATAGTTATTTAACCCGTTTTACGCAAGTTCATTTACATTTGCACAATAGCAAATGTTTCGTTTATTCCATCTACGGTTGAATAAGTCGCTAAGGATGTGTTAACTGATGAATAACAGCAGGCCGCTACCGTTTAAAGCAGTGAAAATTTTATGACACCTATATTCAAGTTATTTTGTGTATCTAAAATATGATTCAAATTTTATTTAATTTTTTCCCTTTCAAATACCTGCATTGTATTCTCACTGTGTTTGTACTTAAG
The DNA here is from genome assembly GCA_036346205.1 of Vesta saturnalis. Taxonomy (NCBI): domain Eukaryota; kingdom Metazoa; phylum Arthropoda; class Insecta; order Coleoptera; family Lampyridae; genus Vesta; species Vesta saturnalis. The sequence continues at coordinate 5,775,574 of JARFJB010001279.1, forward strand.
TTTATTATTTGTAAACAGTGGCATTATGTTTATATTTTGTTCCAGCTCTGAATTTCTTTTCATGCCGTCTGTGGCTAAGATTTGTTGAAGTAGTATTGTGGCGAATTTGCATTCATAGTTTATTGTTAACTATAATTTATTCTTCATTCGTTTGTTAACAAAACGTAAACATTTTGGTGCCATGATTGTTTACTTAATATTTTAATACACACAGTACCTTGCACATAGTTTTACGGTTAACTTCAAATTACGTACAGTTATTTCAGCTGAAGCATTATTTCAGTACGGCATAGAGCTCTTGGGCAACCAGCACAAATTTCATAATTTTACTTGCGCCTAAAGCCTGTCCGGCGTGTGCTAAGGTAGTTTCAGTTTTTTTTTATTGTTCTCATCAACGCGATTTATTTTTTCTAAGTTGGGTTATTTGATTAGTAACGTATATTTTATGCCCGGCTGAACCCGGAGTATATTTTTTTGTTATCTTTTGATTTGAATACTTTGTATTTATTCGTATTTATTTTTAAAAGTTTATGGCGCCCTACTAACAAAATGATGTTCAGCTTTGGTTGCACTAGTGTAGTGCGAATAATCAATATAGTGAACACTAAATCTGTGCGCTCTATTCTCAGGGTAGCTACTAGGTTATCATTTGTTTATCGTGCTGGGTTAGTCTCCCATTTCCAATTGTTCTGCGGGATTGGTAAATCCGCAACGCCCCTACTCGAGTAAATGTTTCTTTGTTTTTACCTTTATTAATTATCAGCTTGATCATTTTTTATCTCACTTCCTTTCTAGTAAACTTTCTTTCCTCTCTTTGAGGTGGCAATTGTTTGGAAGCTAGAAGTCTATCGCTATGCAATCGTTTCACGCTAGTTGTCACATACTCATATAAACAGGTTCCCGGCTGAATTTGCCAAAGATTGTAATTTACACTTATTTGTAAGTAAAACCTACAGTGGATAATATTAGTCGATCGAAATTTCTCTGAAAAATATCTTTGGGCTAGATGACCATGGAAGGCACGATGAAGACCCACTCGGTAAATAATTAACTTAACGTCAAACCTCAATGTACTTTAAATTTATAAAGTACGACAAAATATGGGGCTATATATATTTAATTAATAATTATGTTCAAAAAACGTAAAGGTTCGTAACTATTAGAAACGCTACGTAATGGTTGCATGCGGTAAAATTATTTGAAAAGCACAAATACTTTAACTTTTGTGTCATTTCCTAAAATATTCGTTTTAATCCTCAACAGTAGACTTAAATTTGCCTTAGTAAGCTTGTTACATTAATTGAGGTCGTTATTTAAATATGAAAATTGTAAAAGTTTATAAATGATGTCAGCATTGCATAATATTTTATGAATAAATAGTTTTCAGAACCGAATAACTTACTTTTTTATTCTCATCGTAGATTTTATAAAACCAAATAGCATTCAGTTAATTTCAAAACTATTAAAAAGGACTAAACCGTGTTAATTAGGTAAATTTATGTTTATAATTTATGAATCTCTATATATGACACATGCTTTACGTTACAAAACTAACTATTCTTCTTTATGAGCTACGTGAGGGCCTACTTTTTAATTCTTCGACTTCCTTTATAATTTTAAGTCTGCGAATACTTGTGAATAAGTTTTCAATTACATTAAGTTAATTTTAAAACCAATTAACTGCAAAACAACTCAATGCAGAAAAAGTTAATTGGACGATTCGTCTTAACTTGTATTTCGAGTCGTGCTATATTCCAAATATGCGTAGAATTCTCAAATTCTAAACCCTTATTCGTAATTACTTTTGTAACTAAACTTAATAGAGAAATTAATAACGTTAAAAAGTAATTTTTGTGATAAGGGAAAGTATCTGAACACATTTAATACATATATTAAAGAAATTTACGCGTCGAGTAATTACGCCTGTATCACAAATGATAATTTCTTAAAATCTACATTTAAGCGTCCTGTATGCTTAAACTAGGTCAGGCATAGAATACATTAACTTTGGCAGATAAATACAAATCCTCTTATAATGTGTATTGATGTCATCTTAATCAGTCCAAGAATGAATGGATTTGATATTCAACCATGATATAAGATAAGACAAAACTAAAAATATTACGCTACTTCTTTAATCCGATAAATGTCACCGAATTCCTTTTGTTTTGAACACTAACAGCACTGTACAAAGATATCACATGCCTTTAGTCCTTCAGTGATTGCTGCCTTGCGCAACAATATTTGTTTGGCATTAAAAGTGTACCTTAGTCCTGTAGTACAATACACTATTTTTATCCATATAAATTATTCACATTAAATAATCCCAGTTAATACACTTTAAAATTATCGACTCCTGTCGATAGCAGCATTTGTGTCTGGACACTGTGTGTCGAGACGGTAGGATTGGCTTTGCGGGTTTGATTAAATTAATTTTTAAGGCTTACTTGGTTTCGTATGAAAACTTCTGAAAAAATTTGTCTAAAGTATATACTTTTGCTGTAAAGCTTACATAAAAATTAGTTATCTTTCAAAATTGTCTCCTCATTAAGCTATTATTTTCCACAAATTATCCATATAATTTGAAACAACCGAGACAGTTCAGTAATAAATCTAAACATCAAGATCCGTTGCGGATCCTTTAGACCATACACACGCACACATATGCGCACATACAGGGTGTTTCATTAGTGGCCACCGGCCATATTTCAGAAACTAGTGGACATAAAAGTGGAGAAAAAAATTCATTATAAAAGTCGCCACGAGAAAATCCTGAAATTATTTTGAGTTCCGTAATTCATCGCAAGCAATTGAAAATTAAAAATAAAATTATAAATTTCTCCGAAAATTCACATTAAGGCATACCTTTGGTAACATCGTTAGAAAGCTTAGACAGTTCCGCATCATTTTGGTCTAACGCTCATTGGCGTACCGACCTTAATAAGAGTGGAAGCTATTCCGTCAATTTGAACATTTATAGCTTTTCACTTGTTTTTAACAGTTGTTCATGATTTTTTACCATTCTATTAAAAGTTTCTTAAACAAAATCAATCATTACTTTGATATCGTTGTTATGGCCGTTGGCCTCTAAACACGCTCCAAATTTTGCAATTTGCTTAGTTTGGACTAGTCCTAAGCCTAGATAGAGTGTGAAGGAGGCACAGACTATGATAAATGCAGATTCCTCATTACTAATCCAACCTATACACCTTAAGAAACCATAGCAACAATCAATTATTAAATTAAACGGTTAAAAAGTCTTCTTTCGCCATAACTCTGGAACAAATAAAGATATCAAATTGCGTTATTTACGTTTTTGTACTGGTATTATTACAAATTGCGCCCTCTAACAATTTTATTATGAGCTATCGCGTACCAATGGATGTGACAGTTAAAAGTACTTACCTTTTTCTTCTAAACAAGCCTAAGTTTACTACAATCAGATAAGTCGTTTAAAAATAACAGCGATTTAAATGATTACACATTCAATAGCTTCCCCACTCTTATTAAGGTCGGTACGCCAATGAGCCTTAGACCAAAATGATGCAGAATTGTCTAAGCTTTCTAACGATGTTACCAAAGGTATGCCTTAATGTGGGAATTTTCGCAGAAATTTATAATTTTATTTTTTAATTTTCAATTACGCCCCCTTGCGATGAATTACGGAACTTAAAATAATTTCCAGGATTTTCTCGTGGCGACTTTTATAATGAATTTTTTTTCTCCACTTTTTATGTCCACTAGTTTCTGAAATATGGCCGGTGGCCAGCCTTAATGAAACACCCTGTATATACGCACATGCGTACTCAGACACGCACTCATACATGCGCACACGTAATGCACACACAGGCATCATGCTGAAAATCATTTAGATTTTTTTTAATGTTGAAAAAATGTAAAACTGGTAAAAGCTCGACATCATTTTTTTTTTTGTATATTCGCATGTAAAAGTAAAAAATTGTGAATATATTCAAGTACCATATAGGTGTCCCGACACTTGACAACAGTAGCTCAAATGCGTATTATTTGGCTCATTTTAGGTCAAAAATACCTTATATACATGTGTTTAGTTCTCTTAAGAATATGTGTCTGCACTTTTCCAATTATTATTTTTCGAGATAATCAGAAAATGTGTTTTTACGTCTGCTATAAAGTATTTTTACTCTTGAACAGGTATTAACGATAATTTAATAGAACCGACATAATTCGGTAATAACTCTAATCACCAAGTGTTATTAAAACCCGTTACGGATCGTTTACAGATACAATCAAGCACAAGCACACGTGTGCACGCAAACGTGTTTTTTGACGAAAAGAATAATTTTCTTATGTGCTCCATGCATATAAAAATAAAAATAGTAAATACAGTATTCGCCAAAATAAACAGTACCGAAAACAACTTTATTAATTTTTTTTATTTATGGTTTCAAAATGAACACCATTAAGGCGTAAACAAGTTACATAGCGATTCTGCATATCATTGAACATATTCATAAATAGTGGTTGGCGCAGTTGTTGGAAATAAGTTATTATCGTTTGCCGTAGTTCTTCAATATTCATTAGTACATCATCAGAGCGGAATACTGACTCTTTCGTCATACCCCAAATATTGCATCATGTGGTATAAGGTCAGGTGAATGTGAAGGGTAATCGAAGTCCTGTCCACGAGAAATTATTCTGTTTCCAAAATCCTCGCAGAGAAGTTCTAATGAGTGTCTGGCTGTATGGCTTGTGCGCCAAAATTTCTTAATACTCTCACAAGAGGTATGATGATGTTCTGCCTGTAACGCTCTTGATTAACAGTAATTGTGTGTTGATTCCCGTCCTCAACAGAATAAGGGCCTATTATACCGTGCCCCGATACAAGACACCAAATCCTAACTTGAGCATTGTGAAGTGGTTTTTGTATAATGAAGTCAGAGCGTTCAAATCCAAGAAATCGAGTTGTTTGTCTATTGGCATTTCATTACTTATACTCAAAATCAATCACTCCAATTATTGAAAATGGCACCCGTCTTCTGCTATGCGCATTGATTCGCTTTTCTTAACACAGTAAACAGCTTTCTGAAGTGTCTGAAGGTCGTTACGCACGATTTCACTTACAGCGATAATTTTATTAGCTAATTCGTCTTTAGTTTCAAATGTCTTTAATCAGACTGAGTTCCTCGAATGACCTCGAAGATAACAGTCCAGAAACGTAAGGTTTTGGGAGCATCGAACTGGACCTTCCTTTCCAATACAACGATTTCCAAAATTATTATTTAGAAAAGTTGAAACGATTCTGAAAGTGCAAAGTCGGACTGAAACCACATGTTTATTCTGGTTTGGATAGAAGCTTTTTCCAGCAATACTAGCAATCCGTTTTGAAAAAAAACTTGAATAATGCTTGGACGTCAGACGTTCGTGCGTATTACCCAATAATATGATTGTTAATGATATCACACCAAGTCTTCACACAAAAGTGTTGTGGAAAGTTAGTTTACTTGATTTCATAGGCACAACAATGTGAATTTTTAATATTCCTAATTTCGTATCTTATAATGACGCATCATTCATGTAAAGAATTTGTTCACAAAACTGCTCATGTTCAGTTAGACTACAACAAAATGTTAACACTTGATCAAGTTACTAACCAAAATTGAATAGTGCCCTACACACTTTAATTAATTAACATCAAGATGAGTTGGTACCTTTTTTACGCTAGTAATAATAGCTTTTTCATATCCAGGATTTCTCTTTTAACAAGTTCTTATCTTACGAGACGTTCTGCAGTAACATGTATTAGTTTCCTTTAAATTCCGGTGTACGTTGCTAAATACTACACGATAAGGTACTCTACCACGAAGAATTTTTTAACGATATTCCTCCACTGTCGCTCTTGAATTTCCATCACAGAAATCAAAAACAAGATAAGAATTTGCATATTATTGATTTGAATATCCTCCGATTTTAAACTTCACAAAGAAATCACAATTGCGTAGAAGTAAATAATCACAGTTGCTACAACTAGACAGGATGAATTAGTAAACATGACGATATGACAACACAATTTCGTGTGTGCAATTCTCCGCGCTGTACCCAAAACTTACCGTATCAGAGACCTAACTAGTAGCATAGAAGGTAGTCTAGGGTCTTGCCGGTAGCTCAGTCGTGCAGGTCATTAATAATGACGGGTTGAAGCCAAAAGTTGAGATCAAATAGACGCTAATACAGATAATAAAAAAACAGCCCTAAATATATAGAAACATTAATCACTTTCCTGATAAAGCAACAAATATGACTAGTTAGGTCTGGATATGGCATAAAAGAAACACTACGAGTAAACTGAGTCGTTTTTACCCTTTTTATTAAAACTAGAATATGGTTAATTCTGAGAGCAAGCAACTCCAAAATAATATACCCAACATAATATTATAATAATATAAAAATTTCAATGGTTGAATGCGGATAACTCATGGCTCCTTTATAGAAGAGAAGGAAATACATTAAATAAATAAGAAATATAATAAATAAGCAAATATCAATGTTTGAACACGGATAACTCAAACGCTAATTTTCGTCTTAATAGAGAAGTTCTATATATCTTATTGTACAAAGAATTGCATAGGCCACCCTCGAAGCATACATACAAGTAAAAGTGTTTTCAAAAAATGACCTTTAGCCATGAAAGCCTGTCTAACAACTAGTCGGACTCTTCTAATAACCATTGTAATTAGTGTGACAACAGTAAAATAATTTTGATGTAACAAGGTTCAATGCATTCGCTTATACATATTATCCTTTCTATAAACGAATTTGAATTAATTTGAATGCAATGAAGTGAGTACTTTTAGAGTTACGAATTAAACAACAACTTAAACTGTAACACCATTAAATCAGGATTCATCTGTACATTAATATAGAGTTGGCTTTATTGCATTTCAGTTAGTTAAGTCTTACAGGTAGTCTCAAAAACATAGAAATGACTTTTCACTTCACTTTGGTCCTCCGAATGTCCTTATCTCATCAAATTTCAGAGGCTATCCAATAGTAGGTAGGACGAGATGTATTGGCATTATACTAATTTCATTAAATGTAAAATTTCATAAAAGCGAGCATGTGGTCAGTAACTGTAACTTATAGAATTGTGTTTGTAAATATCGGCCCCTCGATAATTACCGTTACAAATACTTACATATAACAAAAGCGAAAGCATTAATCCTATCCTACCTTCCTTAGGTAAAATTACATTACATGAATACCAGATGTAAAATTTCCAAAATAATTCGATAACAAATTCTGTCTATCCTGTTTCGAAATCCGAAGTTAGCTCAAATCCCACTAACAAGATTACAATAAGATAAAAAGGTTATTACGTTCCTTGAGCAAAAGCGTTAAAAAACCAATTAAACTAATAACTGATATTAGTTGAGTTGAATGGTCTATTTCCACAGATCTTGCTTTGGTTGAGTGGATCGGCCAATTTCCACAGTTTTCTGTTATAAAAGAGAACTAGTAACTCGGTTCGGCCACTTACAATACAGAATTAGTAACACGGTACGGACCCTTATAATACAGAATTAGTAACTCGGTACGGACATATAATACAGAATCACTAACTCGGTACGGACGCAATCCAGAATTAGTAACTCGGTACGGTCACTTGTAAAACAGAATTAGTAACTCGATACCGATACTTATAATACAGAATTAGTAACTCGGTACGGACACGTATAATACAGACTTAGTAACTCGGTACGGACACTTACAATACAGAATTAGAAACTCGTTATGGACACTTATAATACAGAACTTATAATACAGAATTAGTCACTCGATACGGGCACTTGTAATACAGAATTATTAACTCCGTACGGACACTTATAATCCAGAATTAGTAACTCGGTCCGGACACTTATAATTCAGAATAAGTAACTCGAAACCGACACTTATAATACACAATTATTAACTCGGTACGGACGCTTATAATACATAATTAGTAACTTGGTACGGACACATAATACAGAATTAGTAATACGATACCGCCATTTATAATACAGAATTATTAACTCCGTAAGGATTCTTATAATACAGTATTAGTAACTCGGTACCGACACTAATATTACAGAATTAGTAACACGGCACAGACAGTGTAATACAGAATTATTAACTCCGTACGGATGCTTATAATGCAGAATTAGTAACTCAGTACGGACACATAACACAAAATTATTAACTCGATACCGACACTTATCATACAGAATTATTAACTCTGTAAGGATTCTTACAATACGGAATTAGTAACTCGGTACGAACACAATACAGAATTAGTAACTCGGTACGGGTACTTGTAATACAGAATTAGTAACTCAGTACGGACACTTATAATACAGAATTAGTAACTCGGTACGGACACAAAACAAAATTAGTAACTCGGTACGGACATAATACAGAACTAGTAACTCGGTATGGATACTCAAAATACAGAATTAGTAATTCGGTACGAACACATAATACAGAATTAGTAACTCGGTACAGGCACTTATAATACAGCATCAGTCACTTGGTACAGACACATAATACATAACTAGTAATTCGGTATGGACGCTCATAATACAGAATAGGTAATTCGGTACGGAACATATAACACCGATACTTATAAGGTAGGTAAGGACACTTATGATACATAATTAGTAACTCGGTACAGACACAAAATGTAGAACTACTAACTCGGTAAGGACACAATACAGAATTAGTAACTCGGTACGGAAACTTGTAATATAGAATTAGTAACTCTATAACCACCCTCATAATCCAGAATTAGTAACTCAGTACGGACACTCATAATACAGAATTAGTAGCTCGGTAGGGACACTTAAAATACAGAGTTAGTAACTCTGTACGTCAACACTTATAATACAGAATTAGTAACTCGGTACCGACAATTATAATACAGAATTATTCACTCCGTACGGACACTTATAATACAGAATTAGTAACTCGGGCCGGACACTTGTAATACAGGATAAGTAATTCGATACCGATATTTATAATATACAATTATTAACTCGGTACGGACGCTTATAATACATAATTAGTAACTCGGTATGGACACAAAATATAGAACTACTAACTCGGTAAGGACACAATGCAGAATTAGTAACTCGGTACGGAAACCTGTAATATAGAATTAGTAACTCTATAACGACCCTTATAATCCAGAATTAGTAACTCAGTACGGGCACTCATAACACAGAATTAGTAACTCGGTATGACACTTAAAATACAGAGTTAGCAACTCGGTACGTCAACTCTTATAAAACAGAATTAGTACTTATAATACAGAATTAGTAACTCGATACCGACAATTGTAATACAGCATTATTCACTCCGTACGGACACTTATAATAAAGAATTACTAACTCGGTACGGACACATAATACTGAACTAGTAACTCGGTATGGACACTCATATTACAGAATTGGTAATTCGGTACGGACTCTTATAATACAGAATTAGTACTTATAATACGGAGTTGGTAACTGGATACCGATAGTGATAATACAGTATTATTTACTCCAGGATTCTTATAATACAGAATTAGTAACTTGATACGGACACATAATACAGATATAGTGACTTGGTACGGACACTTCTAGTACAAAAGTAGTAACTCGGTACGAACCCGTATAAGACAGAAGTAGTAGCTCGGTACGGACACTAATAATACAGAATTAGTAACTCGGTACGGACACTTCTAATACAGAATTAGTAACTAGGTACCGACACATAATAGAGAACTAGTAACTCGTTACGGATACTTATAGTACAGAATTAGTACTTGTAATACAGAATTAGTAACTCGATATCGACATTTATAATACTTAATTATTTACTTTGTAAGGATTCTTATAATACAGAATCAGTAACTCGGTACGGTCACATAATACAGAATTAGTAACTCGGTACGGACACATAATACAGAATTAGTAACTCGGTACGAACACATAATACAGAATTATTAACTCGATACCGACACTTATAATACAGACTTATTTGCTCTGTATGGATTCTTATAATACAGAACTAGTAACATGGTCAGAAACATAATACAGTACTAGTATCTCGGTACTGACACTTATAATACTGAATTATTAACCCGGTACGGACGTTTATAGTACATAATTAGTAGCTCGGTACGGACAATTATAATACAGAGATAGCAACTCGGTACGGACACATAATACAGAACTAGTAACTCGGTACCGGACTTATAATACAGAATTCGTAAGTTGGTACGGACACTTATAATACAAAATTAGTAACTCAGTATGGACACTCTCAATACAGCATTAGTAATTCGGCACAGTCACTTATAATACCGAATTAGTAAGGCGGTACGCCGCTTATAATAAAAAATTACTACTTATAATACAGAAATATTTACCCCGCGCGGACACTTACTCCTGAATTAGTAACTCGGTACGTGCTCTTATAATACAGAATCAGTACCTCAGCACGGACGCTTATAATGCAGAGTTAATAACTCGGTACGGACACTTATAATACAAAAATAAGTAATTCGGTACGTACACTTATAATACTAAATTAGTAACTCAATACCGACACTTACAATACATAATTATTATCTCGGTACGGACGCTTACAATACAGAACTAGTAGCTCGTTACGAACACTTATAATACAGAATTAGTAACTCGGTACGAACACTTTGTCAGGGCATTTTGAACACCCTGTATACGTAGTGGGTAATTCTGTTTGTAGTCTTATGTAATTAGTTAGATTCCGTGTATAAATATTTTTTTTTGTTGTCAAATTAAGTTTTATAGTAAATTTGTGTTTAACGTGTGTGGTGAGCTTTAGATTCTTTGTTTGTAAATTATTTTTTTTTGTAATTTAGGTTGTTTTTCCTTATTATTTCCCGTTTATTGAATATTGATTAACGCTTATTTGTAAATAGTAGTTTATAAATTGAAATAAGGTTTATTTCGTTTGATTTCCGAAAAATATAATAGAAAATTAAGTACGTTAAATGAATAGTATAGGTTTATCTGTGTATGATGTCATGGTAGCGCCATACAGACGCTTATTTATAGTTGTCCAGTTTATTATTAGGTATTTTGGTTTTGATTCATAGAGATTGCATGTGGGCCTTATTGTTCGTACTTTAAGGTAAACATACAGAGGCTGTACAGGATACTTATGCTGACGTGTAGTTTTTGAAAATTTACCGAGTCCTTACGGACGGAAACGAATTTTGTATCGTATTAAATCTTCCCTTCCGTTTTTTAATTGGTTGAATTATATTAGATAAGATTTTTTTATGAGTAGTGGGATGCAAATTCAAAGATGGATTTTTGTGAATAATTTTTGGGAGTCTAAGACAGATCACGCTTTCGAGTAGTTGTACGTTGCCGCTTGTGTTACGCTTTAAGGGGTTGTTTAGAACGTTGAAAGTTTGGACCTTGTGGTGTTTAACGAACGTACTTTTGTTGTGTAGTAAGGGTAGTTTAGCTACTGAAGATTACCTGTAAAGGGATTTATCAAAATTGTTCATTCACCAAAGGATTATACTTAGTGCCGATTTCGGTTTTACGTAAAGTTACCTAGAGGACATCGTCGTGTTGTATAGTGCTTCAGTGACCTCTTGTTTTTATCGCTTCTGCGGATATTAACATCATCGTTCTTCCAAGTGCCTCTTATTTACCGTACAAAGCGTGTGTAAAGATAAAGAAACTTTCGCAATATATTAAAATTTAACGTTATTTAAATTTAAATCAAGTTATTAACATTTTGGATTATCAGTGGAAATAAAACCAGTTAAAAGATTTAAGTTATCAAGCAAGTTTGAACGCTCAAATTATTAGTATTTTAAAAGAAGTTTTTCATTTATGCAATAACATTTTAACGCGATTCAAGCAAGGGATCGTTTGTGTATCATAGTAAAATAGTCAACAATTTCATTCATCATTTGCCAGACAAGGAAGATTTCATTTCCGTCATAGCCGTAACCGACCACCTGGTTATCTTCCACATATATTGTAACGCAGGAGTGGTGTAATTCTAGACCTTTAAGGTAACATAATATTGTTTTTTTATTGAATATTTCAAGATTTATTATTCTGTGTGTTTCGAATTATATTTTTGTGTCAATGAAGGTCTGAAAGCGGTGTCGTAATCTTTTTTTTTGTTATTAAAGTAAGTTGTTTTAAATTTATTTAGCGTAATTAATTAATAGTTTTGACGCTCCGCCTTCACCCTTTGTTATTTATTTTGGTATTAAAGGGCAATTGACCCTATTGTAGTGTGGGTATATTATCCACGGTTTATTTATATTTAGGTTTACGATTTAGTACGGCGTAAGCAGATTCTGATCAGACATCCTGTCGCCTTTTAAGTATTTGTTTCTTTGTTGATACGCATTATCGTCTGTTTATATTTTTTTATATTTATCCTTTTTCTATTATTTTATTATAGTTTGTTAGGTTTTATAAATGTGTTTAATTTCTATGGAAACCCTTTTGTGTTACATAAAAGTCTTTTTGCAAGTTACCGGTAATTTCGTTTTAACGTAACAAAGTTAGTTTTTTTGTTTTATTGAGTAATAGCGTTCTTAATATTTAGTGATTTATTTGATTTTTTTGTTTTGTTTTGATTATTGGTTAACGTCAAATTATTTACACTGAGGTGTAGTAACGTAAATTTATTAAGTGTTTATCACGCTTTTACTTGCCAAGCGTGTAGTGTTTTTTTTTGAAGCCCGATTTCAGGTTATTTTGCCGAGTTGCTGTAGCGGACACCTGAGATTGATTACGAATAGGTAAGCGCATGTTTTTTGGATGTTTAGACACGCTATGTACTCGTAATTTTGGCACGACAACCCTTATTTTTGTCTATCAAATATCCTGGCGCCCTTAACCGAACCGATTTTGACTTCATCCCCTATTTTGACTGACGTACGATTTATTATTCTGGATGTGCAAAATTATTAACATCAATCCACGATCCGCACGCTGACTAGTCGAGGCAAAAAGGGGCCAATTTATCTGTAATCCCGTTCTACCACCCGTTTATACCGTTACAACTTATAATGCAAAGTTAGTAACTCGGTAAAGACCAATAAAACAGAACTAGTAACTCGGTATGGACACTCATAATACAGAATTAGTCTGGTACGAACACTTATAATACAGAATTATTCACTCCATACGGACACTTATAATCCAGAATTATTAGCTCGGTACGAGCTCTTATAATACAGAATTAGTGACAGGATACCGATACTTATGCTACAGAATTGTTCACTTCGTACGGACACTTATAGTACAGGATTAGTAACTTGGTACTTTCAGTTATAATACACAATTAGGAACTCGATACCGACACATAATACAGAATTAACAACACAGTACGGACTCCTATAATGCAGAACTAGTTGCGCGGTAATACAAAATTACTAATTCGGTACGGACACATAATACAGAACTAGTTACTCGGTTTGGACACACATAATGCAGAATTGATAATTCGATACGGACACCTATAATACAGAATTTATACGTCGCTACGGACGCATATAATACAGAATTAGTACTTATAGTACAGAATTATTAACTCGATACCGATACTTACAATACAGAATTATTCACTTAGTACGGACACCTATAATCAATATTTTGTAAATAGGTATGGACATATATAATACAGAATTACAGACTCGGTACGGACGCTTATAATACAGAATTTGTAACTCTGTAAGGCCATTTAAGATGCAGAATTAGTAATTCGGTACGGACACATAATACAGAATTAGTAACTTGGTACGGACACTTATAATACGGAGTTAGTAACTCGGTACGGACACTTATAATACAGATTTAGTACTTATAATACATAATTAGTAACCCTATACCGATACTTATAATACAAAATGATTCACTTCGTACGGACACCTTAAACGAGATTTAGTAACTAGGTATAGACACATATAATACAGAATTGCTAACTCGGTACGGACCCTCATTATACAGAATTAGTAGGTCTGTACGTGCACTTGTAATACAGAATTAATAACTCGGTACGGACACTTATAATACAGAACTACCAACTCGGTACGAACACTTATAATGCAAAGTTAGTAACTCGGTAAAGACCCATAATACAGAATTAGTAACTTTATACGGACACCTATAATACAGAATTAGTAATTTGGTACGGACGCTCATAATACAGAATTATTCACTCCTTACGGACACTTATAATCCAGAATTAGTAACTCGGTACGTGCACTTATAATATAGCAGTAGTGACTGGATACCGATACTTATACTACAGAACTGATCACTCCGTACGGACACTTATAGTACAGGATTAGTAACTTGGTACGTTCACTTGTAATACACAATCAGGAACTGGATACCGACACATAATACAGAATTAATAACTCGGTACGGACTCCTATAATGCAGAACTAGTTGCTAGGAACGCACACTTATAACACAAAATTACTAATTCGGTACGGATACATAATACAGAACTAGTTACTCGGTTTGAACACTCATAATACAGAATTGTTAATTCATCACGGACACTTATAATACAGAATTTATAAGTCAGTCCGGACGCATATAATACAGAATTAGTACTTATAGTGCAGAATTCGTAACTCGATAGCGATACTTATAATACAGAATTATTCACTTAGTACGGACACCTACGATCAATATTTAGTAAATAGGTATGGACACATATTATACAGAATTACTAACTCGGTACGGACGCTTATAATACAGAATTAGTAGATCTGTACGGACACTTTTATAACAGAATTAATAACTCGGTACGGACACAGAATACAGAAATAGTAACTCAGTACGTACCCTTATAATGCAGAATTTGTAATTCTGTAAGGCCATTTAGGATGCAGAATTAGTAATTCGGTACGGACACATAATACAGAATTAGTAACTTGGTACGGACACTTATAATACACGGTTAGTAACTCGGTACGGACACTTACAATACAGATTTAGTACTTATAATACATAATTAGTAACCCGATACCGATACTTATAATACAGAATTATTCAATTCGTACGGACACCTTTAATCAAGATTTACTATCTAGGTATGTAATACAGAATTAATAACTCGGTACGGGCACTTATAATACAGAATTATTCACTCCGTACGGACACTAATAGTGCAGAATTGGTAACTCGGTCCGGGCACTTATAATACAGAATAAGTAACTCGATACCGATACCTATAATACACAATTATTAACTCTGTACGGACGCTTATAATACATAATTAGTAAGCTGGTACGTGCGCATAATCCAGAATTAGTAATTCGATACCAAGACTTATAATACATGTTTATTAACTACGTAAGGATTATTATTATACAGAATTAGTAACTCGTACGGACACATAATACAGAATTAGTTACTCGGTACAAACACCTATAATACAGAATTATTAACTCCGTACGGATACTTATAATACAGTGTTAGTAACTCGGTACGGACACTTATAATATAGAATTGTAACTGTAAGGCCATTTAAGATGCAGAATTAGTAATTCGGTACGGACACATAATACAGAATTAGTAACTTGGTACGGACACTTATAATACAGAGTTAGTAACTCGGTACGGACACTTATAATACAGATTTAGTACTTATAATACATAATTAGCAACCCGATACCGATACTTATAATACAGAATTATTCACTTCGTACGGACACGTTAAACAAGATTTAGTAACTAGGTATGGACACATATAATACAGAATTGCTAACTCGGTACGGACCCTTATAAAACAGAATTAGTAGCTCTGTACGTGCACTTGTAATACAGAATTAATAACTGGGTACGGACACTTATAATACAGAACTACTAACTCGGTACGAACACTTATAATGCAAAGTTAGTGACTCGGTAAAGACCCATAATACAGAATTAGTTACTCGGTACGGACACCTGTAATACAGAATTAGTAAGTTGGTACGGACGCTCATAATACAGAATTAGAATTATTCCACTTATAATGCAGAATTAGTAACACGGTGCGGACACACATTACAGGACTAGTAACTCGATTTGGACACTCATAATACAGAATTAGTAATTCGGTACGGAAGCTTATAATACAGAGTTATGAAGTCGGTACGGACACTTATAATACAGAGTTAGTACTTATAGAACAGAATTAGTAACTAGATACCGACACATAAGAAAGAATTATTCACTCCGTACGGATACTTATAATACAGAATTGGTGACTTGATACTGACACTTATTATGCAGATTTACTAACTCGGTACGGACACTTATAAATCAGAATTAGTAACTCGGTACGGACACTCATCATACAGAATTAGTATTTCGGTACGGACACTTATAATACAGAATTAGTAGGTCGGTACGTACACTTATAATACATAATTAGTACTTATAATAGAGAATTCGTAACTCGATACCGATACTCATAATACAGAATTTTTCACTTCGTACAGACACTTATAATCTAGAATTAGTAGCTCGGTACAGACACTTATAATACAGTATTGGAAGCTCGGTACGGACTCTTATAGAACAGAATTAATATCTCGCATCTGGCACTTATAATACAGAATTAGTAACTCGATACCGATACCTATAAAACAGAATTATTCACTCCGTACGGACACTTTCAATCCAGAATTAGTAACTCGGTACGGACACTGATAATGCAGAATTATTAGCTCGGTACGGACGCTTATAATACAGAATTAGTTGCTCGGTACGGACACTTATGATACAGAGTTAGTAACTCGATATGAGCACTCATATTACAGGATTGGTAATTCGGTACGGGCACTTATAATTCAAATTTAGTACTTATTGTAATACAGAATTTGTATCAGGATACTGATACTGATAATACAGATTTATTCACTCCGTACGGACACTTATAATCCAGATTTAGTAGCTAGGTATGGTCACAAACAAAACAGTGTTACTTACTTGGTACGGACGCTTATAATACATTAATTAATAACAATTAATAACTCGGTACGGACACCTATAATGCAGTATTAGTAACTCGGTACATACTCTTATAATATAGAATTAGTAGCTCGGTAAGGACACTTAAAATACAGAATTAGTAACTCGGTACGGACGCTTATAGTACAGAATTGGTAACTTGGTACGTACACTTGTAATATACAATTAGGAACTCGATACCGACACTTATAATACAGAATTAATAACTCGATACGGACTCCTATAATACAGAATTAGTTGCTTGGTACGAACGCTTATAATACAAAATTACTAACTCGGTACGGACACATAATACAGAACTAGTTACACGGTTTGGACACTCATAATACAGAATTGGTAATTCGTTACGGACAGTTATAATACAGAATTTGAAAGTACGTACGGACGCATATAATACAGAATTAGTACTTTTAATATAATACTTATAATACAAAATTATTAGAGTTAGTAACTCGGTGCGAACACTTATAATACTGAAATAGCAATTCGATACCGACACTTATAACACAGAATTATTAACTTAGTAAGGACACTTACAGTATATAATTAGTGTCTCGGTACGGACACATAATACAGAAATAATACTCGATACCGACACTTATAATACAGAATTATTAACTCGGTGCGGACGCTTATAATACATCGTTAGTAACTCGTTACGACCACTTATAATACAGGATTAGTAACTCGGTACGGACACTATATATATATATATATATATATATATACAGGATTAGTATCTCGGTACGGACACTTATAATACAGAATCAGTTCTTATAATTACAGAATTAGTAACTCGATACCAACACATAATACAGAACAAGTAACTCGGTACGGACACTTATAATGCAGGATTAGTATCTCGGTACGGACACTTATAATACAGAATTATTAAAACGGTACGGACACTTATAATACAGACTCAGTTCTTATAATTACAGAATTAGTAACTCGATACCAACACTTATAATACAGAGCTATTCACTCCATACGGACACTTATAATCCAGAATTAGTAATTGTATACCGACTCTTGTAATACAGAATTATTAAGTCCGCAAGGATTCATATAATACAGAATTAATAACTCGGTACGGACACTTATAATACAGAATTAATACTTATAATACGGAACTAGTAACTCGGTACGGACACATAATACAGAACTAGTAACTCGATACGGATACATAATACAGAGTTAGTAACTAGGTACGGACCCTTACAATGCAGAATTAGTAACTCTGTCCGGACGCTTATAATACAGAAATATTGAATCGGTACGTACACTTATAATACAGAATTAGTAACTCGATACCAACACTTATAATACAGAACTATTCACTCCGTACGGATACTTATAATCCAGAATTAGTAACTCGATACCGACACTTGTAATTCAGAATTATTAAGTCCGTAAGGATTCTTATAATATGGAATTAGTATCTCTGTATGCACACATAATACACAACTAGTAACTCGTTACGGACACTTATAATCCAGACTTAGTAACTCGATACCGGCACTTATAATACAAAATTATTGACTCTGTAACGATTCTTATAATACAGAATTAGTAACTCGGTACCGACACATAATACAGAACTATTAACTCGCTACGGACACTTATAGTACAGAATTAGTAAGTCAGTAGGGACGCTTATAATACAGAAGTAATACATATAATACAGAATTAGTAATTCGGTACGGACACTTATAATACAGAAGTAGTAACTCGGGACGGACACTTATAATACTGAATTAGTAACTCGGTACGGACACTTATAATACCGATTTAGTAACTCGATAGGAATACTTATAATACAGAATTAGTAACTCAGTACGGACGCATAGTATAGAATTAGTAACTCGGTACGGTCACTTATAGTACAAAATTAATAGACAACACAATATTTTACTACTCGATAGGTATGTTTTTTCCTAAAGTCTCCAATGATATCGGACACAGCTGTTAATTTGTGTTGACGGCTATAATATTTATCTTTGACGAAACAGCTTAAAGCGTATCAAACAATTAACTGCAAATAATTGTTTCATCTAATAAGCAATATGTATAAAACCGACACAATACATACTTAATTTAAATTCACTTAAAATAGCAAGATGCAACAATTGGCCTGACTGATTTTGTTTGAAATGCTATTAAAAAAATGTATTTGTTCGTTTGCTCTTATAAGTTTAATATCGTTTGTAACTTTTTAACTATCTAGCTGCCGACATATGTGTATGGGGCATTTTCAATTTAACTTAAAATTATCCAAGCGTTGCACCGCTGAGCTGTAGCTGTCCGAGTATATTGCTATTATTATTATTACTATTACACTATTATTAGTGATTAATATGTTTTTATTTTTAAATCTCTTGCAAAGGGAGAGGTACAATTATGCCCTAAGGGTATTAGCTACGTCTGATTTTGTATACCGTTTTACAGCCTGTTCTTTGGTACTACTGCAGTAATCTTATCTTCTTATGTACCGTCCTCTGAGATATTTTCTCCTACGAACATGGACAGCGCCCCTGAAAAAACTGATACTAAAATTATGGCTCGCATACACCTAATTACGTTACGAGGCCGGCACTGAATGAATTTAATGTTGTAATCTCCACGTAAGTTTGTCAGTCTACTCTTTTTGTTTAACTTTCTTTGTACCTATAAGTGTAGTATATAAGTACTCAACCAAACTTAATAAAGAAAACTCTTCAAGAACAAATATTAACTTATACAATATTTTATGCACAACACAAAAACGATTAGAGTTATAAATTGTTTTCGTGTCTAATTTTAAAATAGAACCTAAGCCCTATAATTGATCGATTTTATTTTACTGTTTTCAAATTAATTGCAAATTTCTTTGCGCTTTTAAACGTTATTTATAAGGTTTCGTACACAACAAACTCATAAATTATTACTTTGAAGGAAAACCAAAACAATTTTTCTCTTGAAACTTTAACCACTTAAATACTTTATGCAAAACACTGTAAAGTGAATAATAGGTCCGCATATATCTTTTACTAAATTACTCCGTTTGAGAACTTTTACGTAGATTTTAGTTTTGCTTTGTTGAGTAAAATGCTTCTAATCCAAAAATAAATTTTTACGTCAGTCGATATGATGGAGTACAGATTTTAGTAAGAACGCAATTTTTATTGAATTCTGACATAGACAATCCAAACCTAGAAGTGCTTTTCACTGATGGTCTTTCAATCACGAACCACAAATTGAAGTAGAGATGAAAAGTAACAGGGCTAGTATTTTTTTGTATTATTGTTTTTTTATTTGTGGGCGTAATGCAAAAAAATGTAGTAAACTACTAAAATTAGGCGCAGGAATAAAAAAAGTTTGGTCTATAATATTGAATTCTTTATCATTTGCACATTTACTTTTATTGAGTGAAATTTAATTTTTTTATGGTAAATATGTTAGGGGAACCCACGTCCGTATTATTCATTTAATTTTATTATCTTTATTCTGTTTGACAGACTGTTTTATTTGATATTAGTAATAAGTATATCTATATTTATAATGCTAACGGGCATATATAAATAGTAGAATTTTTTTCATTGCCACAAACGGTTTGGGGGATGTAGTCTTTCTTTAGCAAATGCTTGGGAAAAAGAGTCAATTATATTCAGAATGGCTATCTCTAGCTTGTTTGTACCTCCTCTTATAATCAATTTACAAAAAGGAAACCTTGTTTGTTATTTAGACCTAAGCAATTCAAAAATTATAAAAATTGTCGAACATTTTTTGATTGTGAAAAGGAATCTATGTAATATATAGCAAGCTGACTAGATTTTTAAATCTTTTATTGCGTAATTTAATAATTATTATAGAGAATAGCAATAACACCAAATTTTGTATCAATTATTAAACAGAAACACATACAGAGATAAACTCATTACTGCCCATGAAGGATATTTATTATTTCTCAAATATGAATTTAGACATACTGAATTTGGGGTTTCGTATACGCACATCACAACATTCAAATAAATAAATTAATTAATTTTTAGGGTTAGTTAGTTTCGTACAAGAAACTTTTGTATGTATAACATACCTAAAACTGAATTACCTGCAAAATAGATATGCATACTTTTTGCCATAAAGTTGTTGATGTTTAAAATATTTACAAGTGCATTAGACGTTTAACCGTCTATTTATTACAACAACGTTAACTTACAAGCTAAATTTAAATATTCTTTGAATTCAAATTTAATTACGCACAGAAAATTTCGTTAAAGTCGTCGTACGGATGTGGGCGCAGACGCAAAAGATGACCACGCACACACATACGCACACACACATAGACACTCAGGCACTCAGAGACACACACCCATGCATGCACGCATGCAAGTACGCACGCGCACACTCACTCATACACACACGCACACACGCACGCACGCACGAACTCATGCACGCACGCACGCACCCGCGCACCCACTCACCCACCAAACCAACCAACCCACTAGCCCACCCGCACGCCCGCCCGTCCGACCGCCCACCCGCCAACCCACCCTCCCAACCACCCAACCAACCACCCACCCAACCACCCACCCACACACACACAACACACACACACACAGACACACAGACACACAGACACACAGACACACAGACACACAGACACACAGACACGCAGACACAGACACACACACAGACACAGACACACAGACATACAGACACACAGACACACAGACACACAGACACACAGACACACAGACACACAGACACACAGACACACAGAAACACAGGCACACAGACACAGACACACAGACACACAGATACACAGACACACAGACACACAGACACACAGACACACAGACACACAGACACACAGACACACAGACACACAGACACACAGACACACAGACACACAGACACACAGACACACAGACACACAGACACACAGACACACAGACACACAGACACACAGACACACAGACACACAGACACACAGACACACAGACACACAGACACACAGACACACAGACACACAGACACCAGACACACTACACACAGACACAGACACACAGACATGCAGACACACAGACACCATACACACGGACGCACAGACACACAGACACACGCACAGACACACAGACACACGGACACACAGACAGACACACAGACACACAGACACACAGACATACAGACACACAGACACACAGACACACAGACACACAGACACACAGACACACAGACACACAGACACACAGACACACAGACACACAGACACCAGACACACATACACACAGACACAGACACACAGACATGCAGACACACAGACACGCATACACACGGACGCACAGACACACAGACACACGCACAGACACACAGACACACGGACACACAGACAGACACACAGACACACAGACACACAGACATACAGACACACAGACACACAGACACACAGACACACAGACACACAGACACACATACACACAGACACACAGACACACAGAAACACAGACACACACACAGACACACAGACACACAGATACACAGACACACAGACACACAGACACACAGACACACAGACACACAGACACACAGACACACAGACACACAGACACACAGACACACAGACACACAGACACACAGACACACAGACACAGACTCACAAACACACAGACACACAGACACACAGACACACAGACACACAGACACACAGACACACAGACACACAGACACACAGACACACAGACACACAGACACACACACACACACTGCACACAGAACACAGACATCAGACACACAGACACATACACACGGACCACGACACACAGACACACGACACGACAGACACACGGACACACAGACAGACACACAGACACACAGACACACAGACACACAGACACTCAGACACACAGACACACAGACACACAGACACACAGACACACAGACACACAGACACACTAACACACTCACACACTCACACACTAACACTCTGGCACACTGATACACTGACACACTGACACACTGATGCACTGACACACTGACACACTGACACACGGACACACTGACACTATCACAGTGAAAGACTGGCAAACTGACACAGTGACACACTGACGCAGTTACGCACTGACCCACAGTCACACTGACAACGACACACCTGCCACACTGACACAACGACACATCTGCCACACTGACACACTGGCACTCTGACAGACTGACACTAACACACTAACACACTGATACACTGACACTCTGACGCACTGATATAGCAGTAGAGCGATATAGAGATATCGCGATATGACGATATAGCAATATAGCAATACAGCAATATAGCAATATAGCAATATAGCAATATAGCAATATAGCAATATAGCAAAATAGCAATATAGCAATATAGCAATATAGCAATGTAGCAATATAGCAATATAGCAATGTAGCAATATAGCAATATAGTAATATAGCAATATAGCAATATAGCAATGATATAGTAAGATAGCACTATAGCGATATAGCGATATAGCGATACAGCGATATAGCGATATAGCGATATAGCGATATAGCGATATTGCGATATAGCGATATAGCGATATAGCGATATAGCTATATAGCGATATAGTGATATTGCGTTATAGCTATATGTCGATTTAGCAATATAGCGATATATCGATATAGCGATATAGCGATATAGCGATATAACGATATAGCGATATAGCGATATAGCGATATGCGATATAGCGATATGGTGATATAGCAATATAGCAATACAGCAATATAGCAATATAGCAATATAGCAATATAGCAATGTAGCAATATAGCAATATAGTAATATAGCAATATAGCAATATAGCAATGATATAGTAAGATAGCACTATAGCGATATAGCGATATAGCGATATAGCGATACAGCGATATAGCGATATAGCGATATAGCGATATAGCGATATAGCGATATAGCGATATGCGATATGCGATATAGCGATATAGCGATATAGCGATATAGCGATATATTGATATAGCGATATAGCCAAATAACGATATTACGATTTAATGATATAGCGATATGGTGATATGGCAATATGGCAATATGGCAATGATATAGTAAGATAGCACTATAGCGATATAGCGATATAGCGATATAGCGATACAGCGATATAGCGATATAGCGATATAGCGATATAGCGATATAGCGATATAGCGATATAGCGATATAGCGATATGCGATATAGCGATATAGCGATATAGCGATATAGCGATATATTGATATAGCGATATAGCCAAATAACGATATTACGATTTAATGATATAGCGATATGGTGATATGGCAATATGGCAATATGGCAGTATGGAAATATGGCTATACGGCAATATGGCAATATAGCAATATAGCAATATAGTAATATTGCAATATATCAATATTGCATTATTGCAATATAGCAATATAGCAATATAGCAATATAGCAATATATCAATATAGCAATATAGCAATATAGCAATATAGCAATACAGCAATATAACAATATAGCAATATAGTAATATAGCAATATGGCAATATAGCAATATAGCAATATGGCAATCTGGCGATATAGCAATATAGCAATATAGCAATATAGCGATATAGCAATATAGCAATGTAGTAATGTAGCAATATAGCAGTACAGCAATATAGCAGTGTAGCAATATAGATATACAGCAATATAACAATGCAATATGGCATTATGGCAATATGAAAATATGGCAATATAGTAATATGGAAATGTGGCAATATGGCAATATGGAAATACGGCAGTAAAGCAATATGGCAACATGGCAATATTGCAATACGGAAATATGGCAAAATAGCGATGTGGGGATATACCGATATAGTCATATAGCGATATAGTCATATAGCGGTATAGCGGTATAGCGATATAGAGATACAGCGATATAGCGATATAGTAATATAGCGATATAGCGATATAGCGATATATCGATATAGCGATATAGCGATATAGCGATATAGCGATATAGCGATATAGCGATATAGCGATATAGCGATATAGCGATATAGCGATATAGCGATATAGCGATATAGCGATATAGCGATATAGCGATATTGCGATATAGCGATATAGCGATATAGCGATATAGTGATATAGCGATATAGCGATATAGCGATATAGCGATATAGCGATATAGCGATATAGAGATATAGCGATATAGCGGTATAGGGATATAACGATATAGCGATATAACGATATAGCGATATAACGATATAGCGATATAGCGATATAGTGATATAATAGTATAGCAATATAGCGATAAAGCGATATAGCGATATAGCGATATAGCAATGTAGCAATATGGCAATATAGCAACATAGTAACATAGCAACCCACGAGAAGCCTTAGCTACAAATGAAGCTCTTTAATACATTTTATTGGATCTAGGAAAATCAAAATAATTTTACAATTGGATGTATACAAAGTCTAATTAAATTTAAATAATCATTACCTTAGTTGTTATCAGAAATCGTTATACATTTAAAACACAAATACCAATATACAAATAGAATAAAACACTTGATTACCTCAAGTCCTAATTCTAAGCAGATTTTTGGACGATCTTTTCTTCCAAGGTCGCAGCTATAGGTCAACAGGACGCTAAAATTGTATTGCCCATGCCCAACGGCTCACTTACGATTAAGCGAGAACAATAATGAGCTCGAATACCCAATCCTTTTTTATATACGACCCCCCGCAGTGAACGTGAAATACAACCCGCGACAGGTAGAAGACTGGAAGTTCTATTAATTACACGTCTCCTATGTACACTAGCAAACTAACAGCTAAATATTTAACCCTAGTCCAGGTGTCCTTTATTTAAATTACCTGATTTCGTTGACGAAAAGCTACTTAGTTACTCATAAATCTTCTTTATACACAAGCAACTTTTGTTTATTCTTAAGACAGCTGGGGGTACACAGTTCACTAAACTAGGTTTATTCCATAATAAAACAAAACACTAAGAAAAATCCCTTTCACATACAAAGCCCTATAATGCTCCCCTACTTTTGGGTGCTATACTTATATTGCGCCCTTCTGGTTTGGTAACCCAACGCGGTTTTACTTTGCCTCGGCTTTGCTCAATCGGGTTTATTTTATAAACGGGGTGTGGTTCGTAGTAAGTACTGGATGGGCTTAACACTGTAACCTTAAATAAAAACCGTAAAGCATTTTTAAAATGTATATTAAAGAAATATCAACAATAAATAAAATAAAAAGGTAATTAACAAAATGTATGGAACTTCTTTGTCCGGGTCTGCGGCTGGTTCTCTGGTTGGCGCGTCACTGGTGCGAAGTCGCTTCTGTGAACAAAGATAGTCTTTTAATCTATTCCTTACCTAAGAGGTAAAATTTAGTTACGGTCCTGCATGTACAGTAGCGAGAGCGTTACCCTTGATACCGTTGTTGGTCGGGGCGCCAGCGCAATGAACTCGAGTCGTTTGAGAAAATCGATATCGTACTTAGACTTTAGTAACTCTGGAGCGCTGAAGCAAGGATGTCCTCCTCTCGGGAAATAATACACGCGAAAGGCGCGTAGCAAACGCGAGATCTCGGACGGTCTTTCTCTAATTATAACCGGTTTAATGTAGGCAATTAGATTATTTATCTAACTAAATTAATTACTGGTCTCTATACTAAGTTTAATTATTTATAATTAATCAAGGGAACAAAATACTTAATATTAAAACTACTCTAATCGGTTTACGTAAAGATAGAAAATCTACGTACTCTCTAATTTATTTACAAACGTTCGTGCACCAGGTATTTACGATGGTTCGGTGGACGACAAATTTATCTACAAATTTATACTATAGGTTATGGAGGTACTCTTCTGCGATTCACAGACACGTGTATGGTTATTGTGTTTGTCTGTAGGTAGTGTATGAGTTTCGAGCGGGATTTCAGTAATGCCCAGAAGACGTAGGCGACGGCCTGTCTTTACTGGATATACTAAGAGAAAGGTCGTAGGTCTTTACAGCCCTGTAACAACCCTTCACCCTCAAGTCTTTGCGAGATACGGCGGGGCTACCCTGCGTGACTCTAGGTGTACTTTGTGTGGCGAGTGACGACGGGATCTACCCTTCGTGACACTCCAGGTGTTAGTGTATTGGTATTACGTCGGGGTTACCCTGCGTGCTACTCTAGGTGCTAGTTTGTATCTGCGAGTTACGTCGGGATCTACCTGCGTGACTCTAGGTGTATTTGGTATAACTCCTGGAGCTCAGCCCGGAATTATTTACGGTCTGTAGTGTTTGAGTGTAAATTGTCAGAATGTATAACTTTACAACTTACGTGTCTATCAATAGCAGTACAGAATTGAACTTTAGGTTGCCCGGTGCGTCGTGGTGCGCGTTATGCCAGATCGCGAAGGACTCTTCGTCGGTGAACAACAGGTCGGTGCTTACACTAAGCAAACGGAGCGGCTACGGCTACTGGTTTCTGGAACGGCTTGGACTTGAATCTACGGAGATTCATTCATTCTTATGCGCGTCGGAGTTTATAAAGGTGCATCTGTGGGCGGCTTCGCGGCTACCGTGCGGGAAGGCCGTTATGTGATTGGTTAAAATCGTTCTGACGTGCAGAAACTTACGGTTTCTTAGAAATACACGTCAGCGGTGATGAATAAATTATTCGTTGTGCAATATCGCGTAAACTTATGAAATCTTACATACAGGATGGTCCGCACCTAATTTATTCTAAAACACATGCGTACAGGACGCTGGTTCTTTACATACCACCCTTTCCTCTTCTTGCGGAAGATCCGTCCGCTTGATTTTTACCCTAGCGCCATCGGCATGATGACGCTGACGCGGCGGCGATTGCGTCGCTGGCGGCGGTTAAGGCTTTCCGGGGTGGTGGCATAAGGCGGGCCGGTTCGGTACCTCCTGGATCTTTGGGTCCTGGATTCCATTGGTAACCTCGGCCGTCCGGCGCAAATGTTCCGGTGTGGTGGTGTCCTTGGTCTACCGTCGGTGTGCAGGTGTGGCGGTGACCAATACCATTCGGTTTCTAGGTCGGATGGTCCTGGAGACGGTGTGCGGGGCGCAGGCGGCGGAGTCTGTTCCCGCACCGGAGCACTGCGACGCGTCAGGAACGCTGCGTCCAAGTCTTTGGTCCCGGGTTTGCGGTACCGGTGTGGCTGCCATGGCGAAATCCTTAACGGAGTCTTTCTTCTGATACGGGGTTTAAATGGGGCCATGTTGTGGAAGATAGCATTTCTGGTTTTATCCTTTGCTTTTATATGATTTTGAATACGCGGGTTTTACCTAGCCGTTAAATTTTCAACGTTACCATTGGTAGTTGGTCTAGTCTGATCGGTGACGTCAGTCGCATTTCTCAAATCTTTTACATGCGCTTCTCCCTCGCTTTTCCTACTACCGGGTTCTCGGAGCTCGACAACTACGGGCGATTTGATTTTATACACAAGGTAAGGACCGGCATACTTTTTCGCTAACTTCGCGGAAAATTCTTTTGCTTTGCTGGACAGGTAATGTGTTTTACGATATACGAGATCTCCTTTGCGGGGGCGGTAGGCTCGGTGACGCAGGTTGTAATGATACCGTTGTACTTCAAAGGTCTTTGCTAATGAATCTCTAGCAAGTTCTTGTAGATCTTTTAAATACTTCATGTGTTGCGCTTGATCAGCTGCGGTTACGGCGGTTTCTGTTGTCGGCGGTTGCTTCTGGGTTGACCATGCCCTAGGTGGATTCTAATTCTCTACCGAGATTAAGTAAAGCTGGGGAGAAACCAGTTGATCCATGTGTACGGTATTGATAGCGAAGGCTATTTCAGGCAGGTGAGTGTCCCATTCTCGCTGGTTATTTCGCGTAAATTGGGCGATCATCGTCCCGATCACTTTATTGGTTCTTTCCACCGGGTTGGCATGCGGGGAGTATGGTGGAGTAGAACGATGGTTGATTCCATGCTCCTTCAAGAACGTGCGGAATAATTTGCTGGTATATTGTGGGCCGTTATCAGAGATCAGGTGTCGGGGAGTTCCAAAGCGGTATATTATTTGTTCTTTTAACGCTTGGATAATCGGCGGACTGGTAGCGTTACGGAGCGGTTTAAGTTCGACCCACTTAGTTAACCGGTCTTGAAAAACTAACAGGAATTTATAGCCTTTCTTGGAACGCGGCAGCGGTCCGATAAGGTCTGTACTTACATTGTTCCACGGATGTCCAGGTCGCGAAAAGTACATTTCTCCTTGCGGCTTTTGCGTACTACCTTTATAAGTCTGACAACTTATACACGTTTTACGTATTTTATCACGTCGGATTTTATGGTGGGCCAGTAGTAATTGCGGTATATGCGGCATAGCGTTTTCGCAATTCCCAGGTGTCCTGCGGTGGGACATCGTGACATTCTTCCAGGATATCTCGGCGTTTTTCTAGCGGTATACAAATTTTCCAACTAGGATGGCTTCCCAACTCTTTTTCGGGTGTCGGATCAGGGAATGATTTAAATAGTTGACCTTCCTCTATTTTATATCGTGGGTGTTGATCAGGGTGTTCTCGGACTTGCTGTGTCAAGTATTGATACCACGGACAGGTTATCTCTTCGGTTTCCTCCACCTCTAATGGAGACAGGTCGGCTTTTACTTTATAGTCCTCGTGTAAGCGAGATAGCGCGTCGGCCACATTGTTCAGTGCCCCTTTACGGTACTCCACCTGGAAGTCGAACTGTTGTAGTTCCATTATCCAGCGGGCTAGACGGGATGTCGGTTTCTCTAGCGTGCGAAGCCACTTGAGACTTCTATGATCTGGTTAGCACAGTGAATTTATAACCCTCTAGGTAACTTTTTAACTTTTGTATGGCCCATACTACGGCCAGGCACTCTTGTTCAATCGTCGAGTAATTCCTTTCCGCTGGGTTCAGTGCCCTGCTGATGTACGCTATCACTCGTTCATTCGGTGCTTGTCCTTGTGTTACACGGCTCCAATTCCGGTGGTACTTGCGTCGGTTTGTAATACAAAAGGTTGATTAAAATCCGGACAGGCTAATACAGGGGGCGGTCAACGCTTTTTAATGGCTTCAAAGGCGTGATTTTGTGTGTCGGTCCACTGATATCTGGTGTTCTTTTTCAAGAGTTCGGTAAGCGGTTGACTTAGTTTGGCAAAGCCGCTAACATATTTGCGGTACCACGACGCCAGTCCCAAAAATTGACGGAGTTGCTTAACGGTACGGGGAGCGGGTATTTGGATAATTGGGTCGATTTTTTCTGGATCAGGTAAAATTCCTTTTGCGGTGACGACGTGTCCCAAATATTTGAGTTGGGTCTGACAGAAGTAGCATTTGTCTGGTTGTAGTTGAAGTCCGTTATCACGTAGTCTCTTGAATACTTCCCGTAGGTTACTCAGGTGTTCTTGAAATGTTTTTCCCAGGACGATGATATCATCTAGATATACAAAAGCGCGTCCAATCAGTTCTGGACCAATAATAGAATCTAGGAATCTCTGGAATGTAGCAGGGGCGGAATGAAGTCCAAACGGTAGAACTTTGAATTGGTATAGTCCACGGCCGGGTACTGTAAAAGCGGTGATGGATTTACTTCCATCTTCTAGAGGAATTTGCCAGTATCCTTGTTTCAGGTCTAGGGTACTGATATAGCTTGCTTCTCGCAGCTGGTCTAAGATGCCTTGAATATATGGTAACGGGTATGCATCCTTGAGGGTGACCTGGTTAACTTTTCGAAAGTCGACGCAGAATCGATATGAACCAGTTGGTTTCTTAACCAACACTACGGGAGAACTCCACGGGCTGTGTGACGGTTCTATTATGTCCTCTGCGAGCATATTATCAACCTCCTGATTGATAAGTTCTTGCATTGCTGGATTGCGGGGATAGTATCGCTGTTTGATCGGTTTAGCATCGGGCACGAGTGTGATCTTATGTATAACATCTTTGGCTCTTCCTGTTACCTTGGTGAATTTCCTCATCTCGGTTTCCAAGAATTCGTTTAACTCGGGCAGCTGGTCTTCGTCTGGTCCATGTATTCCACTCAAGCCTCCTTGTACGGAACTTTGCAAGGGGATACGTATTCCGGCGATTTCTAGTTGTTTCTGGTGTATGTGTAGAGTGGCCTGAAGATGTTCCAGCGCGTCTAATCCAATCACAATGTCGGTGGACAGTTGGGGTATGTAATAGCCTGGTAACTGGAGAGTTTTCCTGCCTATCTTGGCGGGGAAAATGTATAAGCCGCGGGTTTCAGTCATGGAACTGTCGGCAAGACGTACAGTGGCAGCTTTTAGCGTGCTCGGGTATATCCGGTTGTTAATTAGTAAATTCTTTACTTTCTCGCCTATATATGTTCGGGAGGCTCCGGTATCAATTAAAACATTTATGGTTTTATTAAAGACCATAATCTCTAGGAAGAGTCTATCATCGTAGGAACGATCTAATCTTTTATCTGGTTTCCTTCGTGTAAACTGCGTTACGGTTTGTAGCCAAGTGGTCCACTCGCTGGCGGTTGTTTTGTTTCCAGGTGTCAGAGCCGGGGTAGTAAAAAGTTCCTGGTGTCCCTTTACCGGCGTCTGGAGTTTTCCGACCGCGGACAGGGGCAGTCGCGGGATAATACACCTTCTTTGCTGCATCTCGAGCAAAAAGCTTTAAACGGTTCTCTACACCTCTCTTTGAAGTGTCCGGTTTTCCCACATCTCCAGCAGACGGTGGAGCGGTCATACGGGGTGGTGATAGGTGTTGGGATGGTTTTAGTGGTGTTGATTTCACGGGGACGGTGTGCTGGTGTGTCAGGAGCTGGTGTTAGACCACTAAAGTGTACCTTCTGGCGGTTTGGACTGGGAGACGGCGAGTGTGTCCGCGGAGGTAGCATTTCGAATTGGGTGGCCAACTCGAGAAGTTCGGTCAGGTCTTTGAAATCTCTCTGGCGGATGTAATATTTATATTCCACCCTCAGGTTGTCATACATACGTTGTAACTGTTCTTCTCTCGACATGTTTCCATGGCGTCGCATTAGGTCAGGACGGCGGTTACGTACTCCGTAGCTTTTTCTCGGGGTTTTTGTAATCTATTGCGGATTTCCTCCTCTAGTTGAAATTGATGTCGCGGTGGTAAAAATTGTATTTTAAAACTGACCAAGAAATCTTTCCAGGTCGTCCAGGATTGTTGATGGTTTCTGTACCATAACAGGGTGCTTTCCTTTAATAATTCCGGAAGGGCGAGTAATAGGTCACGGTCGCTGATGTTGTAGCAGGTTTGTAATTCCTCTACTCTTTCCAAGAAAGAAATCGGATCGCTGATACCGTCGTATTTCACACCCCATTTGCGTATTCTATCGCAAATATCGGCGCGTCTGGTTCCGGTAATGTCTAGGTGTTCCCCAGCTGGTGGTGATGGTATCGGAGCGGTTAATGTTAGTATTTCTGGTGTCAGTGTGGTTACTTGTCCTTCTCCGGTGCGTAGGTATTTTATTATCCTGGCTCGAAGTGCATCTACATTTCCTCCTGTCTCTAGTTTATATTTCCTAGCTTCGGTTGCTAATTCATCCTTCTTGAGATGGTAAATCCATCCCACTCTGGTGTCGGTATCTTCAGAGTCCCTCGGTATACTCATCCTGTAACAGACAGATTAGTGTCTCTGGAAAACAAAAATATGTGATTACTGGTACTTCTGCGGTCCTTTTGGAATCTGTAAACGGAAAATTATTTAAGGTGTTCAGTGTTTTTCGAGCCCCACGTTTAGCGTCAAATTTATAATGCTCCCCTACTTTTGGGTGCTATACTTATATTGCGCCCTTCTGGTTTGGTAACCCAACGCGGTTTTACTTTGCCTCGGCTTTGCTCAATCGGGTTTATTTTATAAACGGGTGTGGTTCGTAGTAAGTACTGGATGGGCTTAACACTGTAACCTTAAATAAAAACCGTAAAGCATTTTAAAATGTATATTAAAGAAATATCAACAATAAATAAAATAAAAGGTAATTAACAAAATGTAGAACTTCTTTGTCCGGGTCGCGTGGTTCTCCTGGTTGGCGGCGTCACTGTGTGCGAAGTCGCTTCTGTGAACAAAAGATAGTCTTTTAATCTATTCCTTACCTAAGAGGTAAAATTTAGTTACGGTCCTGCATGTACAGTAGCGAGCGTTACCCTTGATACCGTTGTTGGTCGGAGCGCCAGCGCAATGAACTCGAGTCGTTTGAGAAAATCGATATCGTGTTAGACTTTAGTAACTCTGGAGCGCTGAAGCAAGGATGTCCTCCCTCGGGAAATAATACACGCGAAATGCGCGTAGCAAACGCGAGATCTCGGGACGGTCTTTCTCTAATTATAACCGGTTTAATGTAGGCAATTAGATTATTTATCTAACTAAATTAATTACTGATCTCTATACTAAGTTTAATTATTTATAATTAATCAAGGGAACAAAATACTTAATATTAAAACTACTCTAATCGGTTTACGTAAAGATAGAAAAATCTACGTACTCTCTAATTTATTTACAAACGTTCGTGCACCAGGTATTTACGATGGTTCGGTGGACGACAAATTTATCTACAAATTTATACTACAGGTTATGGAGGTACTCTTCTGCGATTCACAGACACCGTGTATGGTTATGTGTTTGTCTGTAGGTAGTGTATGAGTTTTGAGCGGATTTCAGTAATGCCCAGAAGACGTAGGCGACGGCCTGTCTTTACTGGATATACTAAGAGAAAGGTCGTAGGTCTTTACAGCCCTGTAACAACCCTTCACCCTCAAGTCTTTGCGAGATACGTCGGGGCTACCCCTGCGTGACTCTAGGTGTACTTTGTGTGGCGAGTGACGACGGATCTACCCTTCGTGACACTCCAGGTGTTAGTGTACTTGGTATTACGTCGGGGTTACCTGCGTGCTACTCTAGGTGCTAGTGTACTTTGTATCTGCGAGTTACGTCGGGATCTACCTTGCGTGACTCTAGGTGTATTTGGTATAACTCCTGGAGGCTCAGCCCGGAATTATTTACGGTCTGTAGTGTTTGAGTGTAAATTGTTAGATTGTATAACTTTACAACTTACGTGTCTATCAATAGCAGTACAGAATTGAACTTTAGGTTGCCCGGTGCGTCGTGGTGCGCGTTATCGCCAGATCGCGAAGGACTCTTCGCCGGTGAACAACAGGTCGGTGCTTACACTAAGCAAACGGAACGGCTACGGCTACTGGTTTCTGGAACGGCTTGACTTGAATCTACGGAGATTCATTCATTCTTATGCGCGTCGTGAGTTTATAAAGGTGTATCTGTGGGCGGCTTCGCGGCTACCGTGCGGGGAAGGCCATTATGTGATTGGTTAAAATCGTTCTGACGTGCAGAAACTTACGGTTTCTTAGAAATACACGTCAGCGGTGATGAATAAATTATTCGTTGTGCAATATCGCGTAAACTTATGAAATCTTACATACAGGATGGTCCGCACCTAATTTATTCTAAAACACATACGTACAGGACGCTGGTTCTTTACAGCCCCTTTGAAGCGTATATTATTCCACGATATAAGGGGGCACTAACTTGATAGAAGGAAACACAAAAAATTTCCCCGGTGCGATTGAGCACTAAACATAAATCCAAATTTCTTGACAATAACTTCAGTAACCCTCCGGTTACTTTAAGGTATTCCTGCTCCCACCGCGACTCCAATAGATTGGTGTACCCACTTGCTACATCAAAACTAAATCTCTCACTCCGAACTCACAAAAGACCATTTTTAGATTAGTGACATCATATCTAACCAGCCATCAATAAAGTTTTCAATATGAAAATGCAAACTAAACAAGCTACATGAAAATTTACTTACGAACACCACGTGCAACATGAAACTGCTGACTCTTTTAGGTGGCGACAGAAATACGATTTTTTTGGTATATATCTAAACACTTCTCATCGCCACAATCCATTATCCTAACTAAATCCTCTGCAATATTTACATGAATAGCATTACTCATGAAATTGTTAGAATATTAAGTACGTTGAATCAACAGAATCGCGTTACAAAATACAATTTTATAATTACATTTCTTAGAACTTCTTTTTAGCGATGATTACAAATTTTATCCTTATGCATAATTTCTTTCTTTCTTTTATGAATAACCGAAATAGAAAAGAATTATATTTACGGAAAGATGGCGTTCTTTTATACCGTATATACGGTACACAAATATTCATATTCTGTAAAAATTGTATGTCAAACTTATCGATACGTGACAAGTTACAGTAGTTCCGAAAAAATTGCTATAACATTAATTAGCATTTCTATGGTTTTAGTTTTAAAAGATTTTATAATTTTTATATGCAACTCTGCATAAGATTGCACCGTCATTATAATCTGATTAAATTCACTTTTGGACTTTGGAATGTTTCATTATCTTATGTCCGTTCTGGAATGTCGTTTCCAGATGGTTTAAAAATGCTTAATCTCATTAAAATTATTACGTACAATAATATTACATTCAATAGTAGGCTTTCAAATCAGCTAAATATTATGGCAAACTTAGTCTTTGTGTTTTTAGGTTTTCTAAATTTTGTTGACATTAACATTTACTAAGATCTTATGCAATATGATGTATCGCTTTTTATGAAAGAATAGTTTTCGAATTTTTAATTTGTTTTTAGTTCGTGAATGTAAATTGTTTATCGCTTAATCGTTTTGGCCGTGTTTCTTTGAACCTATATTCATCTCATTATTTCATGTTTTTTCGTTACATTGATGTAACGTTCTAAAACTGTTTTGGAATACTCACGTTTTATCATAAACATGTATATTTTTATTATTGGATATAATTTTTAAATATCACAATGTACATGTATTTGGTACATTTTTATGCGAAAAAAAGTTTCCTTGTTTACCTATTGGTGATGTAGAATGTTTTTTTAAGCTACTTTATAACGATTTAACCGTAAAAATTGTTCAACTTTTTACTGTTCTTGTTTTCCAAATTGACACATCGTAGGTGGAGAGAAGCACTTAAAACTTTGTCTATCTTTGTGCAATAAATTTTTATCACGTTTTATTCTTGCCGTAAAACATTATAGTTTAGACAAATTTAATTTAGTGAAAATCTGAACAATTAATTAGATTATTAATTGTATCGATTATTTTTCAGGAGCCGCTGAAAAAAGTTCAAAACATGGAGCTGAAGATAAAGCTAACAGTATCATAACAGCAATGAAAGAAAGAATGAAGCAACGTGAACGGGAAAAACCAGAAATCTTTGAACTTATCAGGTATCGTAAAGTACACTTTTATAGCAATTTTCCTTATATATTTTTTATTATTAATTTTATCTCACAGTTCTCCATTTTAATAACAAAGTTTAAACTTTCAGAGAAACAAAAAATAAAATGCTAGAGTTAATAAAGCCGGTGATGA
Organism: Vesta saturnalis; assembly: GCA_036346205.1. Classification (NCBI taxonomy): domain Eukaryota; kingdom Metazoa; phylum Arthropoda; class Insecta; order Coleoptera; family Lampyridae; genus Vesta; species Vesta saturnalis. Next base: position 5,812,002 of record JARFJB010001279.1, read on the forward strand.
AGGTATCCATTTATGTTTTTATTCATTGAGCAACTTCAATTTGAAGGTTTCTAATAGAAACAAAATGTTATAAAAATCTATGGCATTATTTAGAATATTAAGTAATAAATAAAAAGTATGTTAGTGTTTTATACAAGAATAATAAAGTATGGTCTCAAATTTATGGCTTTGAGGCAATACAAAATGCCTAGATATGAAAATTTACTACAATCTATGACATAAAAGTGAAAAAGTGAAGCTGTACTACATTTTTTTTATTTTAACTGAAATTTATATCGTTGAATGGTACAAAATAGAGTAATGGCGAACAACGTTTATTTACAATATTAGTTAATCAAACTCTTTTTTACTATACCTCTAGATATGTAGACATTAACAATTGCAATTAAAATCACATCCCACAAGGAATGAAAAGGGTACTTAGAACTCAATCATTTGGGGCTACACGCCAGGCGTTCAGAACAGCTACCTCCTGAAAAGCAAAACGTGAAACTGTGAACAAATGTTAAACATAATAATAGACGAAAAGAGAACAAATACTCGTACAATTGTCTTTATAAGTTATAAACTAAAAGGCATTCAAATGGCAGAAAAAAATAACTAATTAGTCTGACGGTAATAAAAAAAAATTAAATTTATAAACCACTAAACCAACAAAGGCTGGTATACAAGGGGATTAAGAAACTTTTTACTGCGACTGGAGTTATGTGCATAGTATTGATTGGATATATACAGTGCATTCCAGTTAAAAGGAGTGAATATATCAATTGGTATTGGTACTGTAAGAAAATCGTGAAAGACTTCAACTTTGGTTTTTAAGTGGACACATTTTGTACAAAAATCAACCTTGTGTCAATCACCCCTTCTTCACATCAACCGTCGTATCAAAAATTTCAAGTGTGAAAGATAGTCCAGTGACTCCTTATTTGAAAGGTCTTTCAATTGTGCATCCAAGCTTGTGACATGTTTGGGCTAAAAACAATAAGCAATGTCATAAATTACTTTTTAAATTTTTTGTTTATAATTGCAAACAATGTAAAATTAAACAGAAAATTTACTTTATCAAATGTTCAAATGAGCTTCTGTTTTCACGCTTACATTCTGGAAAATATCAGAGATGACTAGCCTACAACATCTGATTCATTTGTTTCCGAAAATTATCTCAAGTAGTCTGCTGCGTCTCGTGAACCTTAGATTTCAACCATCTCCATAGAAAAAAGACTATTGGAGTTAAATTGGGGATCTGGCTGGCTATTCTATAGAACCTCTCCTACCAATCCTCTGACCCGGAAAGTTAGAGGAAGTACCGCACTGGTACTACGCAATGAAGAAGAACCCCATCCTGTTGAAAAACTTCCTCATTTTGCACGAGATTTAGCTCGATTATGGGCCTCGTAAACTTTACATTTCAACCATCATCATAGAACAAAATCCATTAGCGTTAAATTGGGGATCGGGGTGGCTGTTCTATAGGACATCTCTTACCAATCCACGGACACGGAACCTTAAGAGGAACTAACGCACTGGTATTGCGTAATGAGGAGGAACCCAATCCTGTTGAAAAACGATCTCATTTTGCAATTGATTTAGCGCGATGATGTTGTTAATGGTTGCCATGCCTTGATTTATTAGCAAATCTAAATATTTCTCACCATTTAGGTTTTCTTCCAAAATGAATGGCACTGTGTGTAAATTTCTGTTCATACATTCAGTTTTTGGGGATATTTGGTGTAATTTATTCGTGTTGTATTCACATAAAACGTACATTTATCCGAGAAACTTCATTTGTTAGTTTGAGTAATACGAAAAGCTTAGCAAGTACAGAATTATCAATATCATTTACTTCCACATTAGGAAGAAAATAATTTTAAAACGTTTTGGCAAAGTTATCTGCAATTTGCTTTGGATCAGTATAAGCTCGTTCACTATTAAATAAGATTTTTGGAATTCTAGTCGTACCAGATCTTTCGTGATTAAAACCCTATAACTCTTTCAGATTTGATTTTATTGACCCTTTTAAACTCATTATAATATATTCTACTACCAGAACGCACGTTTCGCTTTATTTCAAAAATAAACTATGGAGGAAACTTGCTGTTGCGGACTAATGCACCCGGAACAAATAATTCAAAAGCACTGTATATGATACAATATAATGCACCAACGGTCGCATTGACATCTTCAATGTTATTCATAAATGGCCTATCAATACCAAGTGTGTGTATAAACCTACGAAATCGGTTTTTCGAAAATTGAATCTGTGTGAATGAGGATTAAGATACCGATCTTGGTATTTTTGATCCATAGTTCAAGTGTTATAGATAAAGCAGGATGGTAACAACTAGTGGAAATTAATTCTTTGTTACAGTGAGACCATAATTAATAGTGGCAAGTACTAGATCCAGCAGATTACCATTATTATTACGTACATCGGTGAGTTGGTTTACATGTAATACATCACAGAACCTGTTTAATTGAGACAATCTACAACAGTTAGCAGAAGTAGTAAAAAATAATGGGCAATTAAAATCGCCTGACATTAATATTGGCAAGTCTAGTAAGAAAGGTTCCAATGCATCAAGAAATGGTTCAGGTGGAACATAAAGAAGCACTACGATAAATATATAAGAACATACAACGCACTTGGATAATACAATATCAATCAAAGGAAAAGTTTCTGAGAGAGAAGTTTTAATTTGAGTATAAAAACAACATTCTGCGTAAGCAAGTATTACACCTCTGCCCTTGGGTCTACCGTCTTGCAATTAGAAAACTAAATTATTAAGCTTTTGATTTAATTGACCAGTTTGAATTGGAAATGTAAAATTAAAAAAATGATTAACATATTGTTATTGATCTATCGTATAGTCCTTTTACTAGTTTGTTGAGAATTATTATTTCGTGTAAACGATGAAGATGAAGTTAATAGATGTATTAATGTATCTTTTGCTTTTAGAAGATTAAGTAGAAATGTTTTTTTTTTTGTAGAACTGAATTAAAATAATATCAGAAATATCGAATAAATGTTTCAAGGTTTAAAATATTAAAATACAGTTGTTGTTCTGTAAAATGTCTTAAGCTTGTTAAGTTAATAATTCATATGGGCTACAATTTGAACTAGAGTAGAAACAAACTGCGTGAAATGATGTCGATAACTTGCAGAAAAACCTGTTGATGCGATGATCAGAAGAGGTGAATTTTTACGAACAGTTTCGAGAGTTTCTCGCGCTTGAAAAGTTCAATAATCCAACGTGGCGGATAATGGTTAATTTTAGTTAGTTCTGGTTTAGATGTAGTTGAAGTAAGTAGAGTTGTGCGGCATCGCCGTGTATGCACCATATGCTAGTAGAGGTTGAACTTTTTACGCGTTACCGAGGGTGATAGAACTATCGAATGGAAGAACTTTCTGGAACCATATGTAATTTTGGGGTATTTTAAGTTTCATGCACCCAGGTACTTATATCGTTTAACGTGTCCGTGGTGACTTTCTCGTCCATAGAAGTTAGATTAAGTGTTAAAAGCTTCAATTCTGTTTGATGTTTTTATCGCATTTTGTTTTCTGAGAATTAGTAAAAAAGGTAATGGATGGGTGACATTCGCGCATACACAGCTATCGCTTGCACAAATGACAGAACTCGTTGTAAATATAATGTTTAATTAGTTATTTGTAAATATAACGTTCTCCTTAATAAATGTATATACGTAAGCGTTAAAGTAAGATGGATGTACATACGTTGATGGAAGCAGAGTTCATTGATTTAAGGATTTGTCGTGGAGAAAATTTGTGTAAATGTGATTTTAGAAAAGTAAGAAGTGGGAGATATTAAGGAACATGGCGAATTCTGAGTAAGGGAGTAATCAGTCTAGACCAGGATGCTGAGATAGATTCACCTTTATTTGTTTGCGGTCAACGCAATATCCGCAAAAGGGGAGTTAAGTAGGGGTTGGAAGGAGTTGCGTATGATGGGGGTATATCGAACTACCGTTGGAGGATGCTCCGCTTTCGCTGATTCGGATTATATATTGGTTCACCACATCCCTAAGTTTTTTTGTGTTGTATATCGTTTGTCATGATGACATTTTTGGACATAGAAATACGTGGGTTCAATGTTTTTCTTAACTGCTTAGCCATGTTCTATGTTCCTGGACTAAACCATAACTTTTTTGTATAGTCCCACTTCGAAAAAATAATACACACTGCTGTAAATAGAAAGCTTTCGTTCTTTTGAGATTTTAAATTAGTAGTGTTAGTTAGAACTTGCATATAGTAGAATAACGTGGTCGAATCTTGTGGAAGTTTATGTATTAGTGCATTACAACTAATTGTAATATCAATTGAATGTATGTAAAGGAGAAATATTCACGAGTTAAGTCATGTTGGAAAAACCTAGTGCAGTATCAACCCCGACACGTCATCTCTTGGTACCAAAGGTATCTGTATAACAAATATAAGGAAACCCCTTTTGTGGATTTTGTTTTGTTGTGGTTATGTTTTATGTTTGTAATTGAAAAATTAAATTACCGTTTCGATTTTTGGGTTAGTTGAGTTACTAATTGACGTAGATTTATCGAAATATTTAATGAGTTTTGAGTTTTATTTTTACAATTTTGCGGATTTTATATAAAGTTTAGGATTTCGTTGAAGTTTAGACTAACTTAGCATAGATATTTTTGGAATAGAATTTTTACTATTAAAGTAGCTTATTTCTGAGTGAACGTTTTGGTTTCTGAGTGAACGTTTTGGTTTCTAAAATTTGTTCATGACGTTTTTCCCGCTATATATGTGTTTAACAGGTGGCGTCTTTTTGACCTTTTCTCCCGATTTTGACGATTTTGTAGTTTCTACGAGCTATGCCGTGGCACCATTGTCTTCATTGGATGGATGATGTAGTGAGTATTTAACCTGTAACATAATATATATAATGTAATAGGATTTGAGATCAGTGTTAATATTAAGCCTTGACAGGATTTCGTTTAAAGCAGTATTATTATGTTCAGATTGCTGAACATTGCTTACATTAGGCAATTTATTCCCACCATAGATAACTATATTATTTTTACGTCTTTGCCTGTCAGAAAATTCATATATTATTTCTTCATAATCCATCGAGTTTTGCGCTTTAGTATCAACGGAGGATTTTAACTCACCAATTTCACTCTAAAGGTTTAATGTTAGAGATTTTATTCATTTAGATCTTTCCCTACCGCTAATTTGTTGCAGGACCAAGTTAAATCAGAATCATTGCGAGTGATTTTAGCAGCTTCAGCTTTAGTAATGTTTATGTAGGCAATCTTAAGCTATTTACTACAAACAGAGGAAACTATAAAGTAACGCTCATTAGCTGTTTCTCCACAACGTTTACACGAGGTCATAGTAATTACAATTTTTATTACTTTCTCACGAGGTTTTGTGGCCTAAACTATACCGAAAAAAATCTCGAGTTTGATTGTGTGTCTGTGTGTGAGTGTGCGAGATTTCTTTTGAACCATTAAAGTTGTCGATAAAAAAGCTATTGTTAGAAAAAAAAATTTAGAATTTGTGTGTCTGTATGTATGTGTGTGCGGGATATCTTTTGAATCATTAAAGCTATCAATATGAAATTTGGTACAAAAATTCTTTGCCATAAAATCTAGGTCAAGTTTGTTAATGAGCAAAATCCAACCAGTGTCGGGGCATTTTTAAGGGATCAGAGAATTAAAAAAATTATTGCTTCAAATTTTAAAAAGTTAGATAATTAAAGAACAAACTAATACTTTTTTATATAATTTCAAAATAAAACAATATACAATAACCAGTGGCGCACCGTTTTACGGTGCAAAGTATGTTCATTTTTTAACTTATCAACCGATTTTTTTTAAAGTCCAGCATTGGTGGTTTTGAAGATCCCTAAGAATAAATCATTTGTCAAAATTAAAAAATTCAAAATGGCCGATGAAAAATGGGGGATTATCGTACTTAAAATCCGATATGACTAAAATTCAGGTATTGTGGGATAATGATCAATTTTGCAACTTTGTTAATTTGTAAAACATTATCTAAATAAAAAAATTGGGAGTTTTTAAGAACGCTAAGAATCAATCATTTGTCAAAATTAAAAAATTCAAAATGGCGGATCAAAAATGGAGATTATCGTGCTTAAAAACCGATATAACTCAAATTCAGGTATTGTAGGCTTTAAAGTTGTTATGGCAGATAATTTGGCAGCGGTTTATAAGATTATTTTTAAATAAAAATTATAGATTTTATGACAAAAAACAGGGCCACACTTTTCACGCTAGCGGTGCCTATCGTAGCGACTTTAATTGAAAAACAAGGCAAAATGCAACAGATTGGTTACGAATAGAAATCAAACGGAACATTGAATTTAATTTATATCTTCAAATGCATATAAAATTGCAATAATACTTAAATGCAAGGTTACGTCTCATGCTGGGTTCCCCATAATCGACTACCCATTTTATTTTATTAATAAATTCCCTACGAGATAACTAAATAAGTTGTTCTCTGTGGGATTATCTTTTGCAGTCTTTGGAAATTTAAGTTAATTATTAAACAGGTAGGCGTCTGTCACAGATAAGTTATAAATTAATAATTTCGTGTAACGTCATTTTACTACGAGAAGTTTTGTTAGTTTTCATCAATAATTATTTAATTTTTTTGCTTTGAGACATTATTTCAACATCCGTTTGAACTTTCATGCATTACTCAGTCCAACAACGTGTGTTTTGTGTAGAAACTTACATAAGAAGCAATTCGATAGAAGAAGTTAGACGTGCATTCCGGCGTCAGTTTAATAACAACAATAGGGGTCACGCGCCAAATCGTACAACTGTTAAGTTATGGGTTCGTCATTGGCGTGAAAATGGTTCTGTACAAAATTTGAAGAAGCCTGGACGTCGAAGAACAGTTCGTATACCAGAAAATTTTGAAAGAGTTAGAATTGCGTTTACGAGAAGTCCTAAAAGGTCTGCTAATCGACAAACCCTTATCCTAGGAATATCAAAGGGAGGCTTAGATCGAATTCTTCAAGGGGATTTAAAATTTCATCCCTATAAATACCAAATGGCACAACACCTTAGTAATCAAGATAAAGAAGCAAGGTTAGCATTTTGTCAAAAATTTTTGTATTTACATCAAGGAGCAATTCACAGTCTCCTAATGAGCGACGAAGCAAATTTTTATTTGAACGGCATGGTTAATAAACAGAATTTTAGATACTGGTCAAATGAAAATCCTCGTGAAATCTTTACACAGAACCTCCATAATCCAAAAGTTGTTGTGTGGTGTGGAGTAGGATCTTTTGGTATTACTGGTCCATATTTTTTTGAGGATGAAAATAACCGCGCTGTAACAGTAACATCCGAGCGCTACGTAAACATGCTAGAGACATTCCTCATTCCAGAATTAAATAGACGAGGATTACTAAACAATGCCTTACTATTCCAACAAGATGGGGCAACAGCTCATACCGCCAAAAACTCAATGAGTGTTCTGCGAGAAATGTTTAATGGCCGACTCATTTCTCGATTCGGAGATTTGCCTTGGCCGTCGACGGCACCCGATTTTTTCCTGTGGGGATATTTAAAAGCCAAAGTGTTTGCGAGTCGTCCAGGTACAATCGAGGAACTCAAAGTCAAAATTCGTGAAGAAGTTGAAGGAATAGACAATAGACACAATTTTTAAATGGAATACCCGGTATCATGTTGATAGTAAGGTTTTATGTCTTAACTTTAACCGTTATTAAGTTATTTCCATTTTATTCTTAAATTAAATTAAAAGATCCGACTACTAATTAGGGTGTCAAAATGTCACTATTTAAGCTATACATTTTTTTATACTGATGATGATAGTCAAAATTCAATGATTTTTCAGGAAAGAAATGCTTGAAGAAATAATCTTTCACTATTTGTAGTGGGTATGTAATATAGAAAGAATTGGATTACACTTTTCATATGCACTAAAGACTAAAAACGAAAGAAACGACATAAAGTCTATGTACAATTGAATTAATGTAAAACGACAACAATAATAATATTAATCATAAATTGAATGAAAAACGAAACTAAGAATACCTAAACGGAGATGTATAATTTTTCAATAGATAAGTATTCTAGTTAATGAGATGCTCAATATACCCACCGTTTTTTTGGATACATAATTTTGCACGTGCCAAGGAAGAGCGACTAAGGTTCACCAACATTTGTTCATTAATTTCTTTAACTGCCCTTCTTATTCTGATTTTCATATCTTCACGTGCTGTAGGTGCAGTTTGGTATACTTTTTCTTTTATTTAACCCCACAGAAAAATCCAATTTCGTCATATCTGGAGACCTAGATTGCTAAGCAGTTGGTCCTCTACCAATTCACCTAACTCTAAATTCATTATCTAAATACCTTCTTACTCGTACGTTGTAACGGTGTGCTGCCCCATCTTGCTGCAACCATAATCTTCGTCTAGTGGCTAAAGGTACATTTTCCAACAATTGTGGTAGTACGTTTATTAAAAAATTGAGATAAGTGTCTCCATTTACTTGCTTACCAAAAAAGGAAGGACCAATTACATGTCTTTCTACGATTCCTCCCCCAAACGTTTAAAGACCACCTGTGTTGTTTGTCGACAGCCCTTCTAAAATGGGGATTTTCTGTGGCATAATAATGCGTATTATGCTTGTTGACATATCCATTGTTATGAAATGTAGCCTCGCCGGAAAACAGTGCATAATCAAAAAAATGTAGCTGCTCCTGGACTTTATTAAGCACCCATTCAAAAGCACTCTTCTTCATTCAAAATCGTTGCCTTCAAGTTCCTGTAGTAGTTGAATATGATAGGGATAAAATTTATTGTTTCTTAACATTTTGGAGACGCTGGACTGGCTAGCACCTAATTCTCTAGTTCAAATTATTGTGTTAACATGTGGATTTTCGACTACATGGCGCAGGACAGATAGTATATTTTCTTCATTTATTATAGCTTTTTGACGGTCCCGCTTTTCATATATAACTGTCCCGCTTTCTTCAAATGGAAGATTCAATCTAACGAATACACGATATTCGGGATGCCTTTGGTTTGAATATCGCTGAGCATAAATTCTTGAGGCCAAAAAAGCATTACCATAACCCGCTCCGATACAGTAAATCATGTTAATTCTTTCTTGTTTTGTAAACTTCATTTTACACAACACAAACCGTTTACAAATTGTTTCGAAGATGTTTCAGACAGATTATTTTAATAATAAACGTCAAATTCTATTATCGATCTAAATTGGAAACAAATAATTAGGTAGACGATAATTTTCTTATAATCTTGACAGCATTGTTTTTTTTTTGTGAAAAATCATTGGATTTTGGCTACCATCATCAGTATAAAAAATGTACAGCTTAATGGGTGACATTTTGACACCCTTCTGTTAAGTCGGGATAAAATGAAAATAACTCTATAACAGTTAAAGGACATAAAACCTTACTATCAAAAAGAATGTATCCGTTATTGGCTTCGTAAGAATTATACCGTGTGTTCCATTTAAAAATTGTGAGTCAAATAACAATTCGCGTAAGTCAATCACCCGGTATGTTTTTCTGAATTTTATCTTAATATTAATCCAAAATCGTTAACTAGGCGTAATAAGCAATCTGTAGTCCTAGTTATAGCCCAAAATCTTATTAGGTTTATGAGTAATAAATTTCGAAATGTAAGCCCTTTTTTCGTTCAAAATGAAAATAATCAGTAACCTTTAAAGTTAGACCCATACTACTCTATACCAAATAGCGTTTACTCTTTAAGGTCTTTTCAAAAATGTAATGAAATAGGGATGTTTCACTTACCAAAACATAACTTTGGGTTACCAGTGATTATTGGAAAATATTTTTTATTTAATTAGCCACCTTATAACATAAAAATTTTACTTATGACGTCATGTATTTTTCCACAACACGTCATCATTGGTTTTTTTCAATGAGAACCTCAATTTTTTTGTTACTTTTTATTAGATGGTCCCACTACTTAAATTATGGTGTAAAAAATTGGTACCTTAGATAACTTATTTTTTTGAGAAAATAACATATTTACCGTACAAAATAAAAATGTAACTTTAATGGAAGAAAATCATAATTAACCTCAAAAACAAACGAAATTTATCGCAAATGCTCAAATTGCGCTCCGTTAACCATTTGACACTGACCGATACGATTGTAGACACTTTGTACACTTCGCTCAAGGACCTCAGGAGTAATGCGCACCACTTCAGCGCAAATTCTTTGCCGTAGCTCGTCTAAATTATTTGGCCTATTAAAATAAACCTTTTATTTTAAATAATCCCACAGAAAAAAATCTAAGGGAGTCAAGTCTGGGGAACACGGTGGCCACTCAATTGCTCCTCGACGTCCTATCCACCTTCCAGGAAATGTGGCGTCAAGATATTGACGGACGTTGACTCCAAAGTGAGGAGGCGCCCCATCATGTTGAAATTTACGAGTAGTTTTTGTTTCATCCGTCAAAAATGATACAGACGTAATAACGATAATTTGCAAAAACGCACATTACTCCTAAAATCCGTGAGTGTACAAAGTGTTTACACTCGCATCTATCATTACCAAATGGTTAACGGAGCGCAATTTGAACATTTGTGATAAATTTCGTTTGTTTTTGATGTTTAATTAAGATTTTCTTCCGTTAAAGTTACATTTTTATTTCTCACGGTAAATGTGTTATTTTCTCAAAAAAATAGTTATCTAAGGTACCAATTTTTTTACATCATAATTTAAGTAGACCATCTAATAAAAAGCAGCAAAAACAATTGGGGTTCTCATTGAGAAAACCAATGATGACTTTATTGTGCAAAAATACATGACGTCATAAGTAAAATTTTTATGTCATAAGGTGGCTAATTAAAAAGTAAACTTGACCTGTCCGAGCGTTTGGCTTGGAAACATTAAATAACGCAATTTTAAATTTTGTTCCTTACTTTATCACACTGTATATATATATATATATATATATATATATATATATATATATATATATATATATATATACAGGTGTGCAAAAACATTATTTCGGGCCAGACTTATAATAAACTAGAAAGAAACCCAATAAGAATTATATGAGTGTGAGAGAGACATAACTTTGCCGATGTTGCCACTTGTACATATTTGCATGTAGCCACAAAATATGAACTACTTAAGTCTCCTTCAATGTAGCTTCAACATTTCTAACGAAACCAAAGCAATTAAGATGATGTTGGAAAGTCGCGTGTTCTTTGAAACTATTAAGTAAATACTTTACACTCAAACATTAAAAGATAATACCTCAACCATCGAAGATTATTGTAATTGCGAATTTATGACATGGTTCGATTACTACTCGTAAGAAGAACCAAGAAGAAACTTACGAGAGCTACAAACAAGAACATTAACATTTACATTGATAGTATAACTTAAGTTTAAGGTTTAACTTTAGCATTATAATTCTTATTGAAAAACCAACTATTTTTAGAAATGAACCGAATACACTTTTTTCAAAACTCTACTTTATAAGATTATGAAAATATCTCCACATTGCGCAAGGCAGTAACCCAATCTGTGACAAAATTCAGTTCGGGTGTTTTCTTGGGTGATGGTTTTTAAAGAGTCTGTAAATTTGACAACAAGTTCGTCCAAATTATTAGCACGTTCATGCCTGTGCCCATAAATTTGCTGGGATACGTATCCCCAAACAAAAAACAGTCGTTCAGTACGATGTCAGGTGAGCGAGGAGGATATTTAATAGTACCTTTTCCACTAATAATACGGTTAGGGAACGTAGTTTCCAAAAACTGTTGTACTCTTATTGCAGTATGAGCAGGACAGCCACCTTCTTGATATCAAATGTCATCAAAATTTATATTGAGGCGTTGAATAACTGAAACTGTCTGGTTTCTCAACAGTTCTAAATATTTGTCCGAATTCAAGTTTCCGTTGATAAAAAATGGACCAATTATGGAATTGCCTAAAATTCCTGCCCACACATTAACTTTTTGGGGGTATTGTGTTCGGTAAAGAATACTAACGTGTTTGTTTTCTCAAGAGTAACCAACAGCGACAGACGGATTGTGATGGCCCTGTAAGTTAAAAGAACACTCGCCGGTAAACAAAATATTTCCAATAAATCTATCGTTTTCATTAGCCCGATTCATCATATCTTCACAAAATTCCATACGCTTTTGATGATCTTCTGCAAAAATTTCTTGTGTAGTTTGCAACTTATAGCAACGGTATTTATTCCTTTTCGAACTGTTCTTGGTTTAATATTCATTTTTTCAGCAATTTTTGTACTATTGCATGGGAAATTAGTTTCAGCTAAACTAAACACTGCAATTTCTTGGAGTTCGCGCTCTTCGTTTAAGTTACGACCATGCTCACCATCATTACCATCAATACTACTGCATTTTCTACAATTATTTAAACATTCACATCTTTCAAATTTACAAACAGTGCGCATAATCGTACATTCTGATTTAATTGGCCTGTTTTGAAAAATCAAACTAATTATTTTAACCTTCCTTTTACCACATAATTTTTAAAACTTCGATATTGAAAAATACGCATTTATTTATAAAAATTCAATTAGATTTAATGTTACAACTTATATATTATATGCTTGACATGTCTTTATCGACTTGCTGTGGGCTGGACATACAAAGTTTTTACATTCTGCACATTTCGATGTCACCTTCTTATCTGTAGCCCGTGGCACCTTCCCCTTTTTGTAGATTCACGCACTTGTTGCACTGGTTCTTGGCGATATTCATTGGGTTAGTTTGCAATATCATCTAATATTTTGGTAATGTTTTGAATAGGTTTCTTATTTAATCTTGATCGAATGATCGAGTTGCATATCCTACTTCGCATGTGGGATTCTACCAGTTGTTTTCCTAGTTCAAGAAGGAATAGCCTCCTCTGACCCAAATTCTGGGCATTGCATGCCAGTTGTAGTCTCACTCACAAAATACAAGCATTTACGGCCGCAACATAACATGCATAAAACTCATAGAAACAACCACTGGCCATCTTTTTGACTGTATATTGCAGCTGTATTTCGCCAGCATTTTGTCGAACGTATCAACTGCGCCCTTAATAGAACTATAATGTATAATCATTTTTGGTTTCTTGTGGTTTTTCTCTGAAACAGTACCCTCACAATCTTCTGAACACAGTAGTATTACGCTTCTGTTTTGTTTTGGCACATAGGGTGTAACGCCTCTTTCTTTACAATAATTAAATTTAAAAGGGTTCAATTTAATTTACCTCGGTCTAGCTCAAATCGGGTCTTGTGTTAACAAGACGGGGGTGGTTCGTATCGTGGTGCTCAACACTCTACTCTTTGAATAATACAACAAAACTATTTTAAACGTATATTACCTATTGTTTTATAAATCTAAGATAATCTAACCTACAGGAAATGACAATAATATGGCAAAAACAAATCTTATTGGGTGTTACCCGGGATGTCCTGGTTAGCAGCGCCCGTTTGGCTGTTCCCCCGTGGATGGTAGTGGTCGCTATTGGATCCTGAGCCGTTTCTGTGGAAATATAAATTATTGTGGTTCAATGGTTGTTGTGTTATGACCCAAAAATCCTACTAATGACAATTTAATTTTGTCTATTATGACTGTTCAATCCTGCCCTGTACACGGTAGCCTGGTATTTGTTCAGGTTGCGGTATATAAAATTTTATATATTTTAGATAAGCTGGGGCAACGAACGCGTTGGTGTCTTTAAGCAGGTCAACGAGAAAATCAATCATTTAAAGTAACCTTGGTGCGCATGACTCTTCTTATACGTGATTTGGCTTTCAGACTGACTGGATGAGCTCAGTACTGGAATGCTTTATACAGGACAGGTTACTATTTACATGTATTAAATGCAAATTGTACGTACGCGTTTAATTATCTACCCTAACTAAACAAGCTGATCTCAGGAGTTCTTAATTAATGTACCTTCTGCGTTGCAATGCATTTCGTTTTTTTAAGATTACTCCCTTGTGTAAGGTATGTAAAGACTTTTAATTATATTTTCTGTATATTGTACTTATGAGGGAACAAAGAAGGGTGCAAAAGTACGCGTTTAAATTAAGGAAACCGCTGGGGTTAAGTACAAGCGGAAATTTTAAAGAATTTTGTTCGTTGTAAAAGCGTACTGCATGACGTCACGAAAAAATTCATAAAATGGCGTACATGACTAGGATTATATGCAATTTTTGTCATGAATAAGTAAAAATGGGGATACATTTATATCATTACCGCTTGATGTTAGTACGCCTGCTGTTAGTTTGCCTACCTTACCTATATGGTTTACATTGAAGACAAATGGAAATTATCGTACCTTACCTTTCGTTCATATTATCGAACTTACGTTACTTTCATATATAGTTTACATTTCGTTTATTTGTACATTATTAGGAAATGGAAATTATGGTATGTTTATCTTATGAATGGAAAATGAATTTCCCCTACTACAGTGCATTTTAGGACGAAGTTATATTTATTTTGAGTACATGTAAGTAATGCGTATCCTTTTGTGCAAACTACGTGTTAAGTGAGTAAACAAATCAGTGTTAATTTGATACTGTTATAAAAGAACAGCTGTTTTGTGTTCCTAAGATAAAAACATTTGAGTTCATAACCTACATTAACCGTAATATCTGTTGACATACGTCAGAATACAGTGTTGATCACATTACATTTTGAATTTTAAGTAAATATAGATTATAAGCTTGTGTTTCTTTAATAATTTTAAAATCGTAAAGTTTTATGAGAAATATCGTTTTAGTTAATTTATACTGATATTAATCAGACATTTTGCTTTATTAAATATAAATATAAATACAGTAGTTTAGTGTTTATTCAGATTACCTATTATGCCATTAAGGTACAACTTTCTCAATTTTTGTTGTATTTTAATTATTAAACCTATAAATTGAGTGGCGTCCAACAAGAAAAAATCATTACTGATTATACCTACGGATATATCTCTGCCTCCCTCACGACCTGTTCAAAAGGAGTTCTCAATTACAATAGGTTTCATAAGTTTGTACCTCACTAAGCTAGACCGTGGTGCAATTTACCTTTTTAATATCACCATCACCGCACTTAATTTTCTATTTGTTATAGTTTGCGTGTGTGCGTGTGTGCGTGTGTGCGTGTGTTTGTGCGTGCATGTGTGCGTGTGTGGGTGTGTCCGTGTGGGCGTGTGTGCGTATGTGCGTGTGTACATGTGTGCGTGTGCGCGTGTGCGTGTGTGCGTGTGTAAGAGTGTGCGTGTGTGCGTGTGTGCGTGTGTGCGTGTGTGCGTGTGTGCGTGTGTGCGTGTGAACGTGTGTGCGTATGTGCGTGTGGACGTGTGTGCGTGTGTGCCTGTGTGCGTGTGTACGTGTGTGCGTGTGCGTGTATGCGTGTGTGCGTGTGCGTGTGTGCGTGTCGTGTGTGCGTGTGTCTGTGTTGGTGTGTGTCGTGTGTCGTGTGTGTGTGTGTGTGTGTGTGTGTGTGTCGTTGTGACGCGTTCGTGTGCGTGTGTGCGTGCGTCGTGTGCGTGTGCGTGCTGTGCTGTGTTGTGTGGTGTGTGTGTGTGCGTGTGTTGTGTTGCGTGTGTGCGTGTCGTGTGTGGGTGTGTGCGTTTGTACGTGTGCATGTACGTTGTGTCGTGTGTGTGTGCGTGTGTGTGTGCGTGTGTGCGTGTACGTGTGTGCGTGTGTGCGTGTGCGTTGCTGTGCGTGTGTGCGTGTGTGCGTGTGTGCGTTGTGCGTGTGCGTGTGTGCGTGTGTGCGTGTGTGCGTGTGTGCGTTGCGTAGCGTGTGTGCGTTGTGCGTGTGTGCGTTGTGCGTTGTGCGTGTGTGCGTGGGCGTGTGCGTTTGTGCGTGTGCATGTCGTGTGTTGCGTGTGTGCGTGTCGTGTGTGTGTGTGTGTCGTGTGTGCGTGTGACGTGTGTCGCGTGTGCGTGTGTGCGTGTGTGCGTGTGTGACGTGTGTGCGTGTGTGCGTGTGCTGCGTAGTGTCGTGTGTGCGTGTGTCGTGTCGTGTAGTGCGTGTGTGACTGTGCGTGTGCGTGTGTGGTGTGCGTTGTGCGTGTGTGCGTGTGTGTCGTGTGCGTGTGTGCGTGTGTGCTGTGTGTGCGTGTTGCGTTGTGCGTGTGTGCGTGTGTCGGCGTGCGTGCTGTGCGTTGTGTGTGTGTGTGTTGTTGCGTTTGTGCGTCTGTGCGTTGTCGTGTGTGCGTATGTGTCTGTGCGTGTGTGCGTTGTCTGCGTGTCGTGTGCTGTGTGTGTCGTGTGTGCGTGTGTTGTCGTGGTGCGTGTGCGTGTGTGCGTGTGACGTTGCGTGTGCGTGCGTGTGCGTTGTGCGTGTGGCTGTTGTGCGTTTGTGCGTTGTGCGTTGTGCGTGTGTGCGTTGCGTTGTGCGTGTGTGTCGTGTGTGCGTGTGCGTGTGATGTCGTGTGTGTGTGTGCGTGTGTGCGTGTCGTGTGCGTGTGTGCTTTGTGTTTGTGCGTGTGTGCGTGTGCGTGTGCGTGTACGTGTCGTGTGTGCGTGTAGTACGTATGCGTTGTGCGTGTGCGTGTCGTTGTGCGTTGTGCTGGTGCGTGTGGCGGTGTGGTATGTGTGCGTGTGTGGTGTGTGTGTGTGGTTGTGTTTGTGTGGTGTGTGTGCGTGTGCGTGTGCGTCGTTGTGTCGTTTGTCTTGTGCTGTTGTGATGTGTCGTTGTGTGTGTGCGTGTGTGCGTGTGTGTAGTAGTGCGTTGCTGTGATGTGCGTGTGTGCATGTGTGCGTCGTGTGTGTGTGCGATGTGTCGTGTGTCGTTGCGTGTACGTATGCGTGTGTTGCGTTGTGTCGTGTGCGTTATGCGTGTCGTGTGCGTGTACTGCGTGTGTCGTGTGCGTATGTACGTGCGTGTGTCGTGTGCGTGTTCGTTGTCGTGACTGTGCGATCGTGTGTGGTTTGTGCGTGTGCGTGTGTGCGTGTGTGTATGTCGTGTCGTGTGTGGTGTCGTGTGCGTGTGCGTGTGCGTGTGCGTGTGTGCTGTCGTTTGTGCGTGTGCGTGTGTGCGTGTGCGTGTGCGTTGTGCGTTGTGTGCGTGTTGCGTGTCGTGTCGTGTTGCGTGTGTGTGTGCTGTGTGCGTCGTGCGTGTGCGTGTGTTGTGCGTGGTGCGTGTTGCGTGTGTGCAGTGTGTGTCGTGCGTGTGTGCGGTGTGTGTATGTGCGTGTGCGTGTGTTGTCGTGTATGCGTGGTGTGTGTGTGTTGTGTGTGTGTGTGTGTGGTGTCGTGTGGTGTGTCTGGGGGGGGGGGGGGGGGGGGGGGGGGGGGGGGGGGGGGGGGGGGGGGGGGGGGGGGGGGGGGGGGGGGGGGGGGGGGGGGGGGGGGGGGGGGGGGGGGGGGGGTGTCGTGTGTGTGTGTGTGTGTGATGTGCGTTTGTGTCGTGCGTGTGTCGTGTTGTGCTGTGTGTGCGTGTGGTTGTGCTGTGTGTGCTGTGTGTGTGTGCTGTGTGTGCGTGTGTGCGTGTTATGTTGCGTGTGTGTGTTGTGTGTGTGTGTTCGTGTGTGTTTCTGTGTTGTGTGTTGTGTTTTGTGTATGCGTGTGTTGTGGGTGTGGTGTGCGTGTGTGGTTGTTTGTGTTGTCTGTGTTGTGTGTCGTGTGGTGTGTGTGTTGTGGTGTGTGGTGTTGTGTGGTTTGTTTGCGTGTGTATGTGTTTGTGTGTGTGTGTTGTGTGTGTGTGTGTGTTGTGGTGTTGTGCTTGCGTTGCGTGTGTGTGGTGTGTGTGTGTGGTGGGTTGTATGTGGGTGTGTTGTGTGTTGTCGTGTGCGTGTGTGCGTGTGCGTTGTGCTGTGTGCGTATGTCGTTGCGTCGTGTGCGTGTGCGTGTGCGTGTGTGCGTGTGTGCTGTGTGCGTTGTGCGTGTGTGTGCGTGTGGTGTGTGTCGTGTGTTGCGTGTGTGTACGTTGTGCGTTGCGTGTTCGTGTGGTGTGCGTGTGTCGTGTTTGGTGTGTGCTGTGTGCGTGTGCGTGTGGTGTGTGTCGTCGTGTGTATGTGTTGTGTGCGTTGTGCGTGTGTGTGTGCTGTCGTGTGCTGTGTCGTATGTGCGTGTGCGTTGCATGTGTGCGTATGTGTGGTGTGTGTGTGTTGTGTCGTTTGTGTCGTCGTGTGCGTGTGTGCGTGTATGTTGCGTGTGTGTGTTGTGTGTTGTTGCGTTGTGCGTGTGTGCGTGTGTGTGTGTTGTGCGTGATGTGCGTTGTGCGTGTGTGCGTGTGAGCGTTGTGCGTGTGCGTGTGAGTATGTGCTGTGTGCGTTGTGCGTTAGCGTGTGTTCGTGTTTCGTGTCGTGCGTTGTACGTGCTGTGCATGTCGTGTACGTGTGTCGGTGTGCGTGTGTGGTGTGTGTGTGTGTGTGTACGTGTGTGCGTGTGCGGTGTACGGTGCGTTGTGCGTTTGTGCGTTGTGCGTGTGTGCGTGTGTGCGTGTGCGTGTGTGCGTGTGCGGTGTGTGCGTGTGTGTGTGTGTGTGTGTGTGTGTGTGTGTGTGTGTGATGTGCGTGTGTACGTGTGTTGTGTGTCGTGTCGTTGTGCTTGTGCGTTTTGCGTGTGTCGTGTGTGTTGTGCGTGTGCTGTGTCGTGGTGCGTGTGCGTGTGCGTGTGCGTGTGCGTTGTGCGTTGTCGTGCGTGTGTGCGTGTGTGCGTGTGCGTTGGTCGTTGTGCGTGTGTGGTGTGCGTGTGTCGTGTGCGTGTGTGCGTGCGTGTGCGTGTGTGCGTATGTCGTGTGCTGTGCGTGTGTCGTGTGTGCGTGTGTCGTGTGTCGTGTTGTGTGTATGTGCGTTGTGTGCTGTCTGTGCGTGTGTGCGTGTGTTGGTATGTGCGTTGTGCGTGTGTGCGTGTGTGCGTGTCGTTGTGCGTGTGTGCGTGCGTGTGCGTGTGCGTGTGCGTTGCGGTGTCGTGTGCGTTTGTGCGTTTGTGCGTGTGCTGTGCGTGTCGTGTGCGTATGTGTTGTGTGTGTGTGTGTGTGTGTATGTGTACATGTGTCGTATTGTGTTTGTTTGTTGTGGTGTGTGTCGTGTGTGCGTGTGTGTCGTGTGGTGTGTCGTTGTGTTGTCGTGTGTGTCGTGTGTGTGTGTGTATGTGTGTGTGGTGTTGGTGTAGTCGTTGTGCGTGTGTGTTGTGTTGTGTCTGTTGTCGTTGTGTTGTGTGTGTGTGTGTAGTGTGTGTGTGTGTGTGGTGTGTCGTGTGTGCTGTGTGCGTGTGTCGTGTGCGTGTGTGTCGTATGTGCGTGGTGTGTCGATGGTGCGTGCGTTGCGTGTGCGTGTCGTATGTCGTACGTGTGTGTGTTGGATGTGGTGTGTCGTTGTGCGTTGTGCGGTGTGCGTGTGTGCGTGTGGTTGTGCTGTGTATGGTCGTACGTGTGGTGTGTCGTTGCGTTGGTGTGTGTGTGTTGTTGGTGTGTGTGTGTGTTGTCGTGTGTGCGTGTGTGTTGTGTTGTGATGTGTTGTGTTGCTTGTCGTTGTGCGTTGTGCGTTGTGCGTGTGTCGTTGTGCGTTGTGGTATGTGCGTTGTCGTGTGTCGTGTGTGCGTTGCGTATGTGCGTGTGCGTTCGTGTGTGCGTGTGGGTTTGCGTGTGTTGCGTGTGCATGCGGTCGTGTGTGTGTCGTGTGTATGCGTTTGTGCGTTGTCGTGTGTCGTGTGCGTGTGGTGTGCGTTTGCGTGTGTGCGTTGTGCTGTGTGTGTTGCGTGTGTCGTGTTGGTGTGCGTGTGGCGTGTGTGCGTCGTGTGGGTGTGTGCGTTGTGTGTGTGCTGTGATGCGTTGTGTTGTGTTGGTGTCGTGTTGTACGTTTGTGCTTGTGTGTCGTGTGGTGCGTGTGCGTGTGGGTGTGGTTGTGTGTGCGTTGTGCGTGTGTCGTGTCGTGTGGTGTTGTGCGTTTGTGGTCGTGTGTGTGTGTGTGTGTGTGTGTGTGTGTGTGTGTGTGTGTGTGTGTGTGCGTGTGTGCGTGTGTGCATGTGTACGTATGTGTACGTTGTGCGTGTGTGCGTGTGTGCGTGTTGCGTGATGCGTGTGTGCGTGTAGCGTAGCGTGTGTGCGTGTGCATGTGTACGTGCGTGGTCGATGTGCTGTGTGTCGTGTGTGCGTGTGTACGTGTGTGCGTGTGCGTGTGTGCGTGTGTTGCGTGTGTGCGTGTGTGCGTGCGTGTCGTGGGTGCGTGGTGCGTGTGTGCGTTGTGCGTGTGTGCGTTGCGTGTGTCGTGTGTCGTGTTTGCTGTGTGTGCGTGTGTGCGTGTGCGTGTGCGTTGCGTGTGTGTGTGTGCGTGTGTAGTATGTGCGTTTGTGCGTGCGTGTGCGTGTGCGTGTGTCGTGTGTGCGTGTGTGCGTGTGTGCGTATGTGCGTGTGGCGTGTGCGTGTGTGCGTGTGTCGTGTGCGTGCGTGTGCGTGTGTGCGTTGTGCGTGTGTGCGTGTTTGCGTGTGTGCGTGTGTGCGTGTGCGAGCGTGCGTGTGTGTGGTGTGTGTATGTGCGTTTGTGCGTCTGTGTGTGCGTGTGCGTTGCGTGTGTGCGTGTGTGCGTTATGCGTGTGTGCGTGTGTGCGTGTGCGTGTGTGCGTGTGTGCGTGTGCGTGTGAGCGTGTGCGTCTGCGTGTGTAGCGTATGTGCGTGTGTGCGTGTGTGCGTTGAGCGTGTGTTCGTGTTTGCGTGGTGCGTGTGTACGTTTGTGCATGCTGTGCGTGTGTGCTGTCGTGGTGCGTGTGTGGTGTGTGTGTGTGTACGTGTGTGCGTGTGTGGCTGTAGTGTGCGTGTGTGCGTTTGTGCGTTGTGCGTGTGTGCGTGTGTCGCGGTGTGCGTGTGTGCGTGTGTGTGTTGGTGTGTGTGTGTGTGTGCGTGTGTGCTGTGTGCGTGTGCTGTGTCGTGTGCGTGTGTGCGTTTGTCGTTTTGCGTGTGCGTGTGTGCGTGTGTGCGTGTCGTGTGCGTGTGTCGTGTCGTGTGGTGTGCGTTGTGCGTGTGCGTGTGTGCGTGTGTGCGTGTGCGTTGTGCGTGTGTCGTGTTGCGTGTGTGCGTGCGTGTCGTCGTCGTGCGTCGTGTGCGTGTGTGTGTGATGTGCGTTGTGCGTGTGCGTGTGCGTGTGTGATGTGTGTGTGTGTGTGTGCGTGTGTGCGTGTGCGTGTGTGCATGTGTGCGATGACGTGTGCGTGTGTGCGTGGTGTGCGTGTGTGCGTGTAGCGTGTGCGTGGTGGCTGTGCGTGTGTCGTGCGTGGCGTGTCGTGTGCGTGTTGCGTGTGTGCGTGTGTGCGTGTGCGTGTGCGTGTGTGCGTGTGCGTGTGTGCGTGTCGTGTGCGTGTGCTGTGCGTGTGTCGTGTTTGCGTGTGTGCGTGTGTGCTGTGTGCGCGTGCGTGTGTGTGTGCGTGTGTGTGTGATGTGCTTGTGCGTGTGCGTGTGCGTGTGCGTGTGCGTGTGTGCGTATGTGCGTGTGCGCGTGTGCGTGTGTGCGTGTGTGTGTGCGTGTTTGCGTGTGTCGTGTGCGTGTGCAGCGTGCGTGTGTGCGTGTGTGTGTGTGTATGTGCGTTTTGCGTCTGTGCGTGTGTGCGTGTGCGTGTGGTGTGTGCGTCTGTGCGTGTGCGTGTGCATGTGTGCGTGTGTGCGTGTGCGTGTGGTGCGTGTGAGCGTGGTGTGCGTGAGCGTGTGCGTATGTGCGTGTGCGTGTGTGCGTGAGCGTGTGTCGTGTTTGCGTGTGCGTGTGTCGTGGTGCTGTGCGTGTGCGTGTGTGCGTTGCGTGTGTTGCGTGTGTGTGTATGTGCGTGTGTCGTCGTGTCGTGTGCGTGTGGCGTGTGTGCGTGTGGCGTATGTCGTGTGGTGCGTGTGTGCGTGGTGTGCGTGTGTCGTGTGCGTGTTTCGTGTGTGTGCGTGTGTCGTGTGGTGTGGTGCGTGTGTGTGTGTGTGCTGTGTGTGTGTGTGCGTTGTGCGTGTGCGTGTGTGCGTGTGTTGGTGTGTGTGCTGTGTGGTGTGCTGTGGTCTGTGTGTCGTGTTGTGGCGTGTGTGCGTGCGTGTGGTGTCGTCGTGTGCGTGTGCGTGTGCTGTGCGTGTGCGTGTACGGTGTGCGTTGCTGTGCGTAGTGCGTTGTCGTTGTGCGTGTGTGTGTGCGTTTGTAGTCGTCGTTGCTGTGTGTATGCGTGTGCGTCTGTCGTTGCGTGTGTGTGTGTGGTGTGCTGTGTGTGTGTGCGTGTGTCTGTGTGCTGTGTACGCGTGTGTGCGTGTGTCGTGTCGTTGTAGCGTGTCGTGTGCGTGCGTGTGCGTTGATGCTGTGTGTGTCGTGTGTGCGTATGTGCGTGTGTGCTGTGCGTTGTGTGCGTGTGTGCGTGTTGCGTGTGCGTGTGTGCGTGTGTGCGTGTGGCGTGTGCGTGTGCGTGTGTGCGTGTGCGTTGGTGCGTGTGTGCGTGTGTGCGTGTGTGCGTTGCGTGTGCTGTGTGCGTTGTGGTGTCGTGTTGCGTGTGTGCGTGTGCGTGTGCGTGTGTGTGCGTGTGTGTCGTGTGCGTGTGCGTGTGTGCGTGTGGTGCTGTGCGTGTGCGTTGCGTGTGCGGTGCGTGTGTGCGTGTGTGTGTGTGTGTGTGTGCGGTGTGTGTCGTGTGTGCGTGGTGCGTGTCGGTGGTGTTGCGTGTGTGCGTGTGCGTGCGTGTGTGCGTGTCGTGTGCGTGTGTGCGTGTGTCGTGTGCGTGTGTCGTTTCGTGCGTGCGTGTGCGTGTGTGCGTGTGTGTTGCGTGTGCGTGTGCGTGTGTGCGTGTTGTGTGCGTGTGTGTGTGTGCTGTGTGCGTGTGTGCGTGTGTGCGTGTGCTGTGTGCGTGTGCGTTGTGTGCGGTGTGTGTCGTGTGTGGTGTGCGTGTGTGCGTGTGTGCGTGTGTCGTGTACTGCGTGTCGTGTTGCGTTGTGTCGTTGGTGCGTGTGTGCGTGGTGTGTGTGTGTGTGTGTGTGTGTGGCGTGTGTCGTGTGTGCGTGTGTGCGTGTGTGCGTGTCGTGTGGCGTGTCGTGTGCGTGTTGCTTGTGTGTGTGTGTGTGTGGTGTATGTCGTGTGTGCGTGTGTACGTGTGCGTATGTACGTGTGTGCGTGTGCGTGGTCGTGTGGCGTGTACGTGTGTGCGTGTGACGTGTGCGTGTACGCTGTGCGTTGTGTGCGTAGGTTGTGCATGTGTGCGTATGTCGTGTGTCGTATGCGTGTAGCGTATCGTGCGTGTACGTGCGTGCGTGTGCGATGTGTCGTATCGTGTGTCGTTGTGCATGTGTACGTACGTGTGTACTGTGCGTTGTAGCGTGTGTATGTGCGTTGTCGTGTACGTATGCGTATGTGCGTGTGTGCGTCGTGTCGTTGTACGTATGTGTATGTCGTGTCGTATGTGCGTGTGTGCTATGTGTAGTGTGTACGTGCTGTGTATGTCGTTGTGTGTGTGGTGTGTATGTGTGTGATGTTGCGTATGTGATGTGTACTGTGTGCATGTATGTCGTTTGTGCGTTGTCGTTTGCGTGTTCGTTGTCGTTGCGTGTACGTATGTACGTTGTACGTTGGTAGTCGTTGTGTGCGTTGGTGTGGTATGTGTGTGTGTGTAGTGTGTACGTTGTCATGTGTGGTACGTGTGCGTGTGTGTGCGTTGTACGTGTGTCGCGTAGCGTGTAGTGCGTGTGTTTGCTTTGTGCATGTACGTGTGTCGTATGTTGTGCGTATGTGCGTTGTACGTGTGTGCGTGTGTACGTGTGTCGTATGTACGTATGTCGTATGTGGCGTGTGTGCGTGTGTCATGTGCGTATGTCGTATGTGCGTGTGTGCGTGTGTGTCGTTGTGCTGTGATGTGTGCGTATGTCGTGTATTGCGTGTACGTGATGCGTATGTGCTGTACGTGTACGTGTTGCGTGTCGTTGTGCGTGTGTGGTTGTGTGCGTGATGGTGTACGTATGTGTGTCGTGTGCGTTGTGCATGTCGTGTGTGCGTTGTGTGTAGCGCTGTCGTGCTGTGTGTGTGTGTGTGTGTGTAGTGTGTGTGTGTGTGTGTGTGTATGTGCGTTGTACGTGTGTTGCGTGTAGTGTACGTGTGTGCGTGTGTGCGTTGCTTTGTGCGTGTTAGCTGTGTGCGTGTGTGGCGTTGCGTGTACGTGTGTGCGTAGTGCGTGTGTGCGTATGTGCGTCGTGTCGTATGTGCGTGTCGTGTGTGTCGTGTGTCGTGTGTGTGTGTGTCGTATGGTGTGTGCGTGTGTGCTGTACGTGTGCATGTGTACGTATGTCTGTGTGTGCGTGTGTACGTGTGTGCGTGTGCGTGTGCGTGTGTGCGTGTGCGTGTGTAGCGTTGTGCGTGTTGTGCTTGTGCGTTGTGCGTGTGTCGTTGTCGTGTGTGCAGTGTCGTGTGTGTGTGTGCGTGTGTTGTGGTTGTACGTTGTACATGTGTGTGTGTGTCGTGTGCGTGTGTGCGTGTGCGTGTGTACTTGTACGTGTGTGCGTGTGTGCGTATGTGCATGTCGTGTTGTGCGTGTGTGTTGTGCGTGTGTCGTGTGTCGTGTGCGTGTGTGCGTGTGTGCGTGTGTCGTGTGCGTTGTGTATGTGTGTGTAGTGGTGTGTGCGTGTGCGTGTGTGGTGTGTGTGTGTGGTGTGTGTGCGTTGTGCGTTGTACGTGTGTGCGTTGTCGTGCGTGTACGTGTGTCGTTGTGCGTGTGTCGTGTGTCGTGTGTGCGTGTGCGTGTTGCGTGTCGTATGTGCGTGTGTGTGCGTCGTGTGCGTGGTGTGTGTGCGTGTGCGTGTGCGTGCGTGTGGCTGTGGTGTCGTGTGTGTGTGTCGTTGCGTGTGTGTGTTGTCGTGTGTGCATGTCGTATGTACGTGTGTGTGTGCGTGTGTAGCTGTGAGTGTGTGCGTGTGCGTAGCGTGTGCGTGTGTGCGTGTGCGTGTGCGTGGTGCGCTGTGCGTGTGTGCGTGTGTGCGTGTGGTGTGCTGTGTGCGTGTGTGCGTGTGTGCGGTGTGTGTGCGTGTGTGCGTGGTGCGTGTGCGTGTGCGTGTGTGCGTGTGCGTGTGCGTGTGTGCGTGTTGCGTGTGTGCGTGTGCTGTGTGCGTGTGTGCGTGTGTGCGTGTGTGCGTTTGTGCGTTTGTGCGTGTGTGCGTGTGTGCGTGTGTGCGTGTACGTGTGCGTGTGTGCGTGTACGTGTACGTGTGTGCGTCTGTGCGTGTGTGTGCGTGTGTGCGTGTGTGCGTGTGTGC
Source organism: Vesta saturnalis (assembly GCA_036346205.1). Classification (NCBI taxonomy): domain Eukaryota; kingdom Metazoa; phylum Arthropoda; class Insecta; order Coleoptera; family Lampyridae; genus Vesta; species Vesta saturnalis. The sequence continues at coordinate 5,837,213 of JARFJB010001279.1, forward strand.
GTGTCTGTGCGTGTGTGCGTGTGTGCGTGTGCGTGTGTGCGTGCGTGCGTGTGTGCGTGGGTGTGTGTATGTGCGTCTGTGCGTCTGTGCGTGTGCGTGTGTGTGTGTGTGTGTGTGTGTGTGTGTGTGTGTGTGGGTGTGTGTGTGTGCGTGTGTGCGTGTGCATGTGTGCGTATGTACGTGTGTGCGTGTGTGCGTGTGTGCGTGTGAGCGTGTGAGCGTGTGTGCGTGAGCGTGTGAGCGTGTGTGCGTGAATGCATGTGTGCGTGCGTGCGCGTGTGCGTGTGTGCGTGTGTGCGTGTGTGCGTGTGTGCGTGTGTGCGTTGTGCGTTGTGCGTTGTGCGTGTGCGTGGGTGCGTGCGTGCGTTGTGCGTGTGTGCGTGTGTGCGTGTGCGTGTGTGCGTGTGTGCGTGTGTGCGTGTGTGCGTGTGCGTGTGTGCAGCGTGCGTGTGTGTGCGTGTGTGTATGTGCGTTTGTGCGTCTGTGCGTGTGTGCGTGTGCGTGTGAGCGTGTGTGTGTGTGCGCGTGCGTGTGTGCCTCTGTGTGAGTGTGTTGCGTGTGTGCGTGTGTGCATGTGTGTACGTGTGTACGTGTGTGCGTGTGTGCGTGTGTGCGTGTGAGCGTGTAGCGTGTGTGCGTGTGCGTGTGTGCGTGTTGCGTGTGAGCGTGTGTCCGTGTCGTGTACGTGTCATGTGCGTGTGTGGTGTGTGTGTGTGTGTGTGTGTGTGTACGTGTGTGCATGTTGTGTGCGTGTGCGTGTGTGCGGTGTGCGTGTGTGCCTGTGTACGTGTGTGCGTGTGTCGTGTGCATGTGTCGTGTGTGCGTTTGTGCGTGTGGCGTGTGTGCGTGTGTGCGTGTGTGCGTGTGTGCGTGTGTGCGTGTCTGCGTGTGTGCGTGTGTGCGTGTGTGCGTGCGTGCGTGCGTGTGTGCGTGTGTATGTACGTCTGTGCGTCTGTGCTTGTGTACGTGTGTGGGTGTGTGCGTGTGTGCATGTGTGCGTGTGTGCGTGTGTGCGTGTGTGCGTGTGTGCGTGTGTGCGTGTGTGCGTGTGAGCGTATGTGCGTGTGCGTGTGAGCGTGTGTGTGTGCGTGTGTGCGTGTGTGCGTGTGTCCGTGTGTGTGTGTGTATGCGTGTGTGGGTGCATGCGTGCGTGTGTGCGTGTGGGGGGGGCAGTGTTTGGTTTTTATCAAATATTTTTAAAAGAGCTGCATATTTCAAAGATGTAAAAATACATAGATATAGAACTTAAACATATCGATTAATTATGTTCTATACAGTTTTTTGTTATGACGCGTAATTTGGCGGCAAAAGAATTTAAGTGTTAGTTCAATTTTTTTTATTATCTGAATAACGATTAATTTTATAAGAAAAGTGTAGACGTATTTTTTAAAGAGAATTTAATTTTACATAAAGTTTTTTAATGTGAAGCGAAACAAATGTAAAAATTAAATAAATATGATTGAAAATGCTGAAGCTGTATTATCGATATTTTTATAGAAGCAGGCGGCTTTGGAACTTTTTTTTACGTTAACGCATTTATGTTTATTAATCTCTATCTAACATGAAGTTTTAAACATCATTCTGACATAGATTATTGTTTTTGTTTTTCAATGTTGCCTGTTTTCGTTATAAACGTATAAAAAAGAGGTGACAGGTATCCCAAACAAAATTGGAATTAAAATGATTCTTTTAATTTAAGTTAGAATCTATATGTCTATTAACCTCTGTTTAACATGAAGTTTAAACATCTGTTTGACATAGATTATTGTTTTTGCGTTTACACTGTTGCCTATTTTCGTAATGAACTTCTTATCAACAAGGTTGCATAATTATCCTAAAAAAATGTTATTAAAATTATTTCATTTCTTTTAATTGCCATTTTGTAGGTTGGAAGGTCGTGTGGTAATCCAAACCAGATATTTTGATAAACGATATTAATTTGGAGTACTTAATTACATTTAATTTTATTTGAGAAGCTATGATCTAATGACCATAGAGAAAAACTATCACTGCAAGGAATAAAAATTGATCTTTAGCCTAATACCGTACCCATAATATTTTCTGAACGTGTGCAGGATTTTCTTCGTTTTATTGTTACACTAAAATAAGACTGAAAATGATTAGGTCCATAAAAAAATACGAAAGCAAATAATACTTGTTCAAATATATGCAAGCTATTTACTTCGTCCAAAAAAGGCAGAGAGGAATTTCCTCAAATTGACGATGCCATTAGTGCTTCAATATTTCTTTTGCTTATTACACTACATTCGCCTCAAAAAATTGCAATAATTTTTTAGAAGTAAACAGTTTGCTGTTGATTCATAACAAAATGATAAAGTATTTAATTGACAAAAGCGTAAGCTTGGAGCTTACAGTAACGAAGGATAAGAACTGTTTTATACAAACGCAATCTAAGGTATAAATCATCCCTTAAAAATGCTAACGCACAAATTTAGTATCAAGACGAATTTCATACAGTAAGCAGTTAATTTTTTTATGGAGTAGATCGTTGAAACCAACCCAAAGTAAGATAGCAGAAAAATAAACTGAAATCAATACCATTTTTTAGATACATTCTTTATCTTTACGACTATTGCCTTATTATTAAAATTTTGACTTTTTCGAAAAAAATCGGAAATTGAGTGTATAAAATTGATGTATTTTTTCAAATTTAGTATAAGTTGGTTGGTACGTGACCTACCGACTTATAAGTTCTGTATTATATTAATGGTTTCTTGTCTTTAATGATACGAGAAAATTACTACTTTTTTTTATACACGAATTTTACGAAAACGTGCATCTATTGTAAATTAAATTACAAGTAATTTTTCCAAGAAAATTCAATTAATAACAATATAAGCATGTTATTAACTACGACAGTTCTATGTTGATCTACTCTAGTAATTGGAAATACAATAATTAAGCTTTCCATTACTTTATAAATCGATTTTATTAATTTATTATAATCGCACAATGCAGTTAGTACCGCGTTGACAATAACATTTAATTAACTTCTGTAATTTCAATAAAGTAATTGCCTAAATGTCAAATACACTACATTTAGTAAATGTCATACACTCTAAATTGCTTTATAATAAAAGTGAACGTAATAATTACTTGAGGACTATTATTTATTGTTATGTCCTTCTATATTAAAGTTATAAACTAGGTCGTTTTCTTTACTTAACACTAGCAGAGCTTTATTACTGATATAACTAAATTTATTTAATTCCATACTCTTATCATAACAAAAAAACTTTCATAATTTTGCATTAACTGGAAACCATTCTTCAGGTGTTAATTTGCGAAAAAGGGTTCAATAGTATTTGTTAAAGGATGCTTAACCTCTTAAAGTCCACATTTAGAAAAAGTCGAGTAAAAATTTTTTTTAGGGGAAAAATATATGGCTAGAATAATTGTGAAAACAACTTATTAAATTAAAAATGTTTCATTTTTTTAATAACAAAAAAAAAACAATGGTCCACTAATTTATATATGAAATGCAGCAAAACAATTTCTTTTTTTATTTATACATAAATATACATGACATTCGGTGTAATAAAAGAATGTCTTCAATCCACAACTAGGCTTCTTACATCTTTGTCTTTCTCCCTTCACACATGTAAAGTGTTGTTACACGTCCAAACCGCACTAGGCGTCGAGTATGCTTACTAATGTAAGCGGGTTGCCAAGCCAGCTAACAGGGAGATGGGCGTGGTCGAAATAAGAAGTAAAATGAATGACTAATACGCTCAAACACCTTACACCGATATTCAAACAGCTCAGTCCGGTAAAATATGTCTCCAGGCGCCACCACAATCGAAACTTTGCTAAAATAATTGTTTTAAGCTGGGTGTTAATTAACCCTACTTGATCGTGGAAAGTAGGATTGTGCTTACTCAGTAAACTCTTACACGATGGTCGTAAAACAAACACTCGTCCCAAACAATTCAACTCAAACTCAAATATATTTAGTACTACCCAGGTTATTAGAAACTTTTTGAATACACCTCGTAAACCGAAATTTCCAAAACAAAATTTATCACTCAAATTTAACTGCATTCACGTAACCAACAGTTATCAAAAAAAAACTGTAATACACGGGTCGTCACAAACTTCCTGATTGTACCCTGTACATCCAGGATACCAAAGTTATAACACGTTAACTGAATATTTTCTACGTATCCCTCGTATACATATAAAGTTAAATTTCTACTTATTAATGAATAAAATAGTTCTTCATTCAATGATCGGTAATTAATTTTTAAAATTCCTAATCAAAAGAAAATCAATGTCGTCGGCTTAATAATTGTTCCTTTATGATACCTCTGAATCGTATGGGACATTCGTAAATATGTAAGTTCTCAAAATTCCATCTCTTAGTTATACTTAATGAAATTTTTAAATCAACAGCAGATCCGTCATTAGTGTACTGCGTTAAACGAAACTAACATGAAAATCTTCTTTATAAAATTAACCTGGCAAATATAACCTTCCAGGTTGTTCATTAATCTTAAAACCAAAAAATGCAAAGTCTACATTTAAATTGTCGAAAACTAGGTCACCAATTAAGTAAACGTTACAAATGTGTCTCATAACTGGCTAAATAAACAACAGAATAAAAGTTAACGATAAATATATATATATATATATATATATATATATATATATATATATATATTGTCCTGCACAAAAAAAAACAAATGTTTACATACACTACAACAGCGTGGTTGAGAAACCAACCCACCACATCACTGTCAATACAAATTTGCGTTTCTGCAAAAATTCTTACTACTAAAACAGCCAATACAACATAACTCGAGATCGATTACCTTTTTCCTTCAACACTAATTAATTAAAAAATTACACAACAATACGCAAATAAAACTAACCAAAAAGATAATCGTGCTCAACTGAGTTTTCAAAGTTCTTAAATGTAATTCTTACTTAAAGACTGTCCATTCATCCTTCGCTTTTCTTTCTTCTCTCTTCCCGTAAACCAATTATTTGTAGTCCATGTGTATCCTTAGATTGCCTGAAGGCACATAACAAGTACTCCACAATTTCACAAACACTTATTCCTTTCGGTACTCGCGAATAGTCCAACTATACGAGGTTATTACCCCAATAACCCGTAATAATCTGTACACGTTTGGTTGCCTCTTTAAAGTTTCGTGCAACCTTTAGGACAATTTAGCCCTTCCTTACACAAATAAACTTTTAATGTCATATAAAATTACTTTAACATTGACTCAAATTACTATGAATATTTCGTTCACTTAAAGGTGGTCCCATAAATAATTTGAACTAAGGATCATTACAAGCACACGCGCCGCCCTCAACACTATAACGTAACAACTGTTATCTTATTACAAAACTGCTTACGCACTTTTTTTTCCTTGAAGAACAAAAAAAAACCATAAACTGATTTTATCTTCAATCTCAATTTTATTAATTGTTTTATTTATGAATGTCTTATACGATTCATCCCCTTTTGGGTTACGCAGTTGTTTAAACAATGACTGCCTTCAATATTATTCACAAATATAACTCCAACAAGGCATTCTGCGATCACACTTCACCTCGCGCGCGCGTCTTCCATCGAGCTCTCACCAAAAAGCAAAAAGCAAAAAGCCCCGTCAATCTCTGACTTTCCTATTTATACCTCAAGCCATCCATCTTTAAACATGTCTTACTTCCTCGCTATATTCACCAATGGTATTCACTCAAACTTTCTTAGTGCCGACTGATGCTACCCTCTGTACAAACACGCTTGTAATTACTATACATCGCCATGTTTGTTCTTACCTGCAAATTTTACAATTACGTTATGGAGAAGCCATTTCTCGTCATCACATTCATTCAGTGGCCACTCTGGACCATTACACAACTTTCAACGTTTATCTCTCACATGCCTCATCCTCCTTCCGCAACATTTGCAAAAATAAGTACAGTCTAAGGTCTCAAATCCCATATACGTACACGTATTCTCAAAACTGATTGCACAACATTACGAGAACTTTCTATAATCAACAATTAAACATACCAAATCTTTCTCTACATATTTCCTAAAACATTCTATACTTATACATTCACATCTTCCGGCCAAGATTACTCCTTTATCCTCCAACATTCCATTCCTTATTCAGTAGTCAACAGTAGCAAAACATTATCGTCCCATCGACACATTTCTCTTCACATTTACATTCATCAGAATCTATTTATTCCAACACCAATGTCTCTATAACATTCAAATACACGTATCTGCATACTGAATGATATTTCTCCTAAATTGCCAGTGGCGTATCACCCACCCACATACATTATGCATATACACAAAAAAAAATTTTTTCTCTTGTTCAAACTCAATACACCCGTACCCAAAACACGTAATACACGTCATTATAACATCTTACATACAGGGTGCGTCAACACAACCTTACAGTGTGCTATTTTATCTGAGCGAACGTCAAATTGGGGTATGGGCTTTGTTTGGCTTCTTTTCTTTTTTTCTTCGAATTCTTTTCGCCCTTTCCCAAATGACAGAGCCCTTCTGCTATCTCAGCACGAAAACCAAGTGAATCTAAAATATCTTTTTTGTCGAGCCCTACTTTTACCACATCGGTCCTGTACCGTATCCATGCTGTAACTATGGCCAGGTCTATAAAATGGAAGAATATTTTTAGATACCATTTTCTGCTTCTTAGTCCTATTCTGTAGTATGATATGAGGCCATCTAACAAATCGACCCCACCCATAAAATTGTTGTATTGTTTTACCATATTTTTGGCCGCTGAATATTGATATTGGCTTTGGTTCTACGATCAAAACGTTGGACGGTATCATTTGGCTGTGATCCACAAAAGGTACTTGTCAAACAAACACTTTTGTTGTCATACCATTTCAAAGCAAATATTTTTACCTCATCTATCATAGCTGCATACTCCTCGTTTGTTCCTCTACCTTTCTTTTTCATTTACTTGTCGTTGAAAGACACCAAACCATGAATTCTATCTTTTCTTACAGTGCCCAAACAGTAAATGCCATCTTTGTAAATGTTGGAAAGAAGTTTCATCGAGGTGAACCAATTGTCAAAAAATAACAAGTGGTTTTGATGGTTAGGAAATAACACTTGCTAGACGAAGTACAATGTTTCCACTGGCTCCTATATCTTCTTTCCCAGGTACTGTGAGAATTTTTACGGTATATACTTCAAAGTTATGGATCAGACCATCGCTATCGCATAAAACAAATATTTTGTAACCCCATTTGTTTGGTTTTTTTGGGTTATATTGCTTGAGAGAAGAGATGCCTTTGTAGGGCACAATTTGCTCATCTATATATAGCATTTGAGGTTTGATTTAGTTAGAAAATTTCTGTTGTAAATGATCTATAATCAGCCTTAGCTTGAACAATTTGTCCCTATTTACATTATTTCGGTTCTTTGGGAGGTTTTCGTTATTATTAAAATGTAGGTTCCTCTTTATTTCCTCCCACCTTTTTCTACTCATTGAATCTGCGACTTGTGGTATTCTGCAAGCAGAACTCCAATACAGGCGATGTCTTGGTAAACAAAAAATGGACATGTATACAACAGTTCCAAGAAAAATCTCTACTTCTGCTTGTGAAAGATTCAAAGGTTTGTTGATATCAATCTGACAAGCATATAGGTTGCTTTGTTCTGTTATTAGAGGCAACATGTCATTTGAAAAAAACATTTCAAAGTAGTGTATGGGTCTTCCTACCTCCGGCTCGTCTCCTATATCTTGTAACGTAAACTCTGGAAGAGGCAAATTATAATCACCTTCCTTGACTCTAGTCCATTTGTATTTTTTCTTTCCTTTCGCAGCTAAACTGCTTAGTGGTTCGTCATCTTTACATTCAGAAGTGAAAACATTTTCGCTATCACTAGTCGGAGCGTCCTTCGATGTTGGTCTCGTTGGTGCATACTCGTCATCAGAGTCACTTATGTTGTCATCTTCACTATCGCTTGGTAAATAAGCCATATTCCACTAAAAAAATATTTCATTGAAAGTAACCTTGAACATTAATTGTCCATTGTTCCACATTGGGAACTATGAAAAAACCTAACCTATTGACCATTGTTCCTGTTTTGGAACATTGCGAAATATTTGGTTTGGGAAGTTGTGATAAAGAAATATATAATAATTTAAGCTGGTAACTGTTCTTACATAAACTACTTTGTCCAAAAAGTCAAAAAAAAAGACTTGTAGAAACACCCCCATGTGCTGAATGACAAGTTATGATGCAGTTGTTGTTTCTATCTCTACTATTACTTAATAGATGGCAGTAAATATAAGTTTTGAGCATTGACTTCATTGTTCCAGTTTAAGAACAATGGTCTATCAAAGGAACCTTAGCAAATTTCAATTTTTTAATTTTTTAAAGGCATTTCCTTTCAATGTTCCTAATTAGGTCAATAAGACCTTAAGAGGTTAAATGAATCAGAAATTCCAGTATATCAAAATTCAAACTGACCACACGATTTATTTGCTTGCAGTTTCTGAGTTAAGTAAAACTTACTTATTATTGTAGGGCTGATTACATCTTAAATGTTGTCCTTTGCAAAACCGTTATTAACAGTTGTTAAATTTTCTTTCTTCGTAAATCATGCATTTGCGAACGTAGTCCTACTACTAGGTGGATCAAAAAGTTTGGAACAATCCTAAAAGATGCACTAATGTGAACCATACACAAAAAGCTTCGTCCTTCATTAGATAAAGTGGTTTTCTGACTTTCGTTGTGGTCGTACACGCGCCAATGACGCTGAATGATCTGGACGCCCAAACGACGTCAGTACACTAGAAAACGTGGAAAAAATCTTAGATAATATGTTGAACGACCCCAAACTGAGATTGAGAGAGCTAGCTGAGACCACAAAGGTGCCGTATGGCAGTGTGTTCAATATCATACACGACATTTTAGGTATGAAGAAACTCCGAGCGCGATGGGTGCCCCGAACAGTGGACCAAAAACGAATTCGTGTTACGTCTTCCCAGCAGAATTTGACAATGTTTACGCGAAATCCAAAGGTGTTTTTGCTCCGATTCATAACGATAGATGAAACATGGATACATTTCTGCACACCAGAGTCCATGTAGCAGTCGATACCATGGGTTTCTCCGGGTGAAAGTGCTCGAAGCGGCCAAAACCCAGCAATGGACGGGAAAGGTTATGGCCTCCGTATTTTAGAATGCGCATAGAGTAATATATACATTGACTATCTTGAAAAAGGTAGAACCATAGCTGGTGCATATTATTCATCATTATTGGATCGTTTCAAAATTGAAGTCGTAGAAAAACGGCCGCGTTTAAAGAAAATAATCACGATAATGCGCCTGCTTGTTCATCGTTAGTTGCGCAAGCAAAATTGTACGAAATCGGTTTTAAACTGGTTCCTCAGCCACCGTATTTAATATGCCTGGCGCCCTGCGACTTATATCTGCTTCCAAGCCTTAGTATGTCTCACCGGTAAGCGATTTTACTCAAATGAGCAACTCATAGCTGAAATTGAGGCCTATTTTGGAGAGCTTCCGAAGGACTACTTTTTGGACGGGATAAAAAAGTTAGAAAATCGTTGCACTTGCTGTATCGACTTAAAAGGAATGTTTGTTGGAAAAAAACCGAATTTGGCCAAAAAAATTGTTTCTTGTTTCACTTATTTCAAACTTTTTGATCCACCTAGTACGTGACTAAAACAACCGGAGTTTACTAAATTTATCTTGATCCAAAGTTTCTTAGTTTGAGCGCTAGAGAGCCCTGCAGTAACAATTTTGAAATCATTTATTTGTTATAAATGTAAAACGGCTTATGAGCTATTATAGTTTTATGAGATAGCAAATTTTGTATAAAAATTATGATTTATAACGATCCATGCGCGGAGAACTAGGGTTTGTTAGTAATTAAAAATTTGAATTCTTTACAACAATGGAAAAAGTGGTTGTATGTATGAAATTTAGATTCAACGCCAGTGGAAGAAAACATCTACCACTTGTACCTTATACCAAAATAATCCCCCCTAGTCAACCCTTCTGGATACGCTATGAAACCAATTTATTTTCGGTACAAGCTCTTAGAATCTATTGTCAGTAGACTTGATCTCAATAAAGCGAATGGTACACCATATATTGTTTTAAAGAAATATTCCCCCGAACTATTTCCAGCCCCATCTATCCTCTACTCGATCTGTATGTTTTCTGGGGAATTTCCTTCATCAAGTTACCAAATGTTCAATTCCCAGAAAATGCAACAACACTGATCCCTTTAACTACCGACTAATTGCAATCACTTCTATGTTGTCTAAAATCATAGAAACTACTTTTTTTCCTTTAATCTAAAAAACTCCTTAATGACCACCAATATGGTTTCAGGCATCAACAAGTGATCTTCATTCATACGTGACTCAAGTTTGGATCAATACGTTAGAGCAATTCGGTGGAATTATTGTAGTCGTTTTAGATGCCTCCAAAGTATTCAACTAAGATTGGCATAAGTGTTTGAGATAAGTGATTCGCTCATCATTTGGGTTTACAGTTTCATTGATAAAATACGAGTACCTGTCGTAGTTGATGGCTTCTTTCCCAAAGAAGTTTACATTAACGTGGGCGTGTCACAAGGATCATTAATAGCTTGTACACTTTTTCTGCTATACATAAACGATGTCATTTCTTCAACGGCTAATCCGATCCATTGCTTTGCTGACATCACTCTTGATTATAGTTCATCTTAGTTTACTCCTTTCAAACATACCTTTTCAAATCATGAGATTAAAGTTGAAATGGTCATTTCAATCCACTAAGACAACTTATCCTTGAATGAGAAAGTACTAATCTAATTAACTTAATGATAACAAAACTTGTGTCCGCCATAAAAGATCGATTATTTGGAAAAATAGGCTTCTGTACAGATCTAAGCAGTACCTTACCCCCCAACAACTTCTTCTGCTATATAAGATCCAAATTCAACCTCATCTAAAACATAATTCTTAGGTATGGTTTCTATACGGAAACATCCTACTATATAACGATATTTGATGCCTAAGTTATCATTACTGTCATTATGGCCAGTTTAGATTTAAGTACAGTTACGCCTAGTTATTTTAAGTACGTACGAATGTAAGAACAGATAACGAAACTTATTGTTCCTTTTGTCTAATTGTGTTTTACTTTACTGCAATTAGCAATGATTAAATGCTTATTATACATTAAAACTTTTGTGTGTAATTATTGTTTATGCTTGTATGTCAGAGATCTTCAAAAGTTAAGTCAGTTACTTAGTTTGTGTCTGTGTGCCTGTGTGTTAGTGTGTCTGTGTGTCTGTGTGTCTGTGTGTCTGTGTGACTGTGTGTCTGTGTGTCTGTGTGTCTGTGTGTCTGTGTGTCGGTGTGTCTGTGTGTATGTGTGCCTGTGTGCCTATGTGTCTGTGTGTTTGTGTGTCTGTGTGTCTGTATCTCTGTGTGTCTGTGTGTCTGTGTGTCTGTGTGTCTGTGTGTCTGTCTGTCTGTGTGTCGTGTGTGTCTGTGTGTCTGTGTGTCTGTGTGTCTGTGCGTCTGTGTATCTGTGTGTCAGTGTGTCTGTGTGTCTGTATGTCTGTGTGTCTGTCTGTGTGTCTGTGTGTCTGTGTGTCTGTGTGTCTGTGTGTCTGTGTATCTGTATGTCTGTGTGTCTGTGTGTCAGTGTGTCTGTGTGTCTGTGTGTCTGTGTCTGTGCGTCTGTATGTCTGCCTGTCTGTGTGTATGTGTGCCTGTGTGTCTATGTGTCTGTGTGTTTGTGTGTCTGTGTGCCTGTATCTCTGCGTGTCTGTGTGTCTGTGTGTATGTGTGCCTGTGTGTCTATGTGTCTGTGTGTTTGTCTGTCTGTGTGTCTGTATCTCTGTGTGTCTGTGTCTGTGTGTCTATGTGTCTGTGTGTCTGTGTGTCAGTGTGTCTGTGTACTGTGTGTCTGTGTGTCTGTGTGTCTGTGTGTCTTGTGTCTGTGTGTCTGTGTGTCTGAGTGTCTGTGTGTCTGTGTGTCTTGTGTCTGTGTGTCTGTGTGTCTGTGTGTCTGTGTGTTGTGTGCTGTGTGTCTTGTGTCTGTGTTTTGTGTGTCTGTGTGTCTGTTCTGTGTGTCTGTGTGTCTGTGTCTTTGTGTCTGTGTGTCTGTGTGTCTGTGTGTTTGTGTGTTTGTGTGTCTGTGTGTCTGTGTGTCTGTGTGTCTGTGTGTCTGTGTGTCTGTGTGTCTGTGTGTCTGTGTGTCTGTGTGTCTGTGTGTGCTGTGTGTCTGTGTGTCTGTGTCTGTGTGTCTGTGTGTTGTGTTGTCTTGTGTCTGTGTGTCTGTGTGTTTCTGTGTGTCTGTGTGTCTGTCGCTGTTGTCTGTGTGTCTGTGTGTCTGTGTCTGTGGTCTGTTGTCTGCTGTCTGTGTGTTGTGTGCCTGTGTGTCTATGTGTCTGTGTGTTTGTGTGTCTGTGTGCCTGTTCTCTGGTGTCTGTGTGTCTGTGTGTATGTGTGCCTGTGTGTCTATGTGTCTGTGTGTTTGTTGTCTGTGTGTCTGTTCTGTGTGTCTGTGTCTGTGTGTCTTGTGTCTGTGTGTCTGTGTGTCTTGTGCTGTCTGTGTTCTGTGTGTCTGTGTGTCTTGTGTCTGTGTGTCTGTGTGTCTGTGTGCTGTTTCTGGTGTCTGTGTGTCTGTGTGTCTGTGTGTCTGTGTGTCTGTGTGTCTGTGTGTCTGTTGTCTGTGTGTCTGTGCTGTGTTTGTGTCTGTGTGTCTATGTGTCTGTGTGTTGTGTGTCTGTGTGTCTGTTTCTGTGTGTCTGTGTGTCTGTGTGTCTGTGTGTCTGTGTGTCTGTGTGTCTGTGTGTCTGTGTGTCTGTGTGTCTGTGTGTCTGTGTGTCTGTGTGTCTGTGTGTGTGTCTGTGTGTCTGTGTGTCGGTGTGTCTGTGTGTCTGTGTGTCTGTGTGTCTGTGTGTCTGTGTGTCTGTGTGTCTGTGTGTCTGTGTGTCTGTGTGTCTTGTGTGTCTGTGTGTCTGTGTGTCTGTGTGTCTGTGTGTCTGTGTGTCTGTGTGTCATGTGTGTCTGTGTCTGTGTCGTCTGTTGTCTGCTGTCTGTGTGTCTGTGTGTCTGTGTGTCTGTGTGTCTGTGTGTCTGTGTGTCTGTGTGCCTGTATTCTGTGTGTCTGTGTGTCTGTGTGTATGCTGTGTCTGTGTGTCTGTGTGTCTTGTCTGTGGTCTGTTGTCTGCTGTCTGTGTGTTGTGTCCTGTGTGTCTATGTGTCTGTGTGTTGTGTGTCTGTGTGCCTGTATCTTGCGTGTCTGTGTGTCTGTGTGTTGTGTGCTGTGTGTCTTGTGTCTGTGTGTCTGTGTGTCTGTGTGTCTGTTTCTGTGTGTGTGTCTGTGTGTCTGTGTGTCTGTGTGTCTGTGTGTCTGTGTGTCTGTGTGTCTGTGTGTCTGTGTGTCTGTGTGTCTGTGTGTCTGTGTGTCTGTGTGTCTGTGTGTCTGTGTGTCTGTGTGTCTGTGTGTCTGTGTGTTGTGTCCTGTGTGTCTTGTGTCTGTGTGTTGTGTGTCTGTGTCTGTTCTCTGTGTGTCTGTGTGTCTGTGTCTGTGTGTCTGTGTGTCTGTTGTCTGTGTGTCTGTGTGTCTGTGTCTGTGTGTCTGTGTCTGTGTCTGTGTCTGTGTCTGTGTGTCGTGTGTGTCTGTGTGTCTGTGTGTCTGTTGTCTGTGTCTGTGTGTCTGTGTCTGTGTGTCTGTGTCGTGTGTCTGTGTGTTGTTGTCTGTTTCTTGTGTCTGTGTGTCTGTGTTTGTTGTGTGTCTGTGTGTCTGTCCGCTGTTGTCTGCTGTCTGTGTGTTGTGTCCTGTGTGTCTTGTGTCTGTGTTTTGTGTCTGTGTGCTGTATTCTGGTGTCTGTGTGTCTGTTGTGTGCTGTGTGTCTTGTGTCTGTGTGTTTGTTGTCTGTGTGTCTGTTTCTGTGTGTCTGTGTCTGTGTGTCTTGTGTCTGTGTGTCGTGTTCTGTGTCTGTGTCTGTGTGTCTGTGTGTCTGTTGTCTGTGTCTGTGTGTTGTGTGTCTGTGTGTCTGTGTGTTTGTGTGTCTGTGTGCTGTTCTGGTGTCTGTGTGTCTGTGTGTTGTGTGCTGTGTGTCTTGTGTCTGTGTGTTGTTGTCTGTGTGTCTGTTTCTGTGTGTCTGTGTGTCTTGTGTCTGTGTGTCTGTGTGTCTGTGTTGTGTTCTGTGTGTCTGTGTGTCTGTGTCTGTGTGTCTGTGTGTCTGTGTCGTGTGTCTGTGTGTCTGGTGTTGTGTGTCTGTGTGTCTGTGTGCTTGTGCATGTGTCTGTGTGTGTCTGTTTGTCTCTGTGTCTGTGTGTCTGTGTGTTTGTTGGTGTGTCTGTGTGTCTGTCCGCCTGTTTGTCTGTGTCTGTGTGTCTGTGATGTCATTGTGTCTGTGGTCTGTGTTCTGTGTGTCTTGTGTCTGTGTGCCAGCTGCCTGGTGCCGTGTTCTGCGTTGCGTGTCTGGTGTCTGTGTGTCTCGTGTCTTGTGTCTGGTGTCTGTTTGTCGCTTTTCTGGACTCTGCTTGTCTGGTGTCTGGTTCTGTGTTCGTGCTGTCTGGTGTCTGTGTTGTGCGTTGTTGTCTGCTGTCTGTGTGTTGTGTGCCTGTGTGTCTTGTGCTGTGTGTTGTGTGTGTCTGTGTGCCTGTTCTTGCGTGTTGTGTGTCTGTGTGTTGTGTGCTGTGTGCTTGTGTCTGTGTGTTTGTCTGTCTGTGTGTCTGTCTGTGTGCTGTGTCTGTGTGCTTGTGTGTGTGTCGTGTGTCTGTGTGCGTGTTGTGTGTGTGTGTGTTGTGTGTTGTTGCGTGTGTCTGTGTGTCGTGTGCTGTTGTCGGTGTGCGTGTGTGCTGTGTGCGTGGTCGTGTGTCTGGTGTCTGTTGTCGTGTGTCGTGCGGTGTCTGTGTGTTGTGTGTCGTGTGTCTGTGGATCTGTCGGTCTGGTGTCTGAGTGTTGTGTTTAGTGTGCCTCGTGTGTCTGGTGCTTGGTTGTGGTTTAGTTGTGTTCTTGTGCTTTGTCAGTTGTTTTTTTTGTGTATGGGTTGTGTGTCTGTGTGTCTTGGTATGGTCGGGATGTAGTACTTTTCTTGTGTCTGTGTGTCTGTGTGTGTTGGTGTGTCGTGTGTCTGTCGCTGTATTGTCTGTGCATCTGTTGGGTCTGTAACTGTGCGAATATGTGTCTGTGGTCTTGTTCTGTGCGTCTGTGTAGTGTCTGTCGTGCGCACTGCTCGTGCCAGTGTATCTGTCGTGTTGGTGCTGTGTGTCTCGTGTCTTGTGTTTGTCTGTTTGTGGCCTTATTTCTCCTGGTGCCTTTGTCTGGTGTCTAGTTCTGTGTCTGTGCTGTCTGTGTGTCTGTGTGCTGTGTGTCTGTGTGTCTGTGTGTCTGTGTGTCGTGTGTCGTGTGTCTGTGTGTCTGTGTGCTGTGTGTCTGTGTGTCTGTGTGCTGTGTGTTGTGTGCTGTGTCGTGTGTGTCTGTGTGTCTGTGTGTCGTGTGTGTCTGTGTGTCGTGTGTCTGTGTGTCTGTGTGTCTGTGTGTCTGTGTGTCTGTGTCTGTGTGTCTGTGTGTCTGTGTGTCTGTGTGTCTGTGTGTCTGTGTGTATGCGTGTGTACGTGTGTGTGTGCGTCTGCGCGTGAGTGCGTGTTTGCCTGTGTGCGTGTGTACGTGTGTGCGTGCGTGCTTATGTGCGTGTGTGGGCGCGCGCGGGTGCGCGTGCGTACGTGTGTGTTTATGTGTGCAGTGGTGCATCTGTGGGAATCTTCCAGGCGTCATGACGCGTCATGGGAAGTGATTATATTCGAATCGTACATAAGCAATTGTGGCCTCAACGTCCAGATGCCATTGAAGTAGACTTGTGTTGTAGGTATATAAGTAAGTGATTTTCTTTCAGTTGCTACAATTCAAAAAGTTGATTATATTTAAATTTAGTGTATAGGCGGTAAATTTAAAATTTTTAGTAGTAGTGCATTTGCGGGATAATGAGTAACGGAGACAAAATGTCAGTACGCTTAAATGTGTAGGTTCACTGATTTTTGGTGGTGGTGGAGCTGGAGGGTAAGGAGTAATAGGGAATATAATATTTTTTAGTTCCAAATAACACGATTGGGGTAGCATTCAAACATGCGTACCTAAGACCTAAATGTGTAGAGCCCAGTGAGCTTTTGGCCCAGATCAAGAAAATTACGTTACATTTCAAGAGAAGATTCTAAAACGCAACCCTCGCGGAGGTGTAAAACTTGTTAATTTGGAATACACAGCACTTTAGTTTAATAAATGGGATGAATATTTTAATTACTGTTTAAACCATACCTCAAAATGTGAATGTGAACAAAATTTTATTATCACCCATCCATGCCATTAGGTACCAATCATGAAAGCCTCTTAAACAGCTGATATTTTCGATATTTTCGAAATGTTTTAGGTGAATATAAACACAGGTTTGGATCTGGCAAGGGGTAATCGTTTGTTTTTAATCCATTATGCAACTGTATTTAAGAAAACTATGGGTGTAAAAGTTTAAAATTAAAATTTCATAAGTTTATGAAATTCTTCTATATTTTATCTTTCATGTTTTGAGTCGCCTCACTCAAAATTTTTTAATTGTCATGTTTTAAATTATGTATATATGTAACCTTTTTGTTGCAAAATCAAGTTAAACCTGTTCACATACACATACATGCATGTCTCAGATGCACTGCTGATAAAGTAAATTCATTTTACTGGCAAAATAAAAAAAAACATAAATGGAGAAACCTTCACGGTTAGCGTTTTAAAATCAAGAATTTGATTAAAACAAAATTTTGCAGATGATGTAAATCTAGTTTTCAACACTCTAAAGAACCTGTACTAACACTGCATCAACTTTCACAAAGAAGTGTAATAATTTTACAACTTACATAAGGAAAAAAATTGTGAAATGCAATTTATTACTCTGCTTTTAACATAAAAAAGTGTTTGAGGGTGTAAATACTATAAAAAATTTTTTGCACCATTTGCAATGTAGTATAGGCAAATTTGGGTCGGAGGTGGAAAAAATTGGTTCCTTCTGGAATTTCACTGACCTTCTCCAGAAAAATGAGGAACCTCCTTAAATTTTGAGAAAATGGACGCCATCTTAATTTTTTCAAAATGGCTATTTCTCGAGAACTCCGTTTGCATTAAAATGCGTTGTTCATGTAGGAGAATAAACTACAATGACATTTTTAGAATAAAAGTCAAGAACACCCTTAACAACGACCGTCATATTGGAATTCCCTAAAATGGCAATTACTGAGTAAATTCCTGTTTGCACTACGATTTAAGATTTGCATTAGAGAATAGATTCAAACATTTTTTTCTATCTGTAACTCAGATTTCCGGTAAACTACCCTTATCTTTTAAAAAAATTGGTCGCTATCTTGGAGTTGTTGACTTGGAATCGAAAATACATAGAGACATGCTATTCTCGACATTTGTTTTTATTTTCAAGTGAGATCATATTTTAAGGTTAAAAAAACAATTTATATATATTATTTATAATATATCGTGGTATAGAAAACAAAACTGGAATTGCAATTGCAACAATAAGCTTTCCTTAAACTTTCTTCCTTTTTACGGCTTCCGTAGTGAAAGCCCCACTTCGTTTCACATCCACAATATTTTCGCGTTCACAACCGTCTTCGAGATCACCATTGGGGTCGTCTTCCTGAGTGATTAGTTCCCTACTGTTCAAACACGATTCGCCATCACATCTACCGTACATTGAAGTGCAAGACAGCCCACTTCGTTTGCACTCACAACTCTGGGTAGAACAGTCTCCTTTGCAATCATAACGAGTCAGGTAAATGAGGTTGTCTGGCGCAGGGGGTAGGTTGAATGCTACGGGGTTGTAGTGCCCCTGTTCATTTTTCCATCCCTAATCTGTGGAGGATAAGACAGTACCTTTTCACGCTTGAACTTGGTGGTACACGCGTAAACTATGCTGGCGTAGGGCAGCGGAAGTCGGAGGAAGGCTCGTGAGGTTCATGATGTGGTTTGGAGGTTTTTTACTAACGGCATGGACATAGTTGTTGTATCTTGTTTTATCAAGACTCTCTGAACGTTTGCCTCTGTACAGCTGAACAATGAATTTTTCCGCTGAAACCATCGAAAATAAAAAAAAGTCTCAAATGCCGTACACTTTCGATACCAAGAGAAAACCAACCAATAAAAACGTCTCTTACCTGCAGATCCAACTCGGTCCTGCGATTCATTCTGGTTGTTGAAAAGTCTACAATGCCCTGGAGTACGCAATTCTTTTCAAGTTTGTTGAACCCTGAGATCGGACCTTTGTTGTAGAATGCAGAGATGTTGTCAGATCCCTTGAACGCATGTATGAAAAGCATGTGTTTAGTCATAGTACCTAGGCCTTCATGTAACTCATTTCAGCAGTAAACTTTCCTAGTGGCGGTGGAATTCCCTGGAACTAACATGTCACGGCACTTTGGGGTTATGTCAGGGCAGCGATGAGTATCAGTAGATCGGAGTCGGCGCGTACGATGACAACTACTCATTTTGATTTCGCTTGAGTTCTCGCCGTTTCAACAATCAAGACATCCGCATCACTTGAGGCCTGAAAAACAGGGAACTGTGCTTCCTTGAATTCTCACGAAAGGAGGTTAAGGAAACTTTTCTTGTTCTCAACGTTCAACAAAAATTGCTCTTTTGGAACAGTTACGGCGTTCGACGAAGTTACTTCAACCCTCGTAGCTGACTTTCCTGCAGCTCGCCTCTTATACACTGCATCTTTCGTACTTGGTTCATACAAGTGGAAAACTACGCTGACATGTCTTCCGTAATTATGAAGAACATAATTCAAGTAGGCTTTGCATACATCACCGTACCTTGCGAGGCGGGGCCAATCACACGATGTAAGAGATCTCCACCGTCGAGAACAAAGCTTGGATTTTCAGGTAATTCATTGCTGATCTTGCACATCTTTTCTAAAAGAAAACTTCATTACTTACCGCTAAAGAGTTTCACAGATCGTAGTGTTGAGTTGACGAACATGTAAATCTTCACTTGCTAACAATATGTTTCACTCCTGTGAAAAGTTTGCACTTCATGAAACACATTAATTACAACAGAGGCAACTTTCAAATCGTGCAGAAATATACAGGCAGAAGGCTGTGAGATCGCTGTTGACAGACAGGCGCCAACTTGTAGCGCAGCTCGCAAGCGAGAAACTGCAGCCGGTGCGGCTCGGCAACAATCGCCGGGATGGAGCCTTCCAATAAATATATTTAAATCGTATAAACTTCACATAACTATGTATTAAGGAGAAAACTTGTTTTTTTTCGTTAGCTTGACATTTTTATAGAACAAAATTTAGTGCCTTAAAAACTTTTTTTATAAAATTTGACTTTTATTGTACGTATATGGTATTAACTGGTTCACCTGCATTTTTAAAAACTCACAATGGCGGCCATTTTTTCAAATTTTAGGGTTCCCCGTGTCAGATTCTTCGCGATTTGTCTGGAGGAGTATTAGGGGACCCAAGGAACATATTCCAGAAGGAATCAGCTCTCTAACAATTTTTTCCGCCTCTGGCCAAAATTAGGTCTAATATGTAATATTTTCAATTTTGTAATTGTTCTACTAGGGTTGTTCAATTAAAACCCATCTTTGGTCTATAAAAGATATATTTGGGAATAAATTTACAAATAATCTCTCTCTACAATTTAAGGCACATATCCCACTGCTTCAACAACCGATTTATACCTTGCTCTTAAAGTTCTTGTGACTGCTGGTTAAGGAATTCCTGGATGGCGTTTTGTATTTCAGTATCCCATTCAAAGCGTCTACGTCTCAAAACAGTGGGCCAAAGATATGGAAATCGCAAGGCGAAAAATCTAGGCTGTACGGTGGATGTTCTGAAACCCTGCATTTCTTTCTTTCACTGCCTTTGGGACATGAGACCGAGTGACACCATTGGAAAAGCTTTTCTGGACGTTTTCGTCTTATTGCTTGATGAAGCTTATTCAGAGTTTCGTTGTGTAGATATACATTGATATTCACTATGTGTTCTTTAAACCCTATCAGCAATGGTTCTTTGTTCTCAAAAAAAATGTTAGCATTACCTTTTCTGCGAAAGGTTATGCCTTAACCTTTTTTATCACCATTTTCGTTGTATTCCGTAAAGTGTTGCGAAGACAAACCCATCCGCAAACATTTTTGATCCTCAGACAAAAGACGAGGAATCCATTGTGCAAAAACTTTTTTGTAAACTAGTTTCTGTACGATACTATGGACGGTCCTACACTGACATCAATATTTTGTGAAATCGCTCTGATTGAAATTCGACGATTCTCTCTAATCAAACCTTCCATACGCGCTATATTGGTGTCTGTTGGTTCAGTATACAATCCACCTTATCGTGGCGCATCTTTTGTTTGTTCTTGACTATTACTAAAGTCTCGGCATCATTCCTTTACAGCTGGATAGGGAAAAGATGCTTCATCATAATGTCTGTAATGGGAAATGGATTTACGTTGGTTGCAAACCCTCAGCACACAAAAATTGAATGACCGCACGTTGACCAAACTTGGACAGATTGTTGCCATTTCAAAGTCGCAATGTTTAAAATGACTATGAAATATACAGAGTGGACCAAAATTCTGGAAACGCCCAATTTTCTCGTAAATTGCTAGTCTGAATTGTACAAAATTTGGGATAAGCCTATTTTGGGATACGGAGATTCCAGATTTGACACATACGGTGTTGCTCTGATATTATTAGTCACTTTGATTTTTTAAATACATCACCCTGTATAAGCAGTCATTATTGGAATCTCCTTTTCAATACGAGTTCAACCATATGTAACACGTATGATTTTATGTAGTCTAGAAGGTCTTAAATACATAAAACAGAAGTCTGGCAACGCCTAATTGTCTCAATAAATTTTTTAATACAAACTGTTTTCAACTGCATTAAAACGTAATAATTGAAAGATTGCAACAGTTTTAACATAATGATCACTTAATCAAGTGTTCAAATGTGCTCCATTTGTGAGTTGATAGTACCCTACCGATGGTAGAATAGGTCTACCACATTTCTCCGTGATTGTCTAGAGATTCATCAATAATTCGTTATCTTAGCTCTGCAAGACTTGCTAGTTTGGTTTGGTAAACTGAATCTTTCAAGTATCCCCAATAAAAATAATCTTTAGGATTGAAATCAGGTGAACGTGGAGGCCATTCAATACTACCTCGTCTACCAATCCATCGTCATGGAAATATCTGATCTAAATAACGCCGAACATTTACACCAAAGTGAGCTGCTGAAACCATATCTGATTAAAATTGGCTCCAAACAAGTTTCTCGGTGTAGGTACAATTTCATTTCTAAGTAGCATTTCGTACTTGTCTGACGTTAAATTTCCTTTGATGAAGAACGGTCCAATTAACTGAGTACCCACTATACCTGTCCACACATTTAATTTTTGTGGTTTTTGGGTATGGTTTTCACGCATCCAGTGTGGATTTACGTCACTCTAGTACCTTAAATGATGTCGATTTACACTTCCACACAGTGTAAAGGTTGCTTCGTCGGAAAACATATGTTGTTAACGAAATTTCCGTCATTTTCAATTTTATCCATCATAACTGTCCGTTAGTAGGACGATACCGTTAGTAGGGAATGCTACATCGTTCGGGGCACGATTTGGCCAGTAACCGGTCTGCTCGCTAGGGTATTACTCAAGAGAACAATACAATTGCCTCGGATCGACCTGGCTACAAGGGGCGGTCAAGGTCGAAACAGACAGGCCCCGTTGATGACGACTGTGCAAGGAATGAATAGCGGGTCGGTACGTGGAATGTTAGAGGTATGCATGGTAAAGAATTTGAAATTTCGAATGTAATGTATGAAAGACACCTTGATATTCTGTGTGTATCGGAGACAAAGCGCAAAGGAAAGGATGCTGTGGAGATGGAGGAGGGCAGCCTGGTACTATGGTCAGGAGTTGAGACGGAAGTGCATGGCGCAAAAGGAGTTGGGGTGATCATAAGTGAACGGGCGAAAAGATGTGTTAAACAGAACGAATTGGTCTCTCCCCGGGTAATATGGGTTAGAATGAAAGTGGAGTTTCGAAGAATTTTTCTTATTGCATGCTATGCACCGGTGAATGGAGAAAGAGACCAGGAGCGTGAGAACTTCTGGAATGAAGTGCAGAACGTGTTGAACGTATGTAAGCCAAACGAAAGAGTGATTATATTAGGGGATATGAACGGATGGGTGGGTGTACAGAGAGAACATAGTGAACGCGTTTTAGGAAAGTTCGGAGACCAAAGAATCAATGAGAATGGTGAACACCTGCTGAACATCTGTGTTGAGAGAAGCCTGTTTGTATCCAATACGTCGTTTAAACATAAAAATGTGAATATGTATACATGGCAAAGAGGTGAATCTAAAAGTATGATAGACTTGATAGTGTATGATGAACGGCTTAGAAACCTGGTGAAAGACACAAAAGTAATGCGCGGAGCGGAGTGTGGATCGGACCACTTTTTGGTTGTATCGAGAGTGTGTCTAGGGAAAAAGTGGGTGTGGAGAAAGAAAGCAAACGTAGTGCGAACGTCCAGAATTAGGGTTGACAAGCTAGTGGATAATGGTGCGAGAATGAAATACGCAGATGCTGTCAATAAAGAGTTGAATGTGAATGAAGTAGTGTGGAACAAACAAATAAAAGACACTGACGTTGAAAGTGCATGGATAAGCTTGAAAAACTCTGTTGTCGATTGTGCCGTGCGAATATGTGGAAGAGTGATTGTAGGTAGACAGAAAAAATGTGCTTGGTGGAATGAGTCGGTAAAAAGGCAGTAAGTAAGAAAAAGATGCGTACATGGCAATGATTGCTGCAAAAATGAGACTGAGAAGAAACGATTGTATGAGGTGTACAGATTAAGAAACAAAGAAGCGAAGGAGGCAGTGAGAATAACTAAAGAGGAAGTGATGGCTGTGGAAGGAGAGAAAACGCAGAATGATTTTTAAGGAAACAAAAAACTCTTCTGGAAATGGGTCAAAAATACAAAACGTGGCCCAAAACAGAACGCTGCAGGAGTGATGAATGACAGAAACGAAATAGTATGGGACGATTGTGAAGTGAGGAAATGCTGGCAAGAGTATTTCGGAAAGCTGTACAGTAGTGAGGAACGTTAAGACTGAAGGGTTAAATAAGGAGAATATAGAAGAAATGATGAATGAAACTGAGAAGGATATTGCAATGATTGAGGTAGAGAAAACGGTAGGAAGGTTGAAAAACGGCAAGGGAGCAGGCGTAGATGAAATCACTGGTGAAATGCTCAAGTATGGTGGTACAAAGCTTATACGAAGATTGCGTGAATTATTCAATGTATGCCTTATGTGTGGAAAAGTGCCGAGTGATTGGAAAAGCGCGATCATTGTACCATTGTATAAAGGTAAGGGGAACAAGAGTGATTGTAAGAACTACTGAGGAATAAGCTTGCTCAGCGTACCTGGTAAAGTATTTGGAAGAATACTGATTGATAGAGTACGAGGAACTATACAATCTAAGATGTGGGATGTGCAAGGTGGCTTCATGCCAGGGAGAGGATGTGTCGATCAGATGGTTGCTCTCCAGCAGGTGATCGAAAAGTGTTTAAAGGTAAAAAGGAAGTTGTACTGTGCGTTTGTAGATCTGGAGAAAGCATATGACAGAGTGAATAGAGAGAAGCTGTGGGAAATATTAAATGAATATGGCGTAAATAAAGGCCTAATAAATGGAATAAGGGCAGTATACAACGGTAGTCGGGCATGTGTTAGGGTGAGAGGAGGTGTGAGTGAATACTTTAATATTGAGCAAGGAGTGCGACAAGGCTATGTGATGTCACCGTGGTTGTTCAATGTATACATGGATAAATGTCTTAGACAAGCATGTAACGATACAAATGGTGTAATGGTTGGTGACGTAAATGTACGACTCCTGGTGTATGCAGATGACACAGTCTTATTAAGTGACAGTGCGGATGAGCTGCAAACCGCTCTGAGGAAGTTTGATACAGTCTGTGAGAGCATGGACCTAAAGGTAAACGCGAACAAAACTAAGATTGTGGTGTTCAATCGGGAAGGTGGAAAGGAGAGTAGAGTATTTACTCTGCAAGATGAAATCGTGGAGCAAGTGGACGAGCTGGTATATCTCGGTAGAATGTTTACTGCAGATGGTACAATTGAGAGCGAGATTGGACGAAGGGTCAATGCTGGAAGGAAAGTAATTGGATGTATGTGGACGATAATGAGAAATGAAAGCATGAGCCTAGCTGCGAAACGAGCAATCTATAATGGCGTATTCGTCCCATCAGTACTGTATGGAAGTGAGACATGGGTATATCAAAAAAGCACGAAAGAAACATAAATGCTGTGGGTATGAGATTTCTGAGAAGCGCATGTGGTAAAACGAGAAGGGACAAGATAAAAAATGAATGCGTAATGAGGGAGTGTGGTGAGGAAAAGACGATGATGGATAGATATAAAAGTTGTACATTACGTTGGTTTGGTCACATTGAGAGAATGAATAACACAAGATTAACGAAACAAATATATGTGGGTGAGGTTAGTGGAAAGGCCGGGCCTGGTAGGCCGCGTTAAACTTGTCTGAATGTAGTAGAATCTATGATAAAGGAAAGAAAGATAAGGAGTTCTAAAAACAAAAGGGCATGTCAGAGACTATGTATGAATCTTGCGGAAGCTAGGGAGGTATAGATAGGAAAGCATGGCGAAAGATTGTGAATGAAAAATAAATAAGAGGCAGGGATTGTTTTGCCTACCCCGCAAGGGAATGGCGTGAAGGTTAAGTTAAGTTAAGTTATTACCTCAGTAAACTCTGATCTACGGTCGAAGTCATCCTCACTTAATTCTTGCAATAAATGAATTTTGTATAGTTGAAATTTGTTCTTATGCAATACGCGTAAGACTGAAGAATGACCTACATCATGTAATTGTGCAACCCTGCGTGAGGATGTATGTGGATCTTCAACGAAACTCTGCATTACATATAAAGTTGTGTTGTCATTTATAACTGTTTTTGGTCTACCCGGTCGGTATCTATCTTTTTTACTCCTCCAGGGTCCTCAAAGCGGTTTACAGTTTTTTTATACAGTCGTCTTATGGATAGGAGAACGGTTTGGGAAAGTATCGTTGAACTATAAGATCTTTTTCTGTCGCCGTACGCTCTCATCATTAGACTCGTAATTCGTTCTTTTTCATTAACAACCAATTTACTTTGCAGAACTTTTCAAAACACATAAAACTACTCTCAGTTTTATTTAATAATGTAAATGGTGAACAAATGTCAAAATTACAGCATTCTATTGTATTTAAACATTTAAATTGCTTCAAATCTACATATTTTGCATTTTTTTATGTATTTAAGACCCTCTAGACTACATAGAATAAAAACAGTGTTACATATGGTTGAACTCGTAATGGAGAGGACAGTCCAACAATGACTGCATATACAGGGTTATGTATTTAAAAAAAGTGACTAATAATATCAGAGAAACGCAAATTTGGCAACATTGCAAATGTCAAATCTGGAATCTCCGTTCCCAAAATAGGCTTATCCCAAATTTTGTACAATTCGGACTAGCAATTTACGAGATAATTGGACGGTTCCAGACCTTTGGTCCACTCTGTAAATAAAGCAGACTGATTTGTGGGACAGTTACAAACATTACTGACGTTACAAAGCGTCAACTGGGTGATTAATTTTTTTCCAAGACTAATGTGACCAAAGATGGGTTTTAATCAGTGAACTGTACTTATACTGGAACGCGCTCACCGTCCGCCAGCCCGATCCGAGAGAGAAAACCGCAAGGGACATCCCTGTCCTACTCTCGAGCGTACGCGCATGCGTAAAGCAGTCGATTGTCATGTCGCAACGTTTGAAAAGGATATAATATGTTTTCAATACTTTAATCATGAACTGTTCAATGATAATTTGTTAATAACATGGACATTTACAAATATCTATTGAAACTCATTTTATCTACTGTTATACTCAGTCATTTTACAAAAATAATGAACTATAAATAAATTTCAAGGTATAATCAATGGTAGGTATGCGTTAGGCTTCGGATTTTTATTAACCATAAAAGACGTATAGTACATTTTATAAATTAAACGTAGTTACACGTATTCGCATAATCAATTCTATATTATCGGTATGTATAAAAATTGTAATCAATTTGTAAAGATATATAAAGAAATATAATCGTAAAAAACAAATGTAATAACAATTATATGTATAAGTCGGTGTATAAATGCAACAAACAATACGCACTATAGTTAAAATCAATAATTAGTAAGTAAATGATGATTGCGATTTGAAGTTACATTTAGGTTAGTTTGTTATGGAGGGACGTGCTTTAACGCTGTCTGATCTCTGGAGCAGCGCATGCGCAAAACGTTACGAAAAGGGCAGAAATGTACCTTGCGCCTCGCTGTTTTTCTATGGCAGAGACCGTCAATGCGAGTTCCAGTGTAAGTGTTGTTCAGAGGTTTCAATTGAACAACCAAATATTATGTTTAATGTTTATCTTAAGCGCAGATCTCATTCTTTTGAAATGCTGTGATTTTTTTGAATTAGATAGAATGTGCATTATTATTTTTTGTTTTGATGATAAACTAAATCATGTTGCACTTTAATATGTATATTTTATGTAAATGTGTTATGTAGGTATTTGCTATATTATTGAACTATACAGGGACGTCTTCGGCGTAGAAGATAAAAGTCATTCAGGTCACATGAAAGCAGTGAAACAATCAGTACTGGATGGTACATCGAAGTGGTCAGCTAAAATAGCGATTACAGGTTTGTCGGGAACTACGTACGATAGATGTCTTCATTGTAACCTAAACGCTGTATTTATTTTTTACTAATTGTACATAGTGATCGAACAATCAAGTTAAACTAAACATTAACTTAATCGTTCCACTAAAAAGAATGCTGAATGTGAAGCTGCTACTATATTATGGATCCATCACCTTATTTGCTTATACCTTTGAAACTAATTGGTTACTTCTCACGCAATTAAATAGATCATATATTTTCAGAAAATGAATATCGGGCGAGAGTTAATTTTCCAGTTAGTGAAAGGTAGGATATAGTGCAGGGATATCCCCGTGCTTGTTGTGTTCATATTTTGTTGTATCGGTGTTCTTGTTTCCGGTGCTGGCGCGCAGAACAACATTTTCAGTGGACCCAGATACACACATTGATTCAATCGAGCAAGCGGAAGAAATGACCATTGAAGGCACTTCCAAGTGGTCATGCAAGATTGCTATCACAGGTATTGCCAGCTGCATTCTAACGGGTTTCGGGCATACATAACACGCTAAAGTACCGACTGCCTTTACTGATTTCACATTTTTTTGTGCACTCACTATAATGGAATGCATCTCTTAACTTCTTTAAAATCTGATCTCTTTCAAAGTAGTCAAAGTATCTTAACTGTGACTTTTTTCAGTTTTTACTTTCTAAAGCTATCTGTAACTAAAGCTTAATTTGCCAATCTTTTTTAATTTTATTATGTAACAAGAGTTTTCTTTATTAATCTAAAACGTCTTTAGTAACATAATTTCTCAAATGAAACAATAAACATTTTATTCAGCTAATAGTACCAAACAAAGTAGTCAATTTAAATATAAATGATGAATATTTAAACATTTCACATACTTACAATCGCATTTAATGTTCTCGCTCGCTAAAATGCCGCAAGCAAGGGATCTAATTTATATCAATGAATAAGACGAGAATCCTAATGTGAAAATTACCATAGATAAGTAAATCAATTTACAAAAAATATACGGAGGCAGATGAAAGAAACAACTACAAATTTTCTTTTCACATTAAATAGTTCTAATCTTATCCCAGAAAATAAAATAGGCAACACACAATACATATGAGAGTTCCATACGTAATTTTGAACTATTTCATTCCTTTTTGTACAAGCTTCATCTAAAAAAATTGAAACTTATTAAACTTGATATGGTGTATTTATAGAATAGTAATATTTCTTATTTCTCTGTTACGGTTTAATTTGGTTTAGTTCCACCAATTTAATGTCTACGTGTTAAGTCTTGAAAATAGTTTCTAATTCTTTAGAGGTAGGTACTGTTATATTAGGCCGATCTTTTAGGAATGATAAAATAAAGAATAGAATTTCTTTATTTTAACTTATGAAAAACAACTATAGTGAATTTTGGAAATCTAAAATATTTACAGTGTTAATCAGTCTTAGTATATAAAATTCCTATTTAATAGTGTGCAATGTAATGATTGAGGATACAACCTGTCCTTAGTTTCCAGTTAAAGGTAAAGATGAAATAATATTTTAGGCATTTTCAAAAAGCAAAAAAAAAATAAAGCATAGCTCATCAAGCATTATGTAGTATCCCCTTGCAAACTCACTAGTAATGGGTTTGGTAAGCGAAAAAATATTTTACTTCCGGACCCTTTGGAAAGTATTTTAGACTAGCCATACGCCTGTGGACATCAACGCGTTGCAGAATACTTATCCCACATTGAAAATAATGAACGTCTTTTTAAATTGTAATCTTCGTTTTGACCGTATCGTGAATATACAGGTTGTATACAAAAGCTCCAGGCAGCGATCTTCATTGTGCAATTCTAAGTTGAAAACCTTGATGATAAAATGGTCCACCGTACTTTCCCTGTCTTTATGAGGGCATCAAAACCTCAATGTTTAGTTTCAAAATAATCATTACTATTTAATGAGCGGTTGGCTAAAAGATTAAAATTTGGAACAAAACAAAGTTTTTACAATAATTGCATATTTTCAATTTTAAATTTCAATATTGTCTTTCAACCCTAAAAGTTTTATCATATATATATATATATATATATATATATATATATATATATATATATATATATATATAAAATTTTCTAAATGTTTACGAACGAGGGTCACAAAGGCAGTACAATGATTATAATTAACAGTTTAGTAAGGTACATTTGGTCCGGTTATTGAAATAAATTTTCCATGTTTAAAGGTAAACGCAAAACACAGGTAGATCGTTTTCAACTCCAATTCTATGTGCTTATCACGGGTTAAGATTCTTTCAATAAATTACCCGGTATTCAATACTGAATATGGCCCTCCATTATCCAGTGGGGCTTCTGAGAAGCCAAGGAGTTCACCGTATCATTGAGATGAACAATAACTAATTAAAAAAGACAATACGGTTATCTAAGTTGGAATCAACTTTACACCTTGTTATCATGTTTTCTCAAAATTCACTTCTTCGTTCACTTAATTTCTTGAGTTAAACTGACAGGCTAATGTTAATCATGGTTAATGGTGAATTAGTTAGTAGTAAGTCATTCTGCATTTGTAGATCTGGTGAAATATGACCGAGTGAATAGGGAGAAGTTGTGGGAAATGTTAAATGAATATGGCGTAAGTGAAGGTCTAATAAACGGAATAAGAGTAGTATAGAACGGTAGCCGGGTATGTGTTAGAAAGTGTGAATAGTTTAGTACTGAAGAAGTGCGACAAAACTGTGCGATGTTACCGTGATTGTTCAATGTATACATGGATAAGTGTGTTAGAAATACAAATAGTGTAATGGTTGGTGACGTAAACGTACGAGTTTTGGTGTATGCAGATGACACAGTCTTATTAAGCGAGAATACGGACGAGATACAAACAGCTCGAAAGAAGTTTGATATAGTCTTTGAGAGGATGGACCTAAAGGTAAACGTGAACAAAACAAAGATTGTGGTGTTCAATAGGGAAGGTGAAAAGGTGAGTAGAGTATTTCTGCTGATCGAATTGTAGAACAAATGAACGAGTTGGTATATCTGGGACGAATGTTCACTGCAGATGGTACAATGGATGTCGAAATTGGTCGACGGGTCAATGCTGGAAGGAAAGTGATTGTAAGTATTTGAGCGATGATGAAAAACGAAAGCATGGGCGTAGCTGCGAAACGAGCAATCTATAATGGTATTTTTGTTCCGTCCGTACTGTATGGAAGTGAGACATGAGAACGTCAAAAAAAAGTACGAAAGAAGGTTATATGTACCGAGTAAGCAAGTACCTTGAGGTCCACGATATGATAGATACGTATAAAATTAGTGCACTACGTTGGTTTGGTCACATCGAAATAATGAACAACGCAAAATTATTGAAACAAGTATGCGTAGGTGAAGTTGCAGCTAAGGCCGTACCTGGTAGGCCTTGTAACTTGGCTGAATGCAGTAGAATGCATGATAAAATAAAGAAATATAGAGGCAGGGATTGTTTTGCCTACCCTGCGAAGCAATGGCGTGACTGAGTTTATTCTGCGACGTGTCTATAAAAGCCAAGAAGCGCTTCTACCGTTTTTCTTACCTAAAAGAGAAAGATTGTTATCTTTTCTTACTCTAGAGCAAGATATTGAATTCTGGTTTTGCTTTATAAGCAAATAAATATTCTAGCTCTTCTTAAATTTCTTTTTTCCGGCTAATAATCATCTAATTGTCATGATTTTGACAATCATCGTGTGAGCGTAAACGTGAGCGTAAACGTGAGTGTATGCGTTTGTATGAGTGCGTGTGCGTATGCGTGTGCGTATGCGTGTGCGTTTGTGTGTACGTGTGCGTGTGCGTGTGCGCTTGCGCGTACGCGTGCGTGTGCGTGTTTGTGTGCGTGTGTGTGTGCGTGTGAGTGTGCGTTGGCGTGTGCGTGTGCGAGTGCGCGTGCGTGCGCGCGCGTGTGTGTGTTCGTGTGCGTGTGCATGTGCGTATGCGTGCTCGTGTGTGCGTGTGTGTGTGTGTGTGTGTGTGTGTGTGCGTGTGCGTGTGCGTGTTCGCGCGTGTGCGGGTGTGTATGCATTTATATGTGTGTGTCTGTGTGTGTGTGTGTGTGTGTGTGTGTGTGTGTGTGCGTGTGAGTGTGCGTTGGCGTGTGCGTGTGCGAGTGCGCATGCGTGCGCGTGCGTGTGTGTGTTCTTGTGCGTGTGCATGTGCGTATGCGTGCTCGTGTGTGCGTGTGTGTGTGTGTGTGTGTGTGTGTGTGTGTGTGTGTGTGTGCGTGTGCGTGTTCGCGCGTGTGCGGGTGTGTATGCATTTATATGTGTGTGTCTGTGTGTGTGTGCGTGTGTGTGTGTGTGTGTGTGTGAGCGAGCGGGTGGGGATGCGGGCGCAGCTTCAAATGCGCGTGCGGGTGCACTGGCGAGTTCGTGTCCATTAATTATAGGCGCCATCCTACCTTACAATCGCTTGTAACGTGCTTTAAGATAAAACTGGCCTGATAAAGGGAAATAGTGAACTCAGCTTACATTCACTACCTCTGATCACGTGTTTCATGGAACTTGTAACTGTAGCGTTACAAACAGAAAAAAATAACTTAATACGTTACGAACACTTGCTCATTTTCCATACATTATACATTCAAGAACTCTGGATTGGAATTGTATGATAAGCTCTTAAATATTCATACTTAACTTCCGGACTTAAATTTGTGCACTTAATTTGCGTCTCATATCTAAGGGCAGCACCTTTACACACAAAAGTTAAATATTAAATGTATGTATTTTTTAAAGTATTGATTACTGGTTTAAACGTCAAATAGGTGCACAAACTTCAACATGTGCGCGAACTCCAATTCTTGAATACGATTGTTAAATTTTAATTTACACAGCTTTTTAAAATTCACTCTTTTATTCACATAAGCGTTTTCTAAAATGGAGATGAGGCTGCAAGCCAATTTTACTTACTCGTTATCTTAAATTAATATCACGTAATCGTCGATGTCTGTTAGAGCACTATAATTTATGGAAAACTTTTTTCACGATCGTGAACAAACCCAATCTCAAAACTTTCTTAAAAGCGTAATGAATGAAATTGTACACAAATTTACAGCTAGTAATGATTTACGTTACACTGTTTTACCTACAATGTACTACAAAACTAATCATGACTAGACACAGGACGGCAGTCCGTAGACACCACCACAAGATGCTAACATACTGCTCTTTTGTTCAGGTATCATTCACCTCGAAACTACCTGAAAATTGGGTATCATCTGTAAAGAGTTGTTTCTATCCTATTCCTTTCAACAGAAAACAACACAAAACCAGTCTTTTTAAATTTTAAATGACTACAAATTTAGACGTAATCGTTGCCGTTGCGAAAGAAACCTCGAGGGCTTTCCAAATCCTTCGGTGCGCTATACTTTGATCTACCAATAACAAAAACCATCTTTTTTCTTAGCACACCCTGCTTCTTCGTTTTAAACTATAATAAACTATCCCTGTAATATTATTTATTTGCTTTCACGGACTTCACCAATATCAGTACACACAGGAAGAACCTTAAATTCTACAGTTAGTGTGTGCCGTTAAATCCCTCTTCTAAAACCGCGTTTTCGAATTTCTAAAAACCATCGTAACTGTTATTTGGTACACACCCACCAAATAGTGATGTTTGTTTCAGACCCGTACCCTTCGAGTCTAAAAATCCAAAAAGATACACCTGCTACGCGTGAGCCAAAACTTTTAAAGCAAACCTGAAAGCTCCACTCGTTATCGTCTCCATTTACGATAACGATATTTATCGTCTAATAACGTGCTTTACTAAACTAGTCTAAAATATACGATAATGAAAAGTACTTAACTAACTACTTAGGGCGTAATATCGCACTTTTTACCCATATAAAATTTTATGCTGATACGAAAACAACCGTTTTTAATTTACAAAAGTTGCAACCATTTAGTTTACATTGTACCATAAATCATCAATACCGTAATTTATGCGTGAATACCTGAAAAATATCTAGTATTTCGAAAATTTACCTTTACCACTAAAATTTAATACTACACCGAATGCTCATTTATTTATCTGCCAAATTCTTTTAAAGGATGTAGCCTAAATTTATGCTGCAACGATGACTCACTAAAACTTGTAATCTCGGTAAATAAATAGTGAACGCGTCGGTGTTAAAATAACTAACGCAATTATACCCAATAAAATATTGTCTAAATGAATCTGTACACAATTTTGCATTCTGCTAGCTAAACCAGTGAACATTCCTTAGTCAAAAATATAATCAAATTGGATTATTCAAAACCTACACCCACTCAGGAATTCCATCCCCACTACTACGTAGCTAAATTGATACTATATGTTGACAGTATCAATACTATTTTTAAGTTACTAAAGACTAATAGATTTATTGAAATATCGCACTAATAAAGGGATACATAAACCTTTTCTTATAAACACTGCCTATAAACATTTATTTTAAAAAAGTGAGCAATTGTTTTTTTTTATTTTTGCATGCTTAGCAAATAACTTTCTTGTGTATATATATTTTGTACATAAGAACCATTACTCTATTACCGTTTTATATTATACAAAAAAGTTCAGTACTGGCTACCTTAAGATTAGAAAATATTTCTAATTTTAAAAATGTGCGGTGGATACAAGAACAATGTGTATACTGTTTTCTAGTAAACATTTTTGAAAATGTTGTTTTGTTACGAAATTGTAATTGTATGAAAATTTATCTGAAACAAATAACAAACAAAATTGAATTAAAAAAAGTTACACAAAACATAAAAGAGCAAACGAGTTTCGAATTCATTTGTCGAGAAGATGTTTAGTGCTTTTTTGATGTTGTTTTGTTTGTTATTGTAAGTGTATTTAATGTGTGTAAGTAGATATCTTTCTTCTTTGAAGAAAAGGAGGAGATTAGCACATTTTTCACATGTTGTGCGCACTATTTGTGTCCTTGCTACTTCTATGTACTGAAATTTGGTGCCATACTGGTATTTTATTTCTTGTGCAGTTTTTGTGCAAACAGTATTTGTGCATCCTGATTTATTACTGCTACCAGTTCTTTTAAGTGTTACATTTTCAAAATTTATTGCAAAGTACAAACCGCAAGAATCCGGAAGAGGCCTGCCCAACTTTTACAGGATCTTGAGTTCTCTTAAAACTACAACTTCAATACAAATTCAATTCTACGGCTAAACCTGAACACACCAATTTGATTAGTCGCCGCATTTGTAGGAGAATGTTATAGTTACACACATTATTGTTGCGTAATCAATCAGCGCCACCCATCTCTAAAGTCTGTAGTAAACTGAACAAAGGCTACGTAGTATGCTTTATATATATATATATATATATATATATATATATATATATATATATATATATATATATATATATATATATATATATATATATATATATATATATATATATATATATAAATATAATATGGACTGTTGACTCGTGTAAAAGTTGCTGCTTCGCTTACTAAAACTTAATTATTATCCCTTATGATAACATGTTACTCGTGCTGTAAAAGCCGCTCACCTTAAATTTTGCACAGTATGTAAAAATTAGAGCCAAAATTTTTTGCAAACTCATCTTATTCGAAAAAGATCTTTAGTACAGATTTACTCGATAAACTCAGAAATATTAGTATTTTTATTTTAGTTTCGATTAATTAAATTGTTTGTAACGATGAACTCAAGTATTCTAAAATAACTCAAAATTTTCTTCATTAGCACACAACACTGCTACACGATCTCGACTTTTGCTACAATATTTACGGTACAAAATCATGATCAAGATCAAAAGTGTTTGCATAAAAAATTTGGGCAAATGGTTTATTCATATAATCAAACTGTTCAACTTTCCCACCTATAATACTTACGTCTTATAAAAAAAATCCGCTACTCGTACTGCCAACTTACTCACCCTTGATTGGGCTCAACCTGTAAACTTTTTCCAAACTTATTTCAAAAACTATAAAAAGGTTTCATTCCTACAGATATGACCTTGAAACGAAAGAAAATTAGTCGTACAAATTATATATCAAAAAAATTAATAAAATAAAACTTGAATGTGTCTTAGTTTACTGGAAAGAGCTGTTCTTATTTTTCATAATGACACTGGGACTAATGGATAATGTATGCCGAGGTTACAAAAAGATGGAAAGTTTTGTTTTTGGTGATAGTCCTCGATTACATCCAAGTTTAAGATTAAATCGAGTATCATTGAATACTTATGTGTTTCATCCCGAAAACGGGGGAAACAGAATATTTTGATTTCAAATATAATCTTGTTTTTGCCACTCATATTGTATAATGCGTATAAATAGAATACAAGTATGTATCAAGAGTAGCAACAGTTATTTCTTTTATGGAGGATTGTACAAAACATTAGAGAACCCTGATTTTCCCCGTCCCTATTTTGTTCTGTAAAAACATTAACTTCACATTTAACCGTCAATTTGTGCAAACTAATTTGAGAATTACAGGTCAAACAAGTACTATTATACTGTGACATAGAAAGAAGAACACCCAGTAATAATAAATTTATTTGAATAATTTTTGGTATTCAAGTATATTCGAGTTAGACTAGTAAACGATCAAAATTTGATAAAAATTAAACTGTTAACTTTTTCAAAAAAACTTAATAATGTCTTGAGACCCCACGATGTCTTATGCACTCATTAACACGTCTGGGCATACTTCTAATGAGGTGATCGATTTCCTCCTGAGGTATCTCATCCCATGCTATCTGTAACTCACGCTGCAGAGCCACTAGAGTTTGTGGCGGGGTGGGGTAAATTGAGTAATCTTCTTCCCATAATATCCAGGACGTGCTCGATGTGTGAAAGATCGGGAAATCTCGGTGGCCAAGGCAACTTGATTGGCCTCAAAATTATCCAAAGAAGCCCTAGCAACATGAGGTCATGCATTGTATTGCTGGAGTGTGCTGTTCGAGATGGTCTGAACATAAGGTGCAATATGGGGTTCTACGATCTCCTGGGTGTAGCGCGCAGCGGTCATGTTACTTCTAATGAAGACCAAAGGTGACCTACTTCCAATTGCAATAGCCCCTCATACCAACTGTGTGATGCAATTGCCTTTCCACAGAAAATTTCACCACACCGTCTTCTCACCCTTGCATGACCGTCATGCATGCCCAAACAAAATCTCATCACTGAAGACCATTGAATTCCATTCTTGGTCTCAATTTGCCCGTTCTCTACACCACGCTAGACGATCACGTCGGTGCCCAGGAGTTAGTGGTAGCACAAAATGGGGATAAACAGTTCGCATCCCAATCGCCCTTCCATGTTCTGCAAACCACTAGTCCGCAATCGCCCATGGTGGACGTCTGGTACCTCGCGCTATTCGTGCACGGCCCTCTTGGTTCCATGCCCAAACACAGACTGCCACAGCGTTTAAACTCCGTTGCGTTCTATCGGCTACATCTCTCATAAACAAACCAACCTCTCGTAAGCCCACAATTCGACCCCTATCAAACTCGCTTAACTGCCGAAAATTTTGGCGTCTTCGCACTCGAGGTATCGTGATTCAATTAAAGAAGCCTTTTGTAGTGCGTTTTACACGTCTTAAATGACAACTGTAGTTACAAATGATTTTAAGGCTATGTGATCGTAAATTTTTTTAAAAGAGGTTAACGCAAAAACCGCTAGAGTAATATGGCGTAAGAATTGATCGTTTTTTATCTTAACCTAATCAAACATACTCCCAAACATTTTTTATAAAATATTCATTATTACTGGATGTTCTTCTTTCTATGTCACTTAGTATATTTGTCTCTGCCAACATATCCAATCGAGGATAGGTTGGATATTTATGGAACACGATTCTTATTGCAATTTGCACACAATCAGATTTCATCATTTACTTCCAAATGTGGATGTCATAATTAACACGCTACGCGTACTACCATGAACTACACATACGTAACAATGATCAAACGGTTGGTTTACCACCCCTACTGCTCATAATTTTTGGTAGTTAACTTAACAAGCAACCGATAAATGCAGTAATAGCGAAATTATAATTGATACTTTTTTATAAATCAGACCCTATTGCTAACAAAACACACCGTATTTCTATAGATCAATGATTAATTGAATTAGAACCTGTTCGGAATTCTAAGATGAGATGCGATTGGTTAACGGATCCAGCGAATCTAACTTATTGATTTACTAATTTTTAGTACTACCTACTCACTCTAGAAAATGAATGAAATGTGCACAAAGTTATTTTTAAGAAACTCGATTACAATTATTTAGACAACACTGACAACAAACAATAATTTTCTTTATATGAAGACATGTGTGTCCACCTACGTGCACACAGGATGAGGGAAATGTAAACATTAGCTGTTAGAGTGCTGGAATTTGTGAAGATCTTGTATGAATTGTCGATTATGGATCAAATAACTATACTAGCCATCTAACACTCAAGGTGAAAGCAAGTGTTATGTTGATTAATACCTATGATGGCTAAAATCGAAAAGAATTTTACCATCGATAAAAGACTTGAGCTATGACCTTGCGGACCTAAACCTATTACCAAATTAGAATATTTTACTCGATGTTTTCTATAACCTCGGCGATGATCATCTATACAGGAATAAAAATGAGTATTGTAATATGCATCCAGGCTTACAAACAAAATAGTGAGCAAGCCATATTCTTGAACCATGAGTTCTTAGGCGTTAGCGCCTTTAGACACTTTTTGATCTACTCATTTACTAGAATTAGGTGGTTAAATATAGATTAGTAGTGCCATGCACCGTAGCTACTTTCTATGTGGCCATTTAGGCAACTGTACAGTCTACTTTGCTACAAATAATATGAACTGCAGAATTGATCTACATTAGGTACAGTACTACTTATAAAAGTAGGTTGTCGGTGTACTAGAGAAGGCATGGTAGTTAGTAAACACTTAAATAGCGGAAATAATTCTAACATCGTTCACTTCCCATATATTAGATCAAAAATCTATCAATATTCAAAAATTTGTACGGGAGTCACGAACAACAAATAACTTTCGCTTGACTATAGAGTGCAAAAGCAACACATACGATATAGTCCTAGTTATAGTCTTAAACTATTAAATTCTACTGTAACTTAAACACGGTGAGATTTACGTAAATAAGCCCAGCACTAAATTTAACTAGTACGAAAAATAATAGTCATTGGATTATGAAAATGCAAACTTTCACGAGTAGCGTTCATAATTAAAATACGTATTGTGGGTTTGTAATCATATACATTTATTTATTTTTTATACAAATTTAAACGCCTCGATAACAGTTACAGTTATAGTTCTCAGTAAATGATAGTTCTGAAAAATTAATTTGTCAAATAAATACATGAAATATGAAAACAAAAATATGTCTGCTATAATAGTTAGATGCACGTATTTGAAAACTATACTACGAGATCTAATTTTAATTTAGTAAAGATTAGCTAGATCTTTAATGAATCAAATATTATTAAATCGCAATGAAATAACAAATCAGAGCACCCTATAATGGATGAAGGCTGTTTACCTCATATCTGCTAAAATGAAATTAGATTCCTAGTTAGCTTTTTTTTTAATACGTTCAACTAACATGTTTGTGTTTTCATATTTCACATATTTAAAAACGTAGTTAATTTGTTTAAAATGGTATCATTTACCTAGCAGGGTAAATGTCTATCGAAACGTCTAAATTTGTATGAACAATAAATAAAAATACATAATTTCATTCCTAAAGGATAAGTATTTTAATAATTGAGCTAGTTTAGATGATGTAATGGTTTAAATATGATAACCTTGCAACTTGAATTTTGCATTGTTTTTGTCGATTAGTTTCTAACCAACCCTCAAATATTATAACATATTTAATTAATATTAACATTGCTAAACTGCGTGTGGATCATTAACCTTAATTAAAAATTTCTAAAACGTATAATTACCGTAAAAGGTTAATACAATAAGCGATAATCGTCATTATGTGCTGAAATTAATTAACGGTACCTGGAAGTCTTTAGTCGTGTTATACTACATTTTATATTTGCCCAATGCACAAAAGAATGTACTAGTGTAATTAATTAATTTTCGGTGACATCACTAAGAGAGTTGCTTATGTTAAGGTTCAAACACTTAATTAATTAATTTGGATAACTGTACTTTCGTCATAGTAATCTTCATTAAATGGGATGGTCTGAGCAGAATGTTGCTTTCCAAACAAAGTACTATTTAAAATAAGGAAATAATAGAATCTCCCTGCATATACATATATATATATATATATATATATATATATATGTGTGTGTGTGTGTGTGTGTGTGTGTGTGTGTGTGTGTGTGTGTGTGTGTGTGTGTGTGTGTGTGTGTGTGTGTGTGTGTATGTGTGTTAAGCCCAGCATTATTGAATTGTATGTTAAACAAGTAACGCTCAAGTTTTAATATGATTAGCATAACAAATCTATCTCTTTAAAAGAGAAAAAATTAATATTATTGGGATTCATGAAAAGTGAATGAATTT
This sequence comes from Vesta saturnalis, assembly GCA_036346205.1. Lineage (NCBI taxonomy): Eukaryota > Metazoa > Arthropoda > Insecta > Coleoptera > Lampyridae > Vesta > Vesta saturnalis. Next base: position 5,876,590 of record JARFJB010001279.1, read on the forward strand.
AATACCTCTAGTGATAAATCAGTATGTTTATTTATTTTTTATACAAATTTAAATGTTTCGATATCAATTACAGTTATTGTCTTCAGTAAATAATAGTTTTAAAAAATTAATTCATTTGTCAAATAAATATATGAAATATGAAAACACAAATATAAGCCTCCTATAATAGTAGATGAACGTGTTTGAAAAGTAAACTATGGAATTTAATTCTATTTTAGTAAAGATTAGCTAGATCTTTAAGGGATGAAGTATTATTAAACCGCTATGAAAATAACCAATCAAGGCACCCTCTAACGGACTAATGCTGTCTTAACAATATTTAATCTATTAAAGTCTAGCGAATCTTTACTAAAATGAAATTAGGTTGCGCAGTTGGTTTGTTTAACACGTTCAACGAACTTATATTTTCATATTTCTAACTGTAATTGTTATCGAAACGTTTAAAGATTACGTTCTCCACAGATAATTATTCCAATCATTAAACTAATTTAGATGACATAATGGTCTAAATACCATAGCCTTACAACTTTAAGTTTGCAGTATTTTTGTCGAGTAGTTTTCTAACCAATCCTCAAATATTATTATAACAAATTTAATTAATATTGGCATTATTAAACTGCGATTGAATCATTAACCTTAAATACACAAACATTTAATTACCAAAAAACGTTAATAAAATAATCGATAACCGTTATTATGTACTAAATTCCATTAACGATGCCTAGAAGTCTCTAATCGTATTATAAATTTCGCATTTGCTCAATACACAATTAATTAATTGTCAAATACTTACGTTAAATTTGAAATACGCAATTCATTGATTTGTGTAAATGTAATTAATTTACATTAATCTAAATTAAATTAACTAGGTATGGCCAAAATATTAATTTCCAAAGTTTATTGTTTAAAGTAGCATTATTATGCTTGAGTTCAACAAGGTCGACTTTAAATTCAGTCAATAAATGCACTATTTTCTTTAACGGTAGTTATATTCGCACTTATCCTTTTAATTACTACACAATGACATTACGGCGATTCTTTCACAAAACTAATGTTTCCTTAATATTGCTTTATGCTTAAATTTTTGCTTTCTGTTGTTACACGTCCAAACCGCACTAGGCGTCGTGCATGCCTACTAATGTAAGCGGGTTGCCAAGCCAGCTAACAGGGAGGTGGGCGTGGTCGAAATAATAAGTAAAATGTATGATTAATATGCTCAAACACCTTACACCTACATTCAAACAGCTCAGTCCGGGAAAATATGTCTCTAGGCGCCACCACAATCGAAACTTTGCTAAAGTAATTGTCTTAAGCTGGATGTTAATTAACCCTACTTGATTGTGGAAAGTAGAATTGTGCTTACTCGGTAAACTCATATACGAAGGTTCTAAAACAAACACTCGTCCCAAACAATTCAACTCAAACTCAAATAAATTTAGTACTACCCAGGTTATTAAAAACTTTTTGAATACACCTCGTATACCAAAACTTCTAAAATAAAATTGATCACTCAAATTCATTCAATGAACGGTAACTGAATATTTTCTGCGTATCCCTCGTATATGTATAACGTTAAATTTCTACTTATTAATGAATAAACTATTTCTTCATCCAATATTCGGTAATTAATTTTTAAAATTCTTAACATGAACGATATCTTTTAAATTTAATTTACTTTTGAATCGTATTTGACATTCGTAAACATTTAAGGTTTCAAAACTCAAACTTTTATTATACTTAATGAAATTTTTAAGACAACAGCTGATCTGTTAATAGTGCATTGCTCTAATGAAACTGACATAAAAATTTTGTAATCAACCTGGCAAATATGAACTTTCAGGTCGTTCCTTAAATCTGAAAAAAAAACGAAAATATGCAAAGCTTACTCTTTGGAATTGTCAAAATAAGATCACCAATTAAGTAAATGTTACAACTGTGTTTCATACCTGGTTAAATAAACAACAGAATAAAAATTTAACGATAAATATATATTGTCCTGCATAAAATAATAAAAAAAAACAAATGTTTACGTACACAAGGATATTTACATATACCTCAACAACGTGGTTGAAAATCAAAACCACACGTCACTACCAATTTCTGCAAAAATTCTTAATACTATACAACCCAACACAACATAATTCGAGAACGATTATCTTTTCGCTTCTAAACTAATTAATATTTGATCACATTACACAAATGAAATAAACCAAAGAGATAATCGTGCTTTACTAAATTTTTAAAATACTTAAATATAAACCTTACTTAAAATCGTCCATTAATCCTTGGATTTTCTTTCTTCCGTAAACCAAATATTTGTAGTCCATTTGTACTGCTTAAAATTGCCTGAAGCACATTACAAAAGGCTCAACAAAACTTATTCCTCTGTGCACTCACAAATAGTTTAATAACACGTAATAAGCTGTATACGTTTGGTTGCCTCCTAAAAATTTCTAGCAACCCTTACACCAATTTAGTCCCTTATATAAATAAATTTTCAATGTCATATAACGTTATTTAAACATTGGTTTAATATACAACGAACGCTTCGTTCACTTAACAGGTGGTCTCATAAATACTTTTAGCTGAATCTCGTTACAAGGACACGCGCTGCACTTAATACTTTAACATAACATCTGTTATCTTTATTCAAATCTGCTTACGCACTATTATTTTCTTGAAAATAAACAAACTAATTTTTATCTTCAACTTCAATTTAATTATTGTTTTGATTATGAATGTCTTTTTCGATTTATCCCCGGTTCGGGTTACGCAGTTGTTTAAACAATTACTGCCTCATTAAAATTCACAAACATATTCCAACATCATCACATTCTATCCCACACTACCTCGCGTGCGCGTCTCACCGAGCTCTCATCACAAGCCAAAAGCTAACTTCCTAACTCTAACTTCAACAACCCTCGTCAATCTCTGACTTTCCTATTTATAACTTCAGTCATCCATCTTTAAACATGTCTTCCTTCCGCGTTATATTCTCCAATAATATTCATTCAAAATTCCATAGTTCTGATAGCTGCTTCCCTCTATACAAGCACGCGTGTAATTACAATACATCGCCATATTTGTTTTCACTTACAAATTTTACAATTACTTCATGAAGAAATCATTTTTCGTCATTACATTCATTCAGTGGCCACTCTGGACCATTACACAACTTTTAACCGTTATCTCCAACCTGCGCTCGATCTCGGTCCGCAACATTTGCAAAAATCAGTACCGTCTAATGTCTCAAATTCCATATACATACACGTATTCTTAAAACAATTGCACAACATTACAAAAACCTTCGGAAATTAACACTTAAACATACCCAATCTTTCTCTACATATTTTCTAAAACATTCTACACTTATTCTTCACATTTTCTGACCAAGATTACTCATCTTATCTTCAGACATTCCTTTCTTTATGGTAGCCAAACAGTAGCGATACAGTGGCAAGCATTATCGTCCCCTCGACAAATTTCTTTTCACATTTACATTCATCAAAATCTAATTATTCCAACACTAAAGTCTTTATAACATTCAAATACACGTATCTACATACAGAATTATATTTCTCCTACATTTCCAGTGGCGTATCATACACCCACATACATTATATACACACACAAATTTTTTTTTCCGTTCAAACTCAATACACTCGTGCTCAGAACACGTAATACACGTCATTATAACATCCTACATACAGGGTGCGTCAACGCAACCTGACACTGTATTTAAGGACAATACATTTATTTCCTTTCAATGTGAATTTTACAAAAGATGAGAACCACATTATTTACACTTCGAATTTAATCATATGGAAGCTTGCTTATTTGTTTAAATTTGTACTTTTGTTTCATAAATTAGAGTAAATTATTATACAAAGGTGTTTCAGCACATAACATTGGAATGTTTTAATCCGTTTCAGTTTAGAATAAAACTACACACTTAAGTTGTGTCGTTCGTCTTGCGTACTAATCTTTAACAACCACCTTATCCCACTCTGTATCGACTTATATCATCCACGCTTCTCCTTAAGTGCTATTTTCTTAAATTGCCTTCCATAAAATTATATTAAGTAAAAGTTGCTCTTAAACACATACGGGTTGAATCTAATGCTTTATAATTCATACCAAATTTGGAATATTTTTACCACTGCTGCCTGTGCATTCAAACTTTGTATACACGCTATTACATTGGCATAATATTTTCATTGTATAATTTATGAACTATACCAAAAAGTTTTATCATTTTAAACGCTTATTTACGTAATTTTAAATATCCAATAGCCTAAGGGTTATCTAATATATCCTACATTGACGTTAAACGTGTAGCACATTAAAATACCCCTAGAGAAAATAACCTAAAGCTATGAAGCGACAAATTACAGATTTTTATGCACCGAAAATGTTCAAATTGATTTCTAACAAACTTGATATGAAGTTTTACTGAACTTTTACATAAAACTTAGTGAATTCACCAAAGGTGAAGAAAATCAATACATGAACTTATTACATTGCAATATTCATGTTTTTGTTATTAAATGAAAGGAAATTTGATAGTAAATATCAAGAACTTTGTTGAAGAGAACAATTAAATTAGAAATGTCAACCAACGATAAAATTAATATTTCATACATCCTCATTATAGGTTTTTAAGCTCGATAACGTATATCTTACGCAGCACATTTTCAGTGACAGCAAAAGTGGGTATGAACATAAAGAAAACTATAGGAATGTTTACAACGCGAAAACTTTATTTATTTTTTTTACAACTAAGTTATCCATCTGTATAGTTATACTTTTTGAAACTTTGTTTCGTAAACTTTATTGGAATATCCAGTTTGTTTTCATTACATATTTATGCTAAATCAGGGATTTGTGAGTTTAATTTTGTCGGAGGTTTGTCCCGTCACGTATAAAGGTACAATAGTAACTTTTAATTTGTACGAAAATGAGAAAAAAAGTATAGAAATAGGAAATGAAATAAAATACCGTAAATTCGAGATTTAGTTACAGATATTATTAGATTAGGTAATTTGCATTCGACTCTTACCATTGACCTCTTTTGGGTTACAATCTTACAAACTGACGTACAATTAAAGTTAAGTCGTAGGATTTCTACTATCTCTACACTATTCATGCAACTTTTAAAGTGTTTGCTGTATTTTTGACAAAGATAAATAGCATGTAATCTTTCACGATTTTTCACACAATTTTATTTTATTTTTTGAAAACAAATTGCACACGTATCTGTAATGTTACTAAATTAAAATTTGTAAATAAAATGAAAAATAACAACTGTGTTTGTTAAGGCTTGTGTACTTAGCTTGTTTGTGTGGTACGTCCAAAACTAGTGCATTTAATTGCACTATATACATACCCATGGAATGTAGCAACAGACCTGCCTCAGATTATTAAAATCTAGGTGGTGGCTAGATCAACTATATCAAATCGCACAATAAAAACATCCCCCGCTTACTTTGTTGATGATTATTAAACTGTAACAATAAACATTCTTATGACAAATGCTTTATGACATCATAAAGCTATATGTGCTTTATGTCCTGTTTATAGCTTTTAGATGTCTACATTTTCATCACTATCTTACACGAATGCAAATGATTATTATACACACTTCTTTACACAACATATGAAAATATACACACCCCTACACAACAACAAGCTAAACTGTATCACACTTATGCTTCTTATTTTTACAAGTTTATGTTTGGATCATGTTTGTTGTGTATCACTGTTTAGTAGGTATAAAAAAATGTCGTTAAGGAGTAAAATTTGTTTTATACATACATTATTCAATTTTTCTACCTTTCAGTTTTTTGCAACATACGCTTTTTTGCTTTTTATGCTTCTAATCTCTTCGTAGGGGTGTGGATCTTTAAAATGGTAATTCTCTAAATCTTATGCATGTTCTTATTCTTTTGCATGTGTAAGATTTTTTAATAGTTTATAAATTATACAGTCTCTTGGTGAGGTATGTAAATTATAAGTGTTTTGTCATAATAATAAATTTAATTAATCTTCTTAATATGTTTCAAAACAAAATGTTTATTAATAATTTTCTGTTTTAGTAAAATGTGCTCAAGGATTAATCGCCAAGGATAAAAGTGGAACGTCGGATCCTTATGTTACTGTGCAAGTTGGTAAAGTTAAAAAACGCACACGCACAATGCCTCAAGAACTTAATCCGGTTTGGGATGAAAAATTTTATTTGTAAGTAATTTTTGAAACTTTTTATTTCTATACTAACATTTCTACTGCACTTCGGGTCAATATACTGACTGAGTATAAATATAGAATAGTATTTTCATATGATTTTACAGTAGACACTACATTCGAACAATAATTCCGAATTAGTGCTAACGGCGTCTTCTGCAAAATGTTTTGTTACACTATCAATTTACTAGCGTCGCGATTTAATAAAGCAGGTTACCGTCTAGGCTCAACGAAAGTGGTTTCAGATCTTAGTAGGTTATAAAATAGCTGCAATATTGCTTTACCATTTACACTTACCCAAAAATAGAGCGCTAAACCGGTATTAAGACCCTTAAGAGTGTTAGTGGTTGTGCGATCGCAGACTACAAGAATCTCACACAATAAAATCTCAACATTAGTTCTACATACACAAAGACAAAGTTTGTATCGATTGGGCCTTGTACTTCGATAGCGCATTTGGCTAGCAAAGTACAGGTCGTAGATTCCAATCCTACTCGAGGTAAACCTTTTATTTTATGTATTTAATAAAATAAATAATAATTTTTAATTACATATTTACTTTTGAACTTATTTGATCATAACAAAAACTTATAATAATTTAATATTAGTCAAGTTGCTTTGGTGTGTGTGAATCCTTGCGATATTGCAGACTCACATTCCATTAATATAAGTAATTTGATTGTTATCTCATTAAATTTAGAATTTACATTAGTTGTACATACATAAAGACAAAATTTGCATCGACTGGGGCTTGTACTTCGATAGCTCAGTTGGTTAGCGCGGTGGTCTAGCAATGTACAAGTCGTAGGTTCAAATCCTGCTCGAGGTATAGTATATTCTTCCACAAGCGTATAATAATAGCTGATATTCACGAGAATAAAGTTCAGGCCACGACTCGCGAAGCGAGGAGTGGCCTGGTTATCCAAGTGAATAACAGCTCATTATACGAGAGTAGAAGACTATACTTTCTCTATGACTACAAATAATAAAACTTTATAATAAATATGTTCTTAAAAAAATATACAATTTATGCGAACTACATCATTGAAAATTTATAACTAAACAGAAATAATAGATAATTAAATAATCAAAAACATCAATTCTTGTGAATATTGATTGTAATATTACTACAATTAGTAATGTTCACAACTGGTGGACCTGAATTATGACCTATATTTACTGCACCCATTGCACTATTCGATAGTATATGCGAAGAAGTAGTTGGCTCCATTTCTATTGATTGGAGTATTTTCTTCGCAGTGTTTATTTTATTGGTCATGGAATACTCTATGTACCCTTCAGCTACTGATGTGGTCTTCCAGCCGCCATGCTTTTTGAGGGCTGTAATATCTCCCCCTGCATCTACTAATATAGTAGCTGAAGTCCTACGAAACGTATGTCCGGTGTATAATTCAGCACTCGGCAAATTTAAATAAGCGGCTATTAATTTTCCCATGAATCAGAATTTTATTAATGCCAATGTTTTGCACAGTGCATTTTTCATGTTGGTAGTTTAAAAAAAAAGATCTGTTTACATTAGCTGGACGAAGACGGATATATTTCTTACATATGTCGTAAAATTTGCCTGTAATGGTAAATTTTCGTACAGTTCTTGTTTTCGTATTTGGTATCGTAATTAAATAGGCTGATGGAAGATCTTGGATATCATCAATATTCATAGAACGGAGTTCCATACTGCGACATGCGCCCATTATGCCCATTATCAATGCAACCTTAAAAATATTTTATATAAAAATAACGCATGGCAAATTTGAAGTTATTACCTTTGTTGCAAGATATATATTATCTATATTCTTCGCGCGATAGCCTTCCGACTGACGTTTCAGGAAAGCGCGCAGTTTGGAATAATGTGCGTGTAGAATTCATATAATTATTATATATGATGCTTTCAAAGAATGCCTAGATAATTTAATAGTCATAGAGAAACCTTTTTATTTTATGTATTTAATAAAATTAATAATAATTTTTAATTACATATTTTATTACTTATTCGTTCATAACAAAAACTTACAATAATTTAATATTAGTCAAGTTGCTTTGGTGTGTGTGAATCCTTGCGATATTGCAGGCTCACATTCTATTAATAGAAGTAATTTGATTGTTATCTCATTAAATAGAATTTACATTAGTTGTATATACATAAAGACAAAATTTGAAACGACTGGGGCTTGTACTTCGATAGCGCAGTTGGTTAGCGCGGTACTCTAGCAATGTACAGGTCGTAGGTTCAAATCCTACTCGAGGTAAACTTTTTATTTTATGTATTTAATAAAATTAATAATAATTTTTAATTACATATTTTATTGCTTATTCGTTCATAACAAAAACTTATAATAATTATTTAATTGTTGTTTAGTCAATATTTTTGCAGTAATTGTAAATGTTGATCGTATTTATAGAAGTATTATTGAGAAGCTTCACTTCAATTTGCTTGAAATATTTAATAACTGGAATTATAACGCTCGTAACAAACTGATATGGCATCATAATCACTAATTAAAATTTTATCAAATTTTTAAAGTTTTCAGTTAAACTAATTAATCAAAAAGAAATATAACGGTGTTTGTTTAATATTACTTAAATGTGATTTTCTATCGGTCGCAATAACTCAAAAGCTTGAAAAGCAATTGTATTAAAAATTGGCATACGTGTTTAAGTGATTTTTGCAGGTCACTGATGGTGAGATGTGAAGATGACCGGGTCATTTCTTAATAATGCGATTCAAATATGTGTATAATTAGGCGCTAATTATGCAACATTTGGCGCGGTTAAAATTAAATTTTGTGCTCCTATCGAAAATAACTCGTTGCCTCAGTCTAGCTCAACCGGTAATTATGTAAAAAGCAGAGTTGTTCGTTGTTACTGTTCGTCTACACTGATGAATATACTTGTAAGGGTTTTAGATGTATATTATTCCTATTTGGTGTATAAAATGTAAATATTTACTCTTAATACTATTACAACTAACATAAAACGGTAAGTAAAAAATAACAAAGTACTTCAGGTGTACTAAACGCAAATATCAGGAAGTACCAATGATTGGGTCCAGCCTTTTATATTCGGATTGGAGCAGAGGTCGTCAGGCCGTTTCTCTTTTTACGTTTTCATTAACATACGGTTAGGGAGATGTTTATACGCTTAAAAAAGAACTGATCCCAATTTATATTACGATATAACGATATTTTATTCACTTTAAAAATAAAATTAAAGTGGAAAAAGCCGGACCTGTCGGGTAGCTGACGGCAGCAAAATTTTACACAGTTATTATAGCTGTTTTCATAACACTGGGCTAGGTCATGCGGTGAGAAGATAAGTCTATTTACTGCTTTTACTGTCAACAGAAAATCAATACCTTTAAAAGGAGTATTTTCGTTTTATGCGTTTTACAAAGAGTTTAAATTGTATAAATGCAACTTTTATACCTCTAACTTTTATGAAATTGAAATTTAAAGAAATTGAATAATATTTACAGGGTTTTGATTAACTATCTATTTACAGTAGGTTATTAATTACGGTGGATTAATATATTTTTTATTACTCTTAGTAATTCGCGGCAGTTTTAGTAAAACAGAATTGGTGGTGTTTACGAGTTATTAAACTCTTTGGAATTGAAAATGATTACTTTTGTATTATACTTTGGGTACGGGCGCGCTGAAGGCGGTGGCCGTTTAGTAGCTCCATGCGCTTCTGGTTTCCACAGCGTCAATAGTAGCTACCTGAGGCGGCTCTAACTGGGGGCCGGTTATAATATTAACACTGATAAGGTATTTAAACCTTCCGAAACGATTTAGTTTAAAGATGTTCAGGTACAGGATAAACTGAACGTTCTACAGGTACGGTAGACTTGAAGAATGGTTTCTCCTTCAAGTCTGGGTTATCGCGATAAGCGATCAGGATGGGATACCGGTTCAGGACCGTTAGAAGTAATGTTTTCTCTTAGCCTGGGAACGGCGTAAGACCTTTAAACCTTCGAGACCTTTCTGTATTCAGCGCTGTTAAGTAAACAGGCTGATGACATTTAACCAAGATGTTGCTATCCTCTGGATACCTCACGATAAGTGAGCGGGTAGGAAAGCGGTTTATTACGTTTAGCGAGATACAAATGTAATACTCACTGTTACGTACTGGGTTCGTAATTTACGAAACTAGGAGACGGAAATATGGTCTAATTGCGGGTGGCTTGTTGCTTTCAATCTGTCAGCTTCCTGCACTTCGGTTTTTGATTATTTTGCCTGGTGTTAGCGTGTTTGTGTGAGTCTGGGCAAAATACCCGTTGCGCTGTTTAATTGATACCCCGGAGGTTGGTAGAATTTAGGCGAGAATCTTTCTATCCAAAGGAGTAAGTAAAGGACTACATCGGGTGTTTTGCCCGACGTGAAGTCGTTCACTGGTGTAAGTGTGGTCTAGCATTGTCTTGTTGCAAAATACCATTTGGCAACGTCTGCATTAACGGTACTACCACTGGCTCCAAAACATTATCAATGTAACGCTGAGCACTTAATGTGCCTATAATGAACATACGAGGAGATCTTCCACCAACACGTATGGCGTTGTCTTACTGGGGGCATTTTTTCAGAATAAATGTGTCAATTAAACAACAAAAAATTAACACTAAGCGACTAGATTTCTTAAAATGTATAAATAAATATTGTTGATAATTGTGTTAACAGTGGTGCAAAGTACATAATGACTTGTTCTTTTTCATTGAAGCTTCCATCGTTCCCTATATGATACTGAAACATTATTTTGCCAAAATTTCAAAATCATAGCATTATTATTTCTAAGTGGTGCATTTCATTTGGAACGTAGTGTATTTATTCTTATACGGACGTAAAATGGGCCATAATGGATGCCTGATTACTGTGTAAGAAAAGATTAATTTATTCCAAAGGCTATGAGGTTAACTTTGTCGATGTAATTTTGCAATAACATATTTCCTAATGGAACGTAAAGTTTTATTTTATTGTCGCAAAACGGCGCACAATTGGCTTCTAAATACTGCATAAGAAAAAAATAAACTAGAAAAGTGATTGCATTCAAATTTTATATAAGTAATTCATTGAATATACTCAAAGGTTGTTATGTGCAAATCTCCACGCTGTACCCAAACTTACCGTAAAAGGGCAAAGATAGTCTTAGGGTGTATCGAAAGTAGAGATGGTATGAGTCCTTACAGTGACGAAGGTGGTAGCTACAAATTAAGAGAGAAGAGAAGGCGCCAGCTGGAGTTAATAAAAGCAGCCCTAAGTAATAAAAGAGCATTAGTCACTTTCCTAGTAACAAATATCTGTAAGGATCTGTACAGTATCTTAAAGAAACAGTACGAGTTAGAACGAAAAAGAAGTAGGATATTGCTTCTATTGTCGGCAAATAAATTAAAGTATGTTGAGCAAAATCAGATAAATCAACCCCAAAGCTTAATGACTAAATTAATGTTCTGTGAAATTAGAATTTAGTAACAAAGAACCCAGTTTAAATAATATAATAAATTAAATTGAATTAACTAATGTCTAAATTAATGTTCTTTAAATTTAGAATGTAGTAACAAATTAATTCACCCGTTCAAATCTATAAAATATAACCAGATGAAATTAAAGCTGGCACTGTAAAAATTGACCAAAAGTACATATAAAGCGAATTGACAAGTAAATACATAAAAGTTATGTATAACACTTAAATTTTACCAAATAAATTAGGGTCCATACAATCATATAGGTGTAGTTTGTTCACATATACACTGTGTCTCTTGAATTTCTGGACATAGGGAATTCCCATGTTAAAATAAACTATTGTAAATATTGGCTCGCCTAATTATTTTACAGTAAAATGTCAAACGTAAAACTTCTTAAGGAAAAAAGGCTGCTTCTTATGTTACAATTGCATTTACACTTGGTTCATCCGTTTTCGAGAAAATTAGGAAAAACTTAAGGGCTTTTCCGTAACTGGTCAAGGTTGCTTTGCTTTAGACAGACAATGCTAACAATAATTATTAATTGTCATTATAAAACCTTTATTGTTCAAAAACAATTCATTCATCATTAAAACTTTATTTGGGACAGATTATTACTTTTTAAAGAAAAATTTGTTTATAAAAATGAATTATTACAGCATTGAAGGAAAAGTAAAAAATTTATTAAATGTGCTACATGTCTAACCAGCATGTAAACATTTTTTTGAAAGTGCACTCGACTAGCCTCAGGCGTACGGTCGTGTGACCGCAGAGCACTTGGATGCGTGGGGTTTTGGAGGTTTGCTACGCTGTTGTGGACGTGGTTAGATAGCCACTAAAGGATAGGCGCCACAGGTTTTATTCAGGAAAAGGGATAAAAGGAAGGAAGAAGGAAAGAGGAGTAGAGTAGGGGCAGGCCCTGTAAAACCTGAAACAGGTAGTGTCCCAAAAAAAAAAAGGAAGGAACAATTTAAAAAAAGAGAAAAACTTTTAACCAAACACCCAAAAAGTAAACGTATATTTAACAATCTTAATTAACAAAATAATTATAATTCAGCCCTGACGATGGCAAGTGGTGAGCCGTCGCAGATGCCCACAAAGAATAAAAACTAAATATATTCAGTTCAGTAATTGAACCATAAACACAAAAAAAGGTTTCGTTAATTGTGCCGCTCCCGACGGTTGTAAGTACTTACAAATCGCAGCCGAAAGGACGAAAGTAACACATACAGTGCGATCTAAAATAGATCCACCCTGAAAATAGTAGTGCTTAAATATTTTGAAACAGCTTGCCTACGTTTCACAAAATAGAATTTAAATCCCCAATGATTTTGATTTCGGTTTCTTTAAGTTATATTAAAAACATTAAGAAGTGGTATTAAATAGAAATATCTGGATAGTCTGTTCAGTGCAAGGCATAGAATTGAAGCAAGACATTCAATAGTACAGAAATTTTTATTACAGCAAAACCCGCTCTGAACAAAATTATCCGTAATGACAAATAATTAATATTAATCAAAGACAAAGTACAGAAAAGCTACAGAAATTCTAAATTTGACTATAAATATATATACGGTTTCATACAATGACTGTAATTCATTTGACCTCGATATCTGTTCCACCCTGTATAATGTATTTTAAAAACAGGAGCTTCAACGCGCAGCTACCGTGAAACAAAGTAGGTCAACGTCCCAGTGAATATAGGTGTGGTTTTTCTTTCTTTTGTATGTAGAAATTAATTACAAATTGAACAAATCAAACTCTATATTAATCAACCCCTTTAGCCTCCAGCAAAGAGTGTTATTACAGGGATTGTAAATGATAAATTTTGTTGCAAGTAAGTAAAAACGAAGGTAACCTAAGTATGTTGTACGGATTTTAGAAATACCCTGTTCATTACACAAGTCCTGTGTATATTGAATAATAAAGAATTCTGACCTTTGATGTAGAATTACCAAAGTGTAAGTGCCCTTCGTGTTTCGCAGGTGATAGTTACTTTGTGAAACCAAAACCACCAATCAATAGCTAAGAGCCAGAATTCCAGTAGGAATGTGTACGAAGGTGATCGGTAGTGGATTCCAATCTGCTAGTTACTTATAGGAGTAAAGGAATAGCTGTTTATTTCGCCGGTATCAAGGCGCTGAAAGTGATACAAGTAAATACGTTGCTAATTACCTTATACAAGCATACCTCTTTTTAGATGTTTAGAGCCGATAGCGATGATTTCGCTTCAACAGACGTATGTTATTAATTTAATTAATCTTGCGAAAGTACCTAAATGAAAGAAACGATTTACTAAAGGTTGTCGAACATGTGTTACACTTACTCGAGGATTGAAAATTGCAATAGATCCGCTTGTAAAGCGTCAGTAAAGTTTTATACCAAAAAACATTACATTATATGAAAAATTTTCCAAAGAAACGATGCTTAAACATCTTATAAACGGAAGGAAAAATTTTTCTTGCAGATCAACCTTCTCATCGGAAAATGGCATGTTAAGAAAAGAAAGATTAGGAACAACGCCCTAACAAAAGCAATATTGCTAAACTATTAAAATTATTCAAACTAGATAAGAATGTTAAAACCAAATTTTGATAAATAAATATTTACAGATATCTAATAGTTGTCTTTTAAAAACAAGATTTCTTTTCAAACTCTAGTAAATGACCATAAATTTTAGAGATGGCGCAACTTATATCTATAAAGGAATAAAAAAAGATGTGTACGTTAAATAAATTAGTTTAACTGTAGAGATGCGAAAAATAATTTTTGAGGTACGCAATTAAAAACATTCCACCAACGAATAAGGAAATATTAATATTTAGATGTAACCAATTAGTTCATTAACTACAGTAACGGAAGTTATCGAAAATACACGTTATTCACGATAAACACGTAACAAATGCCATTACTCTGGCAATTCACTTAGAAATATCAGAGATTTGTACTCGGCTAGTTATCAAAACCGGCAAATTCTAAGTGCAGAAACAATTTTTCTTCTTGTTTATAACAGACTTATTTCATTTGTGCTCCTTATTGTATTTACCCTGACACTTACATGGCTTATTAACGTTACCGGTTACGAAAAAGTCCTTAAGTTTTTCCTAATTTTCTCGAAAACGGATAAACCAAATGTAAATACAATTGTAACATAAGACGCAGCCTTTTTTCCTTAAGAAGTTTTACATTTGACATTTTACTGTAAAATAATTAGGGGAGCCAATATTTACAATAGTTTATTTTAACATGGGAATTACCTATGTCCAGAAATTCAAGAGACACAGAGTACACCAATAAAGCATCAAAGCGCATGTAATATAAAAGCATAAAGATCATTGGTAACTTTTGGTTTTCAATATCTAGATGATCTTGATTGTAGATCGTACTGGTTGTTCAAAAGATGTTTTAATACAGACATTTATTTAATTTAGAAAATGTATCTAAGGATGAATTTGCAGATGAATTTAACAGCTAATTAAATTTAACTAATAGTGCAGCATAGGTAACGATTGTATCATGGTGACATAGGTTTTCCAGTCGGCTGATTAATTTTTTTGTTGGTGGTTTTGAATTGCACCTTTAAAGTTAAGAGACAATTCAAAATCGACTTTCCATAAAGAGTTGCTAAACAGCAACTTCTATTGCTATTTGCTGCGTCAATATTAAATGAATAGACGTTGACGATTTTATTGAATTAGGATGGTTGAATTACTTAATAATCCAACAATCGCCTGATTTTTATTAAAAACTTAATTTTTAAAAATTTTGCGAAATTTAGACATTTTAACTATACAGGGTGTGGCGCGAATAGTTTTGATTAAAAGTAATGGCGGATACAGTTATGTTAATAATCTGAAATTACGAAGCTGTAGGTTTTGGATGACGCTGAGTTCAAATATAATATTGTCCTGAATGTGGCGCTTCCGGATATACCGGAAGTAGACGTCAACTTTGTTATTTTAAATGGACCTAATATTTTTTATTTTATTTTTGAATTCTACTTGAAATTCTAGATAAAATTTGTGCACAATGTCCTGTAGCAAAAACGAAGTATTTTCGAGATATTTCGATTTTTTTTTGAAAAAATCCTAGTCCACATTGAATAACGATATCTACATTAATAACGAAACTAGTAACGTGAAATTGTAACCAATAAACAACAAGCACTTGCCCGTTAATTACATATATCCATCTCATTGATATTTCATACAGGGTGTTTTAAACTTAGCCGCCAACATGCACAATTTAAATCATTTATAAGTTGCTTACCTTAAATAAAACACCCTGTATTTTATTACATTTTCCGCTGTATTTTTTTAAGCCAATTCGTTTGGTATCAGTATTCCCTATACCTAAATCCAACCACTTTTGAGATATTTCATTATCTTAGTTAAAACATAACAACACTTAATTATTTCAACATTAGTGAAGGGTAGGCCATGATTTCCATTATTTAAGGTGATATTTTGTTATTTTTTCATAAGTTATTAATTCTGAAAAGTAACCAATAGCCAGAAAGGATTATTAATTGTGGATATCATTAAAAACGTTGACTAGGTATTTTGTATTAATTTAATTAGATAACTTACAAACAAAAATAACTAAATGTAATATTAAACAAATAAAGTTTTATAATAAGTGTTCAAAATTAGCACCATCTACTTCTAAACATTTATGAATCCTCTTCATTAAGTTATGTCTTATAATTCTGGAAATATGGTCGGGTGTTAGAGAATTAAAAGCAAGTAAGACTCTCTGCATCATATCTTCCTTTATCGTAACAAGTTTGGAAAATACCTGATTTTTAATGTAACCCCAAATACCAAAATCTAGAGTAGCCAAATCAGGAGAGCGAGCTGGCCAACGAAACGGACCCTGATTGGCAATCCATATATCATCAAACATATCGTAAAGATGCTGAGCAACAGACCCAAAGTTATGAGGAGGTGCTGCATCTTGCTGATACCAAGCTGAAGCCGCCTCTCCATTTCTTAAAGTATGTAACGCCGGTTGTATGGCTTCTTCTAAAATGTGGCAATATCATATACCATTTAAATTTTCATCATAAAATTTTAATGCTAAAATTTTATCGTCTTTTATTGCACAAAAAAACATTAAAACTCCAACTATCTTGGAAATAATGTTCTCTACTAACATGTGGATTTTCATTAGACCAAAAATGGAAATTATGTCGATTAAATAGTCCATTTGTGCTAAACTTTGCTTCATTACACCATATAACTTTTTTTATGAAGTTCTCATCCTCTTGGGTCTTCATTAAAAACCATTCACAGAATTCTACCCTTCGAGGAAGATCACCTATTTGTAAGTGTTGCACCAAATGATATGAAAATGGTTTCCATTTGTATTTTTTTAAAATGCGATGAATTGTTCTCATCGACAAAGTAATATCTCTCTCACAATCTCTAATGGAGGCATTTGGAGAGGCCGTAAAATAACCCAAAACATTAATTTCGTTTATGTCACTGACCACTAGTGGTTTATTTTGATTAATTTTTGTCTTAAATTGACCAAACTGACGGCAGTTTTTAAGTAATCTTCTTACAATATCACCAGCTGCATTTGGTCAATTTGGATATCTTTCTGCAAAAACATGGCAAGTCCGTTCAACAATTCTATTACACTCGCCGTAAATAATAATAAGATTTAAAAAATCACCATTAGTAAATCCTACATTTGCCATTATTTACTATGAAATACAAACTGGTAAAGGAAACTGTCAAAACAACATAAACAATTAACGTTCTAACTATCAAATCTTTGACAGCCATGGCCTTCCCTTTACTAATGTTGAAATAATTAAGTGTTGTTATGTTTTAACTAAGATAATGAAATATTTCAAAAGTGGTTGGATTTAGGTGTAGAGAACACTGATACCAAACGAATTGGCTTAAAACAATACAGCGAAAAATGTAATAAAATACAGGGTGTTCTATTTAAAGTACGAAACTTATAAATAAATGATTTAAATTGTGCATGTTGACGGCTAAGTTTAAAACACCGTGTATGAAATATCAATGAGATGAATATATGGAGTTAACGGGTAATCCCTTGTTGTTTATTGTTTACAATTTCACGTGATTAATGGAGATATCGTTATTCAATGTGGACTAGGATTTTTCAAAATTTTTTAAAAAATCGAAATATCTCGAAAATACTTCATTTTTGGTATAGGACATTGTGCACAAATTTTATCTAGAATTTCATGTAGAATTCGAAAATAAAATAAAAAATATTAGGTTCCATTTAAAATAACAAAGTTGACATCTACTTCCGGTATAACCGGAAGTGCCACATTCAGGACTATATTATATTTGAACTCAGCGTCATCCAGAACCTACAGCTTCGTAATTTCAGATTTTTAACACAACTGTATCCGTCATTACTTTTAATCAAAACTCTTCGCGCCACACCCTGTGCAGGGTAGCCTAATAAGCGCGTGGCGGTCAATAGTTACTCAACAGTTGTACTTATAGAAAAAAATTCTTAATGAAACGTATAATGTGTCATCTTTGCTGCAACCCAAAATTTATTGTGGAGAATACAGGGTGTACCAAAATAGCGTAATACCAAAAATTATATTTCTCTTAAATGGAATGCCTTACTTTTTTATGTCGCAAATGAATCCCCTGTAGGTTCTATATTCAACTACAAATAGTTGTCAAACGCAGTGTTGCCGAATTCTGAATTTTTCTGTAAAAATTTAGTCAAAAACTTTTTTCAAACTAATATATCTCTGTCACCGTTCGTTAATTTCCCTGAAAAACTTACACGTAATGTAATATTGGCCAGGTTCATCCTAAACTATCTTTGCTTTTGGATGTTATCACACAAGGTGTCCAAGATTTCACTTCTAATTGAATTTCTTAAGTACAGCACCATGTATATTATTTTGCCGTTGGAAAGCTTATCATTCAGATAATTCCGGTTTACCATATCTATCTCAATGTCCTTTGGGATATTGAGGTTTCTCCGAAATTACGCAGAAAATGAGAAAAATCACAGACGGTATGGCACATGGAATTGAAACAATTGATATCGTTAGCCTAATACTGATACCTCTTTTTGTATAACAGATTTGTATTAATAATAACTACTTCGTCAGATGTTCAAACACCTCATCATTTAGTTGTAGCACATATTGAACCTGCCAGTTAAATATTTATTTAGATTTTGTAACAGCAAGGAAGTAACTGAATAAAATGCTTCTCTTATTGTTTCCTGCGTGTGTGATGATGTGGTTGAGGGTGCTTTGTAAACTAGATACTTAATTTAACCTCATAGGAAAAAATTAAAACATTAAAATTAAATAATTAACCATTAAAATGTATATATTGGTATGTTTTCCGGCATTATCAAGATCTTATCTTAAACATTTTGAAACATGTTCCCATCATAAAAATGGGACCCTATTACGTGGTCTTCTATTAATCCTCCCTATACATTTACACTCCACCCATGTTACTGGTCAACAGTTCTCTTGAAATATGGATTGGCATCGGCGTTAAGTGTTCACAAGACCATTGTTGTGGAGATTCCAAAATCGTTCCTCTTCGGCAATTCGACCAAGACTTCAGTTACAGAAATGTACCTTATTTTCGAAGTCTTGTCCTTCAAGTACTTGATTTAGTTTCACACATATGTGTGGAATCTATTCTTACTTAACACGCTTTTCAAAGATGTTAATCTAAGGTCAACAAGCCAATTATGTACTTCTATGGGGGTCTTAAACAACAGATGTGACAACGTTAAATTCATTCTCTCCGTTTAGCACTATCATCATTCTTTCGTGCTTCTCTCCCAGTCCTGCCAAATCCTCCAAGGGTATAAACCATTTCAATCGATTCTTGAACCGTATGCTTCATTTTTATTATAAAATAATCCTTATTAAAAAGGGCAACATGCACAAGATGTCACCAAATGTCACAGGATTATACAAATAATTAGTAACATTATCATGCTAACGAGCCACAGCCAAAATATTGTACAGGGTGTTGTATTTAAGAAATTCATCTAAAATAGACGTGAATGTCGAGAGTGAGAGTATGTTTTTGACTAAGTTTTTAAAGAATATTTCATAAGTCGGCAACACTGCATTTGACAATCTTACAAATTTGTCGTTGAATATAGAACCTACAGAGGCTTCATTTGCTACATAAAAAACTAAGGTATTCCATTTAATTATCGACAATAATTTTGGATTGTAGCGAAGATGACACATAAGTTTCATTAAGAAAATTGTTCCATAAGTACAACTGTTTAGTAACTGTTGACTGACGCGCGCTTGTTGGGCTATCCAGCCATACTCAACCTGCGGGCCGCATGTGGTCCACTGAACTTTATTATGCGGTCCGGTAAATAAACAAAATTTATTAACCCATAGACGTAAAATTTTCAAACGTTAGCCGCAAAAAATTAACGACTGACTGGTAAGAGTCAGCGAGACGCATACAGACATTTTTACAATGCGCGAAACGAACCTATCGCGGGAATCTAACCCCCCGTCTTGCTCCGGCCAAGCGAATATTAAAGTGTCAAAACGTGATAGCCGCGTTGCCGGTGGTCAAAGTTTTAATGTGTTTGTTTTTAGTGTCGGGCTAATTACGTGAGATTTTTTAACGATTATTGGAAGATTAGAATGATTGTTATCAAATAACAGTATAAGTACTTACTAGTGCCTGTTTATGTGAAAAACTGTAATTTATTATTCACCATGTTGGGAATGTCTTCCAAATACAAAGGAAAAATTGCCGAAGAAAACAAATTGTTCAAGATTATCGCGAAGTGGACTATTTTGTTTAACTTTTAATTTTAATTTGCCGTGAAAGTGTTATATTAAAAAAATATAATATTACTCGTCATTTCAATATTAAACACCAATCGTTTAATGACGCTTTTCGTACGAAATCTCTCATAAGATGTGAAAAATTGGCCGTTTTGAAAAGGTCTTTGTTACAAAATATTATGTCGATAGTGATGTCACAAGATACAGCGATAACAAAGACGTCGTATGAAATTTGTTATGTACTTGGTAAACATCTGAAACGGTTCAGTGATGCAGAAATTGTAAAGGAATGTTTTATAAATGCTTCTAATGTACTGTTAGATTAAATTCGGTAACAAAGGTAAAATAGTTTCGGAAATTAAAAAAATCCAGCTCTCAGATTCAATCTGTGTTAGACGTATTCAAGAAATCGCAAACCACATTTATGAATACATAATTCAAGATTTAAAGGACTGCAGTCTTTTTAGCATGGCCTTTGATTCTAGCACGGATATTTTAGCAATATCAGAGTGTTCACTTTTGTGCTGAACAAAATGCAGTTCGTGAAGATTTTTTAAAATTTCTTCCAATGAAGGGGCCAAACTAGAGGCAAAGATTATCTCGATGTTATTTGCAAATGCTTAGAACAAAACAATGTCAATATAAAAATAAATAAATAAATAAATAAATATTGGAGAATTTACGTACTATCTAATTTATTTACAAACGATCTCACACTAGGTGTTTCGCGATGGTTATATTGACTACGAATTTATGCAACAGGTTTCGGGTGTACTCTCTGCGATCAAAGGCACTGTGTGTGGTTTTATTGTGTTTGTCTGTATGTTTCGAGCGAGTTCTCAGTAATATCCAGAAGATTTAGGCGATGGCTTGTCTTAACCGGATGAACTAAGAGAAAGGTCGTAGGTATTTACAGCCCTGTAACAAACCTTCACCCTCAAGTGTTTGCGAGTTACGTCGGGGGTTACCCCTGCGTGGCACTCTGGGTGTTAGTGTACTTTGTGTTTGCGAGTTACGTCGGGGGTTACCCCTGCGTGGCACTCTGGGTGTTAGTGTAAGGTTATAACTACTGGAGACTCAGCCCGGCGTTATTTACGTGTGATAGTGTGTTACTAGGTATGGTTGGATTGTATAATGTACCAACTTACGTGTCTTTTGATTGCAGTACAAACGTTAGGTTGCCCGGCGTGACGTGGTGCGCGTTATCATACGGTCGCGATGGACTCCTCGGTCGCAATCAACAGGTCGGTGCTTACACGAAGCAATCGGTACGGTAGCGGCGGCTGGATATCGACTTGACTTGAATCTACTTCGATTCATCATCCATTCTCTTACGGTTATTACCAGGTCGGTGCTTACATGAAGCAATCGGTACGGTGGCGGCGGCTGGATATCGGCTTGACTTGAATCTACTTCGATTCATCATCCATTCTCTTACGGTTATTAGCAAGTCGGTGCTTACACGAAGCAATCGGTACGGTGGCGGCGGCTGGATATCGGCTTGACTTGAATCTACTTCGATTCATCATCCTTCACGCGCGTCGCGGGTTTATAAAGGTGCATCTGTGGGCGGCTTCGCGGCTACCGTGCGGGGATGCCGTTATTTGATTGGTTGAAATCGTTCTGACGTGCAAAAACTTACTGGTTTTTAGAAATACACGTCAGCGGTGATTAATAAATTATTCCTTGTGCAATATCGCGTAAACTTTTGAAATTTTAGATATAGGATGGTCCGCAAATAATTTATTCTAAAAAGCATCCGTTAAGGACGCTGGTTCTTTACAAGTTAATACACATTAATTAATTAAAATATTGAAGGTCGACTGTTAAAATTATGTGTACAAAGTGTAAGCAGAAAATAAATGCATTAAATGGTTCACATGTGCTTTATAGATTGTTTTTACATTTCATTTGAGCTCCTTTTAATGGCGTAAAAATTGTTTTGGATATTAATAATTGACTGTCTTGTTTTTAATAAGTAAGTGTGTTAGTTTAGGGATGACGTTTTAAAATCAATTACATTAATTTTAACACCCTGATTAAACTACATCAAATTGATTATTGATATGGAAAATCATACTTTCTTTAAAAGCAGTAAAATATGTTCATAGCCAGATTAACTACTCTTTATTTATATAGATCAGAGGCGCAAAAAAGGTGCTAGGTAATCCATAATCTCCTATGTTAAATAAGATATTTTCGGTAGCCAAGACTTTTGGGATGAGTGCATTTCCCCTTACGTTCAAAATTAAGTAAGTCAGGTCGCAACTTATTCTCGAGTCTTCGTCCCTTGTCGTGATCGGAGCTTGTTCGTGATCCCTTGTGTATTATCGTGGTACCCTTGGCGGAAAATTTGAGTTTGTATTATAATAAGGGGTCTAATGCTAACATGTAAGACAGGTGGAGGGTTGCGCAACTTGCTCTCGGGGCTTTGCCCCCTTGTCGAGGCCCCATTGGCGGAAAATTTGAATTTGTATTTTAAATCTCTGCAGATTATGGCTGGAAATATGAATTTGTATTGTAATAAAGGGTATAATGGTAACTTGTAAGACAGATGTAGGGCTTAGCAACTTACTTCCAGGCCCTCGCCCCTCGTCTAAAAATTCGAATTTGTTTGTGGTTCCATATTTGAGGGGAGATTTGAACTTGTATTATAATAAGGGGGCCTAATTCTAACTTATAAGATACACCTAGAGCTTCGCAACTTGCTTTCGGGTCTTAGCCCCTAGTCACTGGGCAGAAAATTTGAATTGGAATATGCATTTAAGTGTTTACATTCTGGTTACTTATTGCGAGAAATTTGAATTTGTATCATAATAAGGGAGCCTATGCTATGCATATATTACTGTTTTTAAAGAAAGTATGATATTCCATATGAATAATCAATTTTACGTAGTTTAGTCTGGGTATTAAAAACGCACACTTACTTATGAGTGCGGTATAAAAAGGATTCCCAATTAATAAATATTAATACTAAAAACAAGACAGTCAATTATTAATATCCAAAACAATTTTTACGCCACTAAAAGGAGCTCAAACGAAATGTAAAAGCAATCTATAAAGCGTATGTGAACCATTTAATGCTTAGGCCTTGTACACATAATTTTAACAGTCGACCTTCAATATTTTAATTAATTAATATGTGTATTAGCTAACGTATTAATGCAATTTTATTCTCTGCTTAAACCTTGAGCACATAATTTAGCTGCCGCCCATCAATATTTTACTTGTAATTGATAGCACTATTAAAGGGATTACGCAATGAAGCGTAAAATAGACTATAATGCATATTCCATTAATGCGTTTTATTTCTGCTTAGACCTTGTACACATAATTTAACATTCTCAAGGTCAAAGCCGTTTAAAGCACGATAACTTAGTTACTCATTTATATGTATAATGTTGAAGATTACAATTTCGATGTCGTTATTCAGATATTGAAAAAATTTGAGCTAGCGTTTAAATGCAATCTTAAAGATTGCATAGAACATAATCCTTTAAGGACTAGGTTTTTATATCCTTGATAAAAATCAAAACAACCGTAATAAATATTAATAACAGATTAAATCTTTTTATTATGAAAAAGACACTTGTCATCTTTACATGTCTTATCTATTAATTCTTCCCCATTATTAGAATACAACCCCCAATGTATAAATAAATTAGGTCACAATCTGTAGATTGGAATTAAGAGAAATGTAATAATAATTTTAATAACAATTATGCAATTTCCTATGATAAAAACGGGCCCTAATGAATATTAATAACAGATTAAACCTTTTTATTCTCAGGTGAAAAAATACGATCCCCACGTGGGCATATAAAAAAATGGCGACCAAAGGTGTCCCAAGGGTGATGCCATAAAAAACAAAATGATGGAATGTGCCGGTCTACTACTAATATTTATGGAAACCGGCTTACCGATTCTCACATGGAAAACGATTTGCGAGTAACATGCACTAATCACAAACCTGATCTAGACAAGATTATTGAAAAGTGTACACAATTTCAACGATCTCATTAGAGTTGATTTAATAAATATACTAAATTCGTATATGTTTACTTTTTTATTATTATCGTTACATTGTGGCCCGCTTGAAACAGTTAGTATAAATAAGTGGCCCGAGAAAAAAAAGGTTGTGTATGGCTGGGCTATACTGTATATAACTATTTAGGTATAAACCACTCGATCAGGTTGAATGTAATTATACACTAACACTGATATGGGTAACTTGGGTTCGTGCCTCTAATAAGATGCGAGCGACGCGAACGAACACGTTTCCGCACGCCTTCGTCAGATTGAAAATAGGAATTTTGTCTCTTAGAATGTAGTTTTATGTTTCTCAGTAGTTATTTCATGTAGATAGAAGGAAATGTTGATAAATTCATCGGCATCGTTTTATTGTAATCTATAGTGTAATGACAATATGATAAGGTTATACACGTTGTATTGTGGGCTTTAACATACCACAACTGTTTTCCTAGTATCATCTAACATATAATGTTGATCGTGATTACACTTTTCCAATATTCAATAAATAATAATGATGTTTGCTGAAAGTATGTAATACTCGGTATAGATCCTTTTTATAGACGTCAATATATATCTATGTAACCGTCAGAAGCAATACCATTATCACAAAACGGCTCATTTTAATTCGTTGTCTGGTGAACTAAATTGAAAACACATAATAGCAAAGTGCTATTTATCTTGATCAAGCAGCACGAATATACAACGCAAACTAGAAGTTTTTTTAACATTGTGCACGTACAAGCAGTAAATTATATTCCCCAAAATGTAATAACAGATACAAATAGCACAGAATCCAACAATAAAATGTTACTGATGTTTTCTGTAGTTAATAAGTCGTTTAGAAAAAAAAACGCAATGTGAAGGTTAGATAATTTAATCGGACTTCATAATGTATCCCATTTGACAAACATATGGAGTAGATCTAATATATATTTTTAAACAACACGTCTTAAATTTCTCTGTATAATGTAGATTGAATATAATTAATATTTCAGCCGATGCACGTCATGTCTAGTTACAACAAATTATCTGTGTTACTATTTCACACGTCAATGTGATTCAAAAAGAGATAGAAATAATTTAAGACGTTGCAACTACTTACTACGTAAGTAAATTAATGACGTGCATTAGACAACTCGTTGAAGGACCTATACCTCCATTTATTTCTATTCATCTGCGGTGTACAGTAATGTAAATAATTTGTTGAAAACAACTTCAAAATAAATTATACTTAGATCTTTTAAGCGTTATGTACCGGGTGTCCCAAATTCGTTGTAATTGCGGGGTATCTCGGTTGTTATAAAAGATAGAAACTTGCGGATGTCGCGAAACTTTGCTACTTTTTTATAAAACCTAAGATGGCGTAATCAGATTTTTTGTAACTGTTTTAGTTTGGGAGATACAGGGCGATTTTGAAAAGTGTGTCGTTTTGGACCCCCTCGATATCTCGGTTATCTTTAAAGATATCAAAAAGATTTAAACGCTATCTTATACATTTTTTTACGCCAAGTTCAGTGGCGTGATCAATTTTTTTTTCGGGGGTACCGTTTTTAAGATATGGGCCAAACTTATAATTTTTTAAATGGGACACCCTGTATTTTTTAAGCTCAATAAATCCCATTTTGTTTTCTCATTTCAGTGATATATATCACTTGCCACTTTTTTTTTATTAACCATATTGATCGTAAACATTTTAAAATATAACGACATATGGTTCTTAACTGAAACATTCTATATATTTTTTAATTAATTTTATCAATACAGCTACTTACTTACACAACACATTTATCTTACAACTCTTGGAATTTTATTATCTTACGAAATTAAACTAAACTACTTAAACTTAAATATTAAAAACAACACTATATTCTAAATTGTTCAAAATGGTTCCCATGTTCTTCTACACATTTTTGGCAAACCTTAAATATTCTATTTAAAGCACTTAATATATATAAGGGTCTATTTTGTAAATTCCTACGGGTCTCGTGTGTAGCATTTTGTAATTGAAGGAGGGTATCATACCTCCTTGAATAAATTTCGTTTTGAATATGCCCCCATAAAAAAAAAGTCTAAAATGGACAAGTCCGGTGACCTTGGAGGCCAATTTACAGGGACACATGTGCCTATCCACCGATTGGGAAAATACTCATCTAGAAATCGTCTAATAATATGTGCATTATGTGCGGGGGCCCCATCCTGCTGGAAATAAACTTGATTTCTGTGGGCTAGTGGAACGTCTTCAAGTAATCCGGGCAACATATTTTCTAAAATTTGCTGGTAGCGAATAGATGTCAAACCTCCGTCAAAAAACTGAGAACCCAAAACGACCTTGTTGTTGCTGTTGAAAAATTAAGTAATTGTTTTCTTTTGACCAAATTACTTGTCTTGCAAAATTAACATTTTCGCGACACATTTGCAGAAATCCATGCGGCGTTCAAAATCGCCTAGAAGCAGTTGTTGGGCTACCTGATCTTTATAGGGAACAAAACTATGTTTTCTTAATGTACGCTGTGCATTAGTTTTTAAAACCCCACCACTATCTTCGATTTTCCTGCAGGAAGTTCGAGGATTTACGGATACATGTGCCAAAACGTTAATTTCCTCATTTTCTTTTAAACTATACTTATGTTATTATAAGTTTTTTTGTTATGAACGAATAAGTTCAAAGGTAAATATGTAATTATAATAATGCAGTTGGTTAGCGCGGTACTCTATCTAACAAAGTACAGGTCGTAGGTTCAAATCCTACTCGAGGTAAACTTTTTATTTATGTATTTAATAAAATTAATAATAATTTTTAGTTATATACTTATGTTGTCTGGGTTTTATAAATGAACCAAAATTTAATAAATTATATGTAATTCGTAAAAAATTGCCTTGTTTGGCTACCTTCTCTCAGGAAATCTAAAAGTATGATTCTTTAATATTGGTGTTATAATATTTACTTTAAACAATCTTACCGATTAAAATATAATTGAAGCTCTTCTGAATTTTCATTACATGCTATATAACATGTAAGCATATCATACTTTTCATAATATTCAAAGGGTTGATTATCTGCCATAGAAAATAAATTAATAAAACGTTAGAGATAATAAATATGTAATTATTTAATAATGACATATACACTATGATAGGTATACTAGATTTAACTATCTTTTATTTCGATTGCATAGCCACTATTTTTTTCTTAGGAATTGATCAACACCTCAAATTATAAACAACCAGCAAAACCTAGCTTAGGTATATAAGTAAAGGCAAAGTATACACATGATTTTATTATTTTATTTATTTAAATCTAATATACAAAATACAAATACATATAATAATAACCTGTATAATTATTGTTGTTACGTTTTTTCACTACTAATACGTAATATAAACAGAAATAAAAGTCAATACATTAATAATTACTAAATATAGAAGTGCTGGATCAACATATGACTTTTATAGAATTGCAATACAATTTGTTAAAATATATATAGGGTGTTCCATTTAAGAATCATATGTCGTTATATTTTAAAATGTTTAAAAAATGAAAAGTGGCAAGTGATATATATCACTGAAATGAGAAAAAAATGATTTATTGAGCTTAAAAATACAAGGTGTCCCATTTAAAAATTATAAGTTTGGCCCATATCTTAAAAACGGTTCCCCCGAAAAAAAACTAAGCACGCCACTGAACTTGGCGTAAAAAAATATATAAGATAGCGTTTAAATCTTTTTGATATCTTTAAAGATAATCGAGATATCGAGGGGGTCCAAAACGACACACTTTTCAAAATCGCCCTGTATCTCCCAAACTAAAACAGTTACAAAAAATCTGATTACGCCATCTTAAGTTTTATAAAAAAGTAGCAAAGGTTCGCGACAACCGCAAGTTTCTATCTTTTATAACAACCGAGATACCCTCACAATTATAACGAATTTGTGCACCCGGTATACCTACGTTTCTCTAAACACACGAATTATAATTTTTTAATAAGGAATTATAAAAATGTAGAAAAGGGGAAAATGTTTTCAGATAACAATGAAATATGAAAAAATGTTCACATAGGAATAAAATTCAAGATGTTTTAAAATTTGATGAACATGTTATTTGAATCAAGGCAATGCCTAATTTTAATCTTAACTATGAATCTGGCCCCTATGTATTGAAACCTTGTGGTCTAGACGAATGTTGATAGATTTAATGAGTAGGTACGTTATGTAAGTACAAAACAGGTGCGATTAAAGGATTAAATAGTTTCCGACACCAAGTCTCTACTGCCAAATTTAAATAAGACTTCTACAAGCAAGTATTGCTTGAGAAGCAAATAAATTTTAATCTTAGCAAACTAAAAATCGATCTTATATGCAAAATGTACATGTGGATTTTTGAAATTAATACTAGTGGGAGCCTTAAATGGTAATGCCCTAATTTATATGTGAAGCTTTATTTCACCATACTTTCTTATCTCTGCATACGTCCCTAGCTTCCGCAATATTCTTAAAACTCCTCATGTTTCTTTCTTTTATCATACATTCTACTGCATTCAGCTAAGTTTTATGTGACATAGCAGGCCCGGCCTTATCTCTAACCTCACCCACATCTATTTACTTCGTTAATCTGGCGTTGTTCATTCTCTCAATGTGACCAAACCAACGGAGTATACTTCTTTTATACTCTTTTATACTTTTCCATCGTCTTTTCCTTGCCACACTCCTTCATTATACTTTCATTCTTCATCTTGTCCCTTTTCGTTTTACCACCTACGCTTCTCATAATTCTCATATCCACGGCATTTATTTTTCTTTCGTACTTTTTTTTGACGTACCCATGTCTCACTTCCATACAGTACTGACGGGACAAACACGCCATTATAGATTGCTCGTTTCCCAGCTAGACTCATGCTTTCGTTATTCATTATCGTCCAGATGTTTCCAATCACTTTCCTTCCAGCAATGACCAATATCGCCATCCATTGTATCATCTGCAGTGAACATTCTACCCAGATATACCAACTCGTCCACTTGTTCTACAATTTCATCTTACAGAGTAAATACTCTACTCTCGTTGTCGTTACAATCTTAGTTGTGTTAACCTTTACCTTTAGGTCCATGTTCTCACAGACTATATGAAACTTCCTCAGAGCAGTTTTTAGCTCATCCGCACTGCCACTTAATGAGTCTGCGTCATTTCCATACATCAGAACTCGTACATTTACGTCACCAATCATTACACCGTTTGTATCGGTACATGATTGCTCAACACATTTATCCATGTATACTTTGAACAACCACGCTGACATCACACAGCCTTGTCGCACTCTTTGGTCAATATTAAAGTATTCAGTCACACCTCCTCTCTCCCTTACACATACCCGGCTATCATTATATACTGCCCTTATTCCGGTTATTAGACCTTTACTTATGCCATATTCATTTAATTTTTCCCACAGCTTTTCCCTATTCACTCTGACATATGCTTTCTTCAGATCTACAAACACACAGTATAGCTTTCTTTTTACACTTAAGCACTTTTCGACCAACTGCTGGAGAGCAACCATTTGATCAATACATCCTCTCTCTCTGGTACGAAGCCACCCTGCACATCCCAAATCTTAGTTTGTGTAGTTTGTCATACTTTATCTATTAGTACTCTTCCAAATACTTTACCAGGTACACTGAGCAAACTAATTCCTCTGTAGTTTTTGCAGTCACTTTTGTTTCTCTTACTTTTATACAGTTGCACAATGATCGCGTTCTTCCAATCACTCGACACTTTTCTACACTTAAGGCATACGTTAAATAATTCACACAATCTTCGTATAAGCTTTGCACCTTCATGTTTTAGTATTTCACCAGTGGTTTCATCCACGCCTACTCGTTTACCGTTTTTCAACCTTCTTTCCGTTTTCTCTACTTCATTTAACGCAATATCCTTCTCAGTTTCATTCACTATTCCTTCTACATTCTCCTTATTTAACCCTACAGTCTTATTTTCCTCACTACTGTACAGCTTTCCGAACACTACTTGCCAGCATATCCTCACTTCACAATCGTACCATACTATTGCGTTGCTCGTATTTATCTCTCCTGCAGAGTTTTGTTGTGGGCCACGTTTTGTATTTTTGACCCATTTCCAGAAGCGTTTTTTGTTTCCCTCAAAATCATTCTGTTTTGT
The DNA here is from genome assembly GCA_036346205.1 of Vesta saturnalis. Taxonomy (NCBI): domain Eukaryota; kingdom Metazoa; phylum Arthropoda; class Insecta; order Coleoptera; family Lampyridae; genus Vesta; species Vesta saturnalis. The sequence continues at coordinate 5,907,304 of JARFJB010001279.1, forward strand.
CTCTACTTCTACTGCCATCACTTCCTCTTTACTTATTCTCGGTGTTTCTTTCGCTTCTTTGTTTTCTAATTTGTACACATACAATCGCTTTTTGTCACCTCATTTTTGCATTACCATGTACGCATCTTTTTTCTACATGCTCTTTTAACCGATTCATTCCACCACACAATTTTCTGTCTACCTACAGTCGCTCTTCCACATATTCACAGCACATCAAGTTTTATCCATACACTTTCAACGTCAGTGTTTTTATTTTCGTTATACACTATTTTGTTCACATTCAACTCTCTACTGAAATCATCTACATATTTCATTCTCACATTATCTATTAGCTTGCCTATCCTAATTCTGGATATTCGCACTACGTTTGCTTTCCTTCTCCAGACCACTTTGCTAAAACACTCTCGATATAACCAAAAAGTGGTTCGATACACACTACGATCCGCGCATTACTTTTGTGTCTCACCAGTCGTTCCTCCAGTATCAAGTCAATCATACTTTTAGATTCACCTCTTTACTATGTATACATATGCACATTTTATTTTTTAAACCACGTATTATATACAAAAATTCTTCCACACAGATATTCACGTTCACCATTCTTCTTGACTCTTTGATTCCGACCTTTCCTAAA
>JARFJB010001280.1:0-32448 GCA_036346205.1 Vesta saturnalis
AAACTATGAAGCATATCGTAAACGTCTGTTCTCATACGAAATTTGATGGTGGTTTTATCAAGATACACGAATTAACAGAAGATGCGATTCACTGGTTACAATATATTCCGAAAGTTTGTGAATACAAAATACACTGCATGTAGGTTTTTCCCTTCACCATTGCATGCAAGGTGGGAAAGGTATTCACAAAATTTGAAGTTACTTTAAAAACTAATACTAATTACGAATGTATCCTTTCGCACGGATATATATATATATATATATATATATATATATATATATATATACATATAACCAGAGATAGGTAATCTTGACTGTGATTATTGTAAAAATTATTATTTTCAGAACCTGAGGTTGCAGTCAATCTTATTGAAGCTTATTTATTTAAAAAAGAGAAACACTCTTTGACATTTATCTAGCTTTCGGAATTTTTATTTATTCCATCTTCAGGATAATTATCGTGAGATTAAAATAAACTCTACTAATACATAATAAAAACACCATACAAACATTTGTCATCAATATAAAAAACTATCTTAAACTGTTCAAGAATTAGCCTGCTATTCGTGATACATTTATGCACTGACAGTGCATAAATGTATCATATTGGATATTTGTTGCAATCGACTTTCTTCTCACTATCGCTATTAGCACTATTAGCCCATTTTATAACTTTTGGCCAAGTTTCGCCAATATCTGTCTCATGTCTGGATGTCTGTGTGTGGATGTATGCGTGTAGTGTGTATGGATGTATGTTAGTATCCACGACAACTCCACAACGAAAAGACGAACGTACTTAGAATTTTGTATTTAATCTTGTTTTCATTTGTCTTAGAGCTGATCAGATTTTGAAAGAAATCCAGCGGCGAAGGGGGTTTATTAGGTTCAGCTTTTGGTTTTTATCAAATATTTCCAAAAGAGCTGCATATTTCAAAGATATGAAGATACCTAGATATAGACTTTAAAGATATCGATCAATTATATTCTATTCAATTTTTTGATACGATGCGTAATTTAGCGGCAAAAAATTCCTAATGTAGAATTTGGACAACTTGCAAAATCGGCTAGTTGTTGGGTGTAACTCAATTAAAAACGACCCTGGTGTGTCTGAAAAGGTTCGGCAGTCAATGACGAGAAGGTAGGATGCTTGTATCCAAGCTGTAGGAAGTCATTTCGAACATTTATTGTAAATTGAGCAACTTTACATGTACTTTTTGATAATGAAATATTATTACTGTAGCAAATTTTGTTCACCCTGTATCTTCAAAACAAAGAGGTTTTTTCAAAAATCATTATAGTACAAAATATTCTTAGAATCGGTCAAGAAATAACCCCTTCAATTTTTGCTGCATGTTTACCTAACACCCTGTATTAGGGTGGAGCGAAAAAAAATATTTTATGAATATTAAAACATAGCAGTAAAAAAAAGTTGCCTTTTGCCAAGCTGAAACCACCACTTAAATTTCAATAGAATCAAAAAATGACTTGAAGTGTCCCAGTGCACTCAAAATTATGAAAATCTCAATTTTTGGATAAATTTTAAGGATCTTAGATATTCAAAGTTTTTCTATAATACTGGTTTATAAGTTTTTTAAGATGTATTTAGGGTATGTAAAAAACCAAGGTTGTAAAATGAATTTTTGGGGTGCCCCAAAACCATGATAAAATGTAATATTTGAGTAATATTACATTTTTCTCGTATAAATCTTTTTGAGGAATTGGTAAAAATAAGTAGTTTTACTCAAGATTGAACTGGTATTTAGTCTCAAAACATGGAATATTCTTTGTTGAAAGTACACGACTTCTTATGAATTCATCTCTGGCTTAAACTCCGCAGACAGCCTCTGAATAGAACCACTGGATACAATGTTCTGCAATTCTTCGTAGTCAAATTTTGCCAAAATTGATGGCTCCGTCAAATTTACTGAGTTTCAGTCAATAAGGTCTTCATAGTTCTTGGCCTCTTCGAATTTCAATGGTGGAATTGAAAAGAAACTGATGGTACTCTTGAGTTGAAGAGTTCGAGCTTTTAAAACCCGGCGTTATCACAGCTCTGATGATTCTTCTTTCATCACTTGACATGCAAAGTATGACGTGTTACGAGTGCGCAAAATAAGCATTGCGTTGAATTACGGGGTCAGCTATTGTTTTTAAATTGTCACAATAGTACGCATAACATGTTTAGCTCCACTTGTGCCCTTTGGATTTGTTTTATTTCGAACCATATACGGTCATAAACCTTTGCACACGAGTGGCAAATACTTTAAGAATTTCAATAGGACTTTCAGTAGAAACATAGTGTGCTACCTTGAATGTGACATGTGTCCTGGATATTTTTTTGCTGTCAGCAGGACAGATACCTTCTATAACTGCTGTCAACATATAATTTTCGGAATTTCAATGAAGCATGGCAGCTTTTGATTGCAAGAAGGACATTGTTACACCCATTTTGCATTCTCTTTTTTGTTATTATAACGTTTTCTGGACAGTACGCAGTAATAACCGCAGATAAATGATGAAGTGAGGCTGGTAGTTACGTTATAGTGCTCGTCCTCGAGTATTAAATTTAAAACTACTCTACCGGGCTCCCTAGGACCCTCCAAGTAAACCGAGTCACCTACATGCTAATTATAAACTACAATGGTATATGAGATAGAATGATTTTGAAATGATTGAATATGCTCGTAACCACCACTTTGACTAAGGTCTACACCACAGTTTTGGCTATTTTCATGTTATGACGCATTGTATCGGTACTTCTAAACGCTATTTATAAGACTAGGGCGCGAGCTAAATAACTGTTTTCGTTGATTATCGTCGGTACATCAATAATACGACGTTTTTTAGACTTACAATAGTCTGCAAGATTTTGATTCCATAGACAACAGGTACAGTCACTCTAGCCACATTTAAAACTAACAAGTCGCTCAAGAAAAAGCTAGCATTGCTCTGCATTACCTTTTCCAGCAGATATCATTACCCTCACCGATAACTGGTCAACTTTTCTAAATGAGACGCCAATTGGTTTGTCTGGGTAATTTGGGTTCCTTAATGTGATACCGACACGGCCTGATGGAGCCGCATCATCCACAATGTATGTACACCCTCAAATGCATACGTCTTAGATAAATAACATTTAGAAAAGGGTATATTTTTACCTGCATGATAGGTAAAATTTTGCGATGCGATGCTTTCAAGGAAGGCAGTTTCAACTATCCCCACCTCTCTGCTGGTCCGCCTCCCGGATGTAGCCGAGCACACCCGAACGCACCTGATTGCATATGACCATTTAAACAATAAATAGAGAGGTGACGGTCGTTGAAACTGCCTTCTTTGAAAGCATCGCATCGCAAAATTTTACCTATATGAAGTATCTGATAAAAATCAAAACTGGCCCTAATAATTAATATTAATAATAATAAACACAGATTAAATAAGGTCTTTTTATTATGAAAAAACAATTGTCATCATCTTTACATATCTTATCTATTAATTCTTCTCTCCCTATTATTACAATACAATTTTTGACAGGGGGCGAAGTCCGCGAACAGGTTCTCATAACAGCCTTACAAGACTAGGACGTTTATTATAATACAAATTCAAATTCCCAGTGCAAGGCCAACTCCGAGGTCAACCCCTAGACTAACCCCAAGGCCGAATCCCAGGTCAACCTCAAGGTCAAAGATATACGTCCCGCACGTGGACGGCCTTGGGAATCCTCAAAGTCAAAAGTGAAAGTAGTGTTGGTGTTCTATTACTAATATTAAACTCATTGGCCTAAATTTTAAAGTCTTAAAAGTATCTTCTTTTCCTGGTTTTATTATAGGAACTTAATAGATTTTTTCCAGCCTTTTGGGAAATGATTACAATTTAAAGAATTATTATTGTTAAGGCTAAAAAGTAACGAAATTTAGAAAGTATTTTTAAAATAATTGTACTTATCTACACCATCCTCTCCTGGAGCTTTTTACGATCCATATTAGTTATAGTCTCTAATATTTGTTTTGATTCTAAATCATCATTTAGCCATTTAGCGTATTGATTGGAATTTTGATTAAATTTCTAAAACTTTCTGTGTCATCGCCAAATTTATCGTCCGGTATAATTTCATCTAACATATATTTTATAGTATCTTCAACATTAATTGTAAATTCACCGTTTTCTTTTTCCAATATAGTTAAAGTAACATTTTTTAATTTCACCTGATGCCATTTGATAGATACCTCCCCATGGATTTAACCCTTCACCAATTTCAAAAAACTTGTTTAAGGATAACCTTTTTTCAATTTGTATTCTTGTAACATATTTCTTTTTTTCTTCCCGTATAATTTCATTATATTTTGTTCTGTGGTACAATCTTCTAATTGCATTTACCCTTTTACACATAACTGTTAATTCAGAAGACGATGAAGGCACTGTTTTATGTTTAGCATTACAGTTAATAGTTTTACCTATCTGAAATGGATTTAAACAAGCATTATTAATAAAATCTATACAATTAACAAAAATAATTTAAAATCTTCTGTTTTTAATTTGTTTGTAAATGATTTATCGATTTGTATGTCCTTATTTAAAATATTCTCACAATTTAAAATTTTAATAAACTCATTTGTAATATTTTTATCAACAGTAAAAGCAAACATTAAAGTGACGTACCAACGCGACAGACGACTACTAGATGTAGTCTGATTATGAGGAACAGGCGTTTTTACCGGTGATAAAAAAGAATGCACCCTTTTTATCGCTGTAAAACTGACAAAAACGTCATCAATGGTATCGGAGTTAATTTATCAAAATTAACCCTACAATTGTCTTTAATACTAAACTTTTGGTTCAATTTTTGGTTTTTCAGTGTATTACTAACAATTTTAAGCCTCCTCAATTTTGAAATCTTTTAGTAAATTTATAAAAGAATCGTTAGTAATCGTTAAATCAATATAACTGTTACAGTTTCTATAGTGTTTAAATCCGATTTTTTATTTAACACTAGCACCGCCGGGTATTGTAAATACCTAAAACTACCGTTGTCGGTCATTTTGACCTCTGAACAAGAAATGTATTCTTTATATATTTTACACTTAACACTAGGACCCCAACCTTTCCCTAACCCCTTTAACGCCCAAAGGGGTCAATTTGACCCCTTGTGTATAAATGTTATATTCTTGATTTTTTTTTAAAACTATATTTATTTATTATATTTTAATGTTTTTTCTCATAATCACATATTAATTAAGTTTACTTGAGTGTAAATTTACACTGAAGGAGGTACAAATAACACAATCACAGTTCTGAATAGTTCATCCTTCTACAATTGACACATTTGTATTCGGTTTTCATTGTGCATTTTACACAAACTATTTTCTTACAAACAGTGCATTTAGAGGTAGTTTTATTACAGTTGCAGAGTTTAAGAATTTGACATTTTCTCCGTTTTGGTGCCATTTCCTCCTCATTTCCATCACCACTGTCTTCATTATCTCTTGTTGTCCTACGAAGTGGGCGACCCTTCAAGTACTCAGACCGTAGTTCCTCTACAATTTGCTGAAGATACTGACGTCTTTTAATTTTTTTCCCAGTAATGGACCTGAATAATACATATGCATTTATTCCAGCAAGGTCAAGGATATTGTAGAACGAGTGTACAGGCCATCTTCTAGAGGAAGCCTTGACGGAATACTGCCTGGCCATTTGATCCACTATGTCAACCCCAAATTTTGTCTTGTTGTAATAAGTAGTTTAAGGAGTGTTTTCCTCATTTGGATCTACAGCGACACTTGGATGGAGAGAACTCATTACCAGGATATTTGGTTTTTTCCCTTGATAAACAGTTAGGCAAATATCATCATGTTTCAAGATTTGTGTTGAATAGATAGGGACCTTCAAAGTCTTCACTGCAGATGGTATTTCCCTTCTCGCTCTGTTCACAGTTCTCACGATAGAGGTTGACTTCCCTTTGAATTTCTCAGCAAGTTTGAGGGAAGTGAAATAATTACCTGTAGTGACATTTCTGGCTTTAGAAATAAATGGTTGCATAAGACGCATCACTACATAATCAGAAACTCTTTCATCTTGGCACTTTGCAGTATCCTTTCCAACATAAGGGAAACTACTTAGAAGGTACTTGGTATCAACATCTACTGCTAACCAGTACTTTTGATCATACTTGTAGGGTTTTGAACCCATGCATTGTGTGAACGGCCACCTAGTTTTACTTGAGAAAAGTTGCTCATCAATCGTTATGTTAGGCCCGGGTTTGTAACATATAGTGCAGTTTTCAATGAACTTGTTCCAAACAGCAGACACTAATGCAAATTTGTCCGTCTGCAAACGTACAGACCGTGTAGATTTCTCGTCGAACCTCAGAAATCTCATAATTTCACAGAATCTGTTTCTGCTCATGGTTTACCTACAGAAAGGTAGGCCCCAGGAGCCTGACCATAAGCTGTAGAGGTCTGCAGTTCTGTAACCACTAACGCCACGAGCATAAATTATTGCAACAAATGCTTATAATTCTTCAGTGGACATCGACTAGTTGCTATTTCCTAATACTCTGTGAGCCTCGGTTATTGTGCATTTCTGTATATGTGTGAAGATACAGTGGTCTATGAACAAATGTCATGCACTTGATACACTTTTGTCACTTACATGTCTTTTTGCGTGTGGTGTAGGTCCAGGAGATTCTCTCAAAATGCTATGAATAGGAAGGCGTCCTCCTTGTTGTGAATTAGGCACTGCTTCAATCCATATTGCGCCATCAGGAGCAACTTCTTGGCGTACGACATCTGTAGATGAAGACGCAGGAACAGGTTCTTCTCCTCATCTATTACATGAATCTCCTTGATCTATAAATGGAAATTTTTATATTACATATATAAGTAACGCCAAAATAATAGAAAAGTATTTATGATAAGGTCATTATATATCGATACACTACTACACCATTTATAAGAAATTATACATTTTTAATTGTGTAAGATCAAAATAGAAAGTAATACAATAAATTATAATTGTGATAATTATTATTATAATAAGTTGGCAGTAATAGGCTAATAATAATAATAATAATACTCACTAGATTGTGAATTTTTATTTTCAACATCTGAGGAATCCGCATCACTACTACTCGATGTTTCATTTACTATTTCTCTAGTTGTTTGAGGTAAAAACGCATCATCCGAGTCATCAGTATGAAGTTCACCTCCATCAGAATTATCATCGAGAACTTTCCGTAACTCTGAAAACACCTCATCTTCACGTAAATAACGTTTCCGATACATTTCCACCTTCACATTACAATCGCATGTATAAAAGTTTTGGAAGTGAATGACAAAATAACTCTTACTATGCTCGTTGTTGTTGATTATGATGTCAATCATCTAAGTAAAACTTTATTGTTGCATCATAAATTAAAATAGCTAGCATACAGAGAAAAAGAATATAGCTTTGGAAGTGAATAAAGATAACTCTTATTATGTGTATTGTTGTTGATATGACGTCAATAATCTAAGTAAAACTTCATTGTTGTATCATAAACTAAAATACCTTCAATATAAAATGTATATAAAGTAAATTTCAAGCATAAAAAAAATAAAATAGCAATATTACTTTAAAGGGGTCAATTTGACCACTCTGGGCGTTTAAGGTAAAACCTTATATAATTCACAATGGATTGTGGTAAACGTGCAGATATTTCAAATAATGAAGGTATCTTCAAAATGAATAAAAGTCATAACAGGAAATCTTCCTTGAATCGTTCTCTGAAGTGTTGATAGGACTTAAAAATGAAAAAGGGTCATTTTGACCCCTCTGGGCGTTCTATTGTTAATTGAGAAAGAGACTTAAAACACATTCTAGGTAAATAAAAATTGATTTTAATACATTTAGAATTCAGCACAGTTTTACATGCTATATTACGCTCTACAGTTCAAATAAATAAGGTCTTTGTTACACATTTTCCACAAACACATTTGTTACACATTGAACAAACGTCAGCAGTTTTATTTTTGTCACATTTTTTAATGTGGCACTAATGATATTTTTTAGGTTTCGTTGTATCAGATGTGCTGGTACTTGCACCAGAATATTGTTTCGAATCGAAATACTCTTTTCTTAGTTCCTCAGATAGAGTGAAGATAAAGTCCCTCCTTTTTATTTTACTGCCTACTACTTCCTCATAAATTATCTAGGCGTTGATTGTGGCAAGATCTAAAACATTTTAAAACACATGAACTGGACATCTACTTGATCCAGATTTCATGGAATATTTTCTAGCCACATCTACCCCAAACTTTGTTTCATTGTAACACAACACTGTATCAGGTCTTCTTTTTGCCATCATCTATAACCGCAGTTGGTTGTAGCGTACTTAGCTATATGACATTTTTATTAACTTCACCCTGATAAATTGACAAGGTGCTTTTATCATTTTTTATTACTGTGGTAGAATATAACTCTGCCCTTTTATTCTTGATACAAATTGGTAATTTTATTCTTGCTCGGTTCACTGTTCCTACTATTGTTTTGTTCCTTTTTGCCAGCATTGTTGCTAACTTTTGGATGGTAAAAAAGTTCTCGGTAGTAACATTTCTAACCATATTTAGGAAAGGTTTCATTAATTTTCTTAGACAACATATTCTGGAAGGGGTTGGTTGTTAGGACGCACATCACATTTTCCTACTCTGCATCTAGTTTTAGTAGGAAACAGTTGTTTGTCTACTGTAATGTTTGCTCCTGGTACATAGCAAGCTTTACAGTTACTAATAAATTTATCCCATATTTCGGATGCCAAAGCAAACTCATCACCAACTGGACATACTTTTCGTGTTGATTGAATATCAACTATTAAAAATCTTATGATTTCACGAAAAAATTGCGGTCTCCAAGTAACAGACCATAAACTGTCAATCTGTAATGTTCTTACACCGTAAGCACCACGTGCTAGTAATACTGCAAGAAAAACGTCAAGTTCTTGAAGAAACGATTACCCGTTTTTATCATATCCTAGTTGTCGTTTAGTTTCAATTTTAGTACAGTTGGTCCTGGAGTATTTCGCATAACATTTGTTTAAACTACACGGCCAACGTAAGGTATACTTGATTCCACAACTTCCCATACACCATTAGCCTTGTTCACTACTTTTGTCATCAACAGGAACAGCTTTATCCCTTTCACCATCTTCGGAGTGGTTACTTGCTTTTTCGGATTCGCATTCAAATAAGTTTTCCAACTCCGCAAGACAATCTAAATCCTGTTGTGTAAAACTGCGAGGCGACCACATCTTTTTTTACTACGAAAATTTGGTGATAAAAGTAATGATTCAGATATAAATATATACCTTACCTTGCGTATAGCACCACGATATAATAATAACTAGATTTATATACCTAATGAATTCGTCATTTTATGAATACTTTACATAACTTTCTAGAAAGAACAATGTTACACAGTTCTACTGGCTGGTAATTTTAAAAATATCACAAGTTAAAAGGTAAATGTTCAAGACTGATTATTCACTGCGGGGTCATCATATTTGTTATATATGGCAAATCCTCATCAACATTAAGAATGCGGTTGTCCCGTTACAATGTTGTGGAAAAGAATCGATTTTTTTATGTATTCTGCAATTTTGACAGGATGGGCCGATGTCTTCATCAACAACCTTTTGCGCATATTATTTGTATCATTTACTTTGTTACTTTCTAAAGTTGCAGTCCCGTATAGCGCAAACAATAGTTTTAAGGTTTATACTCTTACTGGAAGTAGACTACCAGAAGTACCATACTGAAGAACAGCTTCTGCATTAAAGAAGCCTAAATCAACAATGCCTTTTTGCAAGCGCAACGCAATATCCCACTCCTGCAACATGGCCACTAACGTCTACCATTGGCTGCTCACTGCTACCTTCGCTTATACCTAGTAGGTGAGGGACCATCCTGGTATCCTATTGGCCACACGTTACCAACGACTTCCGCGGGCGGAGTTTAACTTCTCCCCCATGTACCTCATTGGTGTAACTCCAGGAGAGGGGCGGGTTTTAACTACTCATTACCGGCACTGATTGGTGTGAAGTCACTTTCGGCGCCAGAACTTACGTCACTATACTGCTTGTGCGCGTGTGAGTGTGATTGTATTTGTGCGAGTGCATATGTGTGTGTGTGTGTGTGTGCATTTGCGTGTGCTTCTGCGTATGGGTGTTCGAGAGCACGTGTGCGTGTGCGTGTGTGGGTGTTTATTTAACATATATTATAATATATAATGGATAGCTACGGTTGATCATGTAAAAAATGGTGAGAACATTTTCGCGTACTAAGGTCTGTTCAAGCACGTAGAATGTTTATTTTTTCGGTTGACATCTTCTGTTGTCCGATGTATAGTGCGATGGTCTGTAATGGATTTCAACTCAATAACTAAATATATGTCAATCGTCCGTATTTCAAGGTTATTCTTGATATGTGTCTGATATGGGTTTCAGTACTAAAGAAAGGTGGAATGTAACATATATCGGCCACTTATCTGTGCGGAAATTGTTCTAGTGACCATTATATCCCGGACTCGTAAGGAAATGGTTAAACAAGTTAAATTCTGTTATACAGAGAGACATTTGGTAGGTTGTTTTTGTCCAATCGAAACATTTTGACACGTGTCTTTCTATGATTTATAAATTTGTTACACGCATTCAAGAAACAAGATTAATGTTATTTTTACATTAATATGAAAGAAAGTATGGGTAAGATTGAAATATTGTTCTGTGACTGATTGACTATTTTACGTGTATTTTTTTCAAATAAAAGGCGATACAGTGATAAGAACGCTTTGTTCTACCCACATCCGATGTTTTCATTTTGATGTTAAACATATAATGAACAATAATATGAATTCAAAATAAAGATGGTATTTATTAATAAACAATAAGCATAAGTATATTAAACTGTAGACCAATGGTAAACATATTTCGAACTCTTTCAGACACTGAAGTACTTCTACTATACATGACCGATGCCGATTGAAAGTTTTCCGTAACTTCCATTACCCAGGTTAATTCAGTTGCTAGGTCAACTACTGGAATGAATGCATCCCCTGTTGCTTCCTTAGTGGTTATTGCTTGAAGTGAACCGTTGCAAAATGAAGGTAATCCCATCATTGCAACGAAGCTTACCTAAAAATAATTACATTAAGTACAAAATTAAGAATGAGTTTGTTGTAGTTTTTGTTACGAAATTAACCAAATATTCATTTTTGTAGTAATTTTTCTGCAGGGTCCGCTAGAACAACCACAAAAGTTTTACAGGTTATATAAGGTTTACGTAAATAAACTGTTTTTTTATAATCAAGTAACGTACGCAAATGAATCATTTTGGAACTATGAGATTTTAAAAAACGGTGCAAAAGTTTTTACCATATCTTAAAAGATGAAACTTGGTAGATGTTAATAAAACTCTGAAAAGCGTAGCTTAAAATATTGTTCTGCCCCTTAAAGAGTTTTTAACCCTAACCTTTCGTGGGGTATGTAATTCAACAATTAAGTTGAGCTGATACACTTTGATTGGTCACATTTTGCTTGTTTTTAATATTTTCAGCGTTATTTTATTGGCATTGCGTTCATGTGAGACAAATTTGTGTTTATTTGTTGGCTGTGTAGGGACGGACTTAAAATTTTCCTAAACCAGAGGCCAACTGCTTGTCGTAAGATGCGACTAATCATAGAGTAGAAAGAGCATTAAGGAGCGGTATCACGTTCCGCTAGCCACTGCTGAAGGTGGCACCGTCCTTGCGTCCGAGCTGAAACTGATGATCGCAAGATTATATTTGGAGTAATTTGAGTACGTGGTGGGCGTTTTGTTCATATTAAACGATTTTCTTTAGTTATTGATTGAGAATTCTTAGAAGTTGACATACATAGGTTTAAGTTTTCTTTATTTTTCTTGAATTTTCTTTTAGTTGTTGGAATAATAGTTATGTATTATGACATATTTAACCACTTGTACATATTGGATTTAGATTCATTAAGGATAGTTGTTATTTTGACGCTAGATTAGGAAGTGTGATTATGTTACTGATTGAGGATGATAATCTTTTTCCTATCTTTGGCTTTTTAGGAAAAGACTTGGTGTATAACCGATTACTGATAACCAGATCGGTATGTTTAAGAATGTGGTCAAAATCATGAGGCGGGAGCTGGTTGGAAAAAGTCACGTGAGACACAACTACCTGACTTCCCAAAGTCATTGGGAATTGTCCCACGCGTGTGTGTGCCAGTGGCGCAGGTGGTAACTGGTGTGGGTGGTACAACACCAATAAGGGGCGCCAATTCTGAGATTTATAAATGTTTACCGCAATGAGGCCGATGGATGTGTGAGCACCTGCCCCCATGGACCTAAATCGCTTCAAGGACAGGTCATGTCAGTGTGGGTTGTTACTTAATTTGAAATACCTTTTGAATTAGTTATGATTTACTAGAAATGTAATTATTGGGTTTGTATTACTAATAATTAGAATTATTGCTAAGGTTACACTTCCGTGAAAATAAATTTTCAGAATAGTTATTAAAAATCTGGTAACACACAAACACACAGGCACACAGACTCACAGACACACATACACACAGACAAACAGACTCACAGACACACAGACACAACAGGCACACAGACACACAGACACACAGACACACAGACACAGAGACACACAGACACACAGACACACAGACACAGACACACAGACACACAGACACACAGACACACAGACACACAGACACACAGACACACATACACGCAGACACGCAGACACACAGAGACACAGACACACAGACACACAGACACACAGACACAAAGACACACAGACACACAGACACACAGACACACAGACGCACAGACATACAGACACACAGACACACAGACACACAGACACACGGACACACGGACACACAGACACACTGTAACGGTATAAACGGGTGGTAGAACGGGATTACAGATAAAATTGGCCTTTTGCCCGGACTAGCCAGCGTATGGGTGTAGGTCAGATGTTGAAAAATTTTGCACATCCAGAATAGTAAAACGTACGTAAGTCACAATAAGGGATGAAGACAAAATCAATTCGGTTAAGGGCGCCAGAATGTTTAGTAGTCAAAATAAGGGTCGTCGTGCCAAAATTACGAGTACATAGCGTGTCTAAACATACAAAAAACATACGCTTACCTATCCGCAATCAATCCCAGGTGTGCTGGACAGCAACTCAGCAAACCACCTGAAATAGGGCTTCAAAACCACTACACGCTTGTCAAATAAAATCGTGATAAACACTCAAAAAAAATTACGTTATGTTAATACACCTCAGCGTAAATAATTAGGCATTAAATAATAATCAAAACAAAACAAAAAAATCTATAGAATGAACTCTAAACTGAATTAATACTCAACTAAAAATCAAATAAAACACTAAATATTAATAACGATATTACTCGATAAAACAAAAAAAACTAACCTCGTTACGTTAAAACTAAATTACCGGTAACTTGCAATTTGCAAAAAGAACTTTTATGTAACACAAAAGGGTTTCCACAGAATTAAAACACATTTATGAAAACCTAACAAAGCTATAATAAAATAATAAAAAAAATAATATAAATATAAAAAAAATGCAATCATACGATAATGCGTATCAACAAAAAAATACAAATTCTTAAAAAGCGACAGGATGTCTGATCAGAATACTGCTTTACGCCAGTCTAAATGATTTAACCTATATATATATATATATATATATATATATATATATATATATATATATATATATATATATATATATATATATATATAATTCGTGGATAATATACTCACACTACTACAGGGTCAATTACCCGTTAATACTAAAGTAAATAACAAAGGGTGAAGGCTGAGCGTCAAACTACAATTCGTTACACTAAATAAATTTAAAACAACTTAATTTACCAAAAAAAAAAAAATAAATAAATAAAAAAATACGACCCCGCTTTCAAACCTTCGTCAACACACAAAAATAATTCGAAACACACAAAAAAAAAATCTTGAAAAATTCAATAAAAAAACAATATTATGTTAGCTTAAGGTCTAGAATTACACCTCTCCTGTGTTACAACAATGAAAGCGACCCAGTTGATCGGTTACTGCTATAACGGAAATGAAATCTTCCTGGTCCGGCAGAATGAAGAATAAAATGTTGACTATTGTTCTATGATACACAAACGGTTTCTTGATTTAAACTCGTTAAAATGTTACTGCATTAATTAAAAACTTCTTGTAAAATAATAATAATTTGAACGTTCAATTTGCTTGATAACTTTTAGCTTTTAAATAATTTTCTTTATGTTACGAGTCCAAAAGGTTAATAACTTGTTTAAATAACTATAAATTTTAATATATTGCGAAAGTTTCTTTATCCTTAAACACGCCTTGTACGGTAAATAAGAGGCACTGCAAGAACGTTGACTTTAAAATCCGCAGTAGCGATATAAACCAAAGAGTTCACCGAAGCACTGATAAAACACGACGATGTCCTCTAGGTAACTTTACGTAAAACCGAAATCTACACTAGGTATAATCCTTTGTTGAATGAACAATTTTAATAAAATCCCTTTACAGGTCTTCTTCAGAAGTAGCTAAACTACCCTTACTACACAAAAAGTACGTTCGTTAAACACCACAAGGTCCAAAATGTTAACGTTCTAAACCACCCCTTAAAGCGTAACAATAAACGGCACCGTACTACTAGTCGAGAGCGCAGTCAATTTCAGAATCCAACAAAGTATTACCAAAAATCCATTTTTGATTTTGCATCCCACTACTCACAAAAAATCTTATCTAAGTTATTTCCACCAATTAAAAAAACGTAAGGGGAAGATTTGATACCCCCAAACAAAAACTACGTTTCCATCCGTCAAGGCTCGAGACTTTCAAAAGTTCAAACGTCAGCAGAAGTACCGTGCACAGTATCTCTATGTTTTCCTTAAGTACGAACAATAAGGCCCACATGCAATCTCTATGACTTAAAACCAGCATATTCACTATTACACTGAACAACTATACTTAAGCGTCTTTATGTCGCCAACATGACATCATACATATATAAACCTACACTATTTATTTAAATTACTTAATTTTTTAAGGAAATAAAACGAAATAAACGTTATTTACACTCATATACAACTATATACAAATAAACGTTACTCAAACTTCGATAAACGGGAAATAATAAGGAAAAACAACCTAAATTTCGGAATAATAATTCACAAACAAAGAATCTAAAGCTCGCCATACACACACCATGCCTAAAGGTCGCTACACACGTTAAACAAATTCATCTATAAAACTAAACTTGACAACAAAACAAACAAATATATATATATATATATATATATATATATATACGGAATCTAACTAAGTGCATAAAACTACAAACAAAATTACGCAATACGTATACAGGGTGTTCAAAATACCCTGACAACACAGACACTCAGACACACGGACACACAGGCACTCAGGCACACAGGTACACAGGCACACAGTCACACAGACACACAGACACACAGACACATAGCACACAGACACATAGACAAACAGGCACACAGACACAGAGACACACAGACACACAGACCCACAGACACACAGACTCACAGGCACCAATATTTTCTCCCCTGTATACCTGTTATGTTCAAAATCGTCCGTATAGTTTGGGCCGGCGAGTAACAACAACACAGACAGGCATTTTGAAAAATTTTCTAAAATTATACATCGGGTTTAGGGAGTCGTAAAACGTCAAAGTCGCGCAGCTATTTTTTTTCGACCGGAATACTTTCTTACACCTAAGTTTAAGGTTTTAGAATATACGTGCCCAAGGTAAGGATGAACAGCATGGGTATCTTGAAAAAGGAAAGAGGTACGAAGGCGTTTAAATTACAGGAATGTTGTATAGTTTGGGGCATGTTCACATGTAGTTTGCAAACGTTATTGCTTATCGTTTCCGAGATTTAAAACAAAATGCGATTTTTGGGTTTTTCTTTTTCCGTAATTCCTTCAATTTTCTTATAAGATTTTTAAAAACCAGAGGTACTTCTTTGTCACTTTTTGAATTCTATTAGATGGTGTTTTTAAATTCTTTACTCGACATTTCGACTCCGAGAAACCATCATCAACTTCAACTTTTTATATCGCTGAAGCCAGCGAATCACCCTGTATTCGATAGTATTTTTTAAATTTAACCATGTTTTACACATTATTGTTTTGAAGCTAATTTTTAAGAAAAATTGGGATTAATATTAGTATTTGATAATATTTTTTTATGTTCAAATTAAACACAGTCTAGCATTTCTGGCGAAATTGTATTAACTGCTGTCATAACCCATAGTAACAACTGCTCTTCATTTTCAAAACTCCCCTCATACACTTGGTTTTTCAGGTAACCCCACAGAAAGGAATCCAATGGACTTATGTAGATCGGTGATCGGGCTGGCCAACCTACTGCACTGTACAGATAGTTCTGTACATTTCTTGAGTTATGAGCTGGCACCGCCTTGTTGAAACCAACAGTTGTTGACAGATGCTAGGGGTAATTCATTCAAGGCATTTTCCAAATTAGCAAATTCAGATATAGTTCGGCATTTAAATTGTTGCGGTAAATAAAAGGTCCTATTATTCTTCGTCCCAAAATGCCCATCCATATATTAAATCCAAATCTATGTTGATTTGGTGTAGGCCATAATTCCTGTTAGAATCGAATTCCATTTGAGAATGATTTTCAACAAAAAACCAAATGAAGCAAAATAACCATATCAACGTATGCATTGTTAAATATGGAACACTAAAACTATTTTCTTGGTAGATTTAATTAGGGTAACTAGTACATACACGCCTTGCGTTACAAGAAAAGCCAATAAAAAACATTGATATCAAAATTTGTAACTTTATCACATATTTGTAATTAGTGGTAATAATAATTTTAGAATTTTTTATTTAACAAGTATTTTTTGGATTACAAATTGCTACTTTATCATAAATCCTGCTATATGTGTTTGTAAACGAAGTAATTTAATAACACGTAGCTGTAATTAAGAGCATCCAGATTTGGAATCATAATTAATAGTGACGTTATAAAAAGTGATAATTATTTTAATAACGTAACTTCTCCGATTTTTTTGCCCAATGACATAATTCATTCAAATTTGCTTATATTAATAGACGTTCATTAATTACAGAACTAGGATTAGCATTAATAATAATCAGATTAATGTCGTTGATTAACAACATTTTGCGTAGAGAGAGCAACTGATATGGTTGAGTATAAGAATTTATCGGGTTGTTCTGAAAGTAATTTCGTTTTTTTTTTTTGAAAATGAACGACAATTTTTGTATAACGAATAAATATTTTATTAGATTGTATATTGACCATTCTGGTCCACTACCTTTTGCCATCTTTCTGGCAATAGCATGATTCCACGTTCAAAAAGTTTTTGCTATTTGCTGTCAAAAAAAAACTAATCTAGGTGATTTTAGATCTCCTTATTTGAAGTAAAAAAAATTTTGTAGTGACCGGAACAAATAATAACCCGAGGGTGCTAGATCTGGAGAATATGGTGGGTGTAAAAGCTGTAAAAGCTTTTTCTGTTGATTAATTCAGACCTTTTCTGTTGAAGTGCATCATTAAGTTTGTCTAGCTGATGACAGTGGACTTCCGAATTAATTGTTGTGTTGTCCGGTAACAGATTAAAAGAAAACGATTCCTTTGAAGTCCCACCAAACAGACAGTATCACCTTTTTTAGGGGATATTGGCTTTCGAAATGCTTTTAGCCGGTTTATCTTTTTTGCTCTCTTGCGTTTGATATTATCATATACAACCCATTCTTCGCCCCCATTAATGATGCGCTTCAAAAGTGGATTATTTTAGTGACGTTTGAGAAGCGAATCACAGACGTCAACGCGACGACACAAATTTCTCTGCGTGTGAACATGGGGAACCTATATATCGAGCTTCGAGGTTAAACCTAGGCCCATTAAGTGGTCATAAACAGTTGAAGTTAATAAATTTAACCTCTCACCTATATCACGTGTTGTTATTCGCCGGTTTGCATCAACTAATGCCTTTATTGTGTCTTTATAAGCTTCAACCGTTCTTCCAGAATGTGGTGCATCTTCGACATCAAAGTTGCCGGATCGAAATTTTGCAAACCAGTTCTGGCACTGGCGTACTGTCAATACATCTTCTCCATACACATCTTTTAATTTCTTTCTCGCATGAACAGAATTTTTACCTTTTCTATAGTAAAAAAGTAAAATATGACGAAAACGCTGCTTTTTGCTCTCCACATTTAAAAGGGCACCAAACAAAAAAAAAACAGCGTAGAATCAATTGCACTTTTTCACTCATAAGCCTTGCTACATGAGCTGCCAAAACTTATAAACATAATGCGGCTTAAGTGTGAAGTTGGGTGGGAAACAATTCAATTAAATCCTCTGACGGAAAAAAAAACGAAATTACTTTCCGAACAATCTTATATAATAAAAATAAGTTAAGCGTACAGATCACACATTGCAGCCTATTTGTCATTCCACAGTAGATTTCTACAATACTCCAACACAAGTTTGCTCGATCTAATTATAAGATAATGCAAGTAATTGTTATCGCGTTTGAAGTTGTTCGCGTTAGTTAATTGTTCACCATGGTTTAATTTTTGCTATGATAAATTTTAATGTAAATGGCGATCACTCGCATAACCTTATATCTTATCCAAAAAATATAAACCTAAAATTGAAATGTTTTAATAATGTTCGTAACCATCCTCCTGATTTCTACATTCCCCTTAAATCTAAAAATTAAAAAATCACTGTAGCTATTTGAGAATGCAGTATTTATAACTCTAAAGTACCGTGTGCGCCATTTTGAACGCAGCGGTTCTCTTCTTGTAATAAGAAATTCTATACCCAATAGTTGTTTATTGATATCACTCGTACTTCACGGTCACGTCTTCAGCGTCTCAGTATCCTCATTTCAATTCAATATCAACCCCTATGGAAAGTGTATGGCGCTTTATTGCTTTCTTGAATTTTTAAAAGTTTTATTTTCAAGCGGCAACAATAACCCTGGTAAAGTTAATCATGAAGAAAAATTTGAAAAACTCAAATAGCTACACACGACCTTCTGAGATACTGATGATACTTTTGATATTTGTAGAGATGGAGGAGAAGCAATACACTAATTTTTATATTTTATAAATAGTACCCATTCCAGTATTCAGTTTATTATAGAAAATAATGCAAATGGAAACTTACCAATGTTTGATGTATTAACTTCTGAAGCTAATAATTTCTCTCCGTTTTTCAATGTTTACGAAAAACCTACACACCGAAAGGTTTCCTTACAATATCCCACATTTGGGAAAAATTATTTTTCTCCAACCACCTAAATAAGACGCTATATTGTGCCAGTAATTCGTCCCAAAAATGGCGGATTTCGGTATTCTTCGGTGTTTCATGGCAACTGTACAAAAGGTAGTTTACTTTTTGTCCTAGTAAATTTTTCATAACTGCATTTAGATCATAATTCGATTAAAACTTCTTAGTTTGATTTTTGATTATGACATTTTTCGTTGTAGCCTTCGTCCGTTAGAGTTTTTCAGTTGATTATCTCCAAGGTAGCTTAAAATTATCTAATCAATTCCATAAAATAAAAATTAGATTCTGTAATTGGCTTTCCAATACGTTTAACTGACTGTTATAACAGGCTTATCTGTACGTTTTCATATTTTATAAATTTATTTGACAACATGGCCTTCAATATTTAAATTGAGTGAAATATATTTATACAATTTTTATATCTTTTGGGCAGTATCATAGTCAGTTTTGATAGCACGTATATTTTTATTACACATTGCTGGTGTTTAATCACATCCACTTATCACCTATGCATAGGTAATTAATAAAGCGTCATTTCGGTTACAAGCATTGCTATAGATTAATCTCCTTCAATGCATTCAATGTGTCCCTGAAAAGGAATGTAATTATTTCTGCGTTTTTATTTCAGTTCAAACCAGGTAGTTATATACTAATTGGCGATGCTGTAGATGCTATGCGACACATATCTTGTAGTAATGGAGAATACTTTAGATGAAATGATATATTACGTCTGCGAATCATTAAATTTAAAAGGAAGATATGTTGCCGCTCGCTGTTCTTATTACACCAGCAGTGATAGTAACACTAACCACGATTTACTTTTGGATTCATAATACTTTAGGTTTTCCTCTACGCTGTTGAAGAATGTTGACGAGGAGGCTTTATCCTAAAAAATTATAATCCAACAGAAACTCGGTTGCATTAGTATTTGGTGGAGTTACTCAATCATCTACGGTTAACTTTTTGTTATTAAATTGTTGTTGATAATGCGCCTATATCTTTACTAATGCTGTCATTAATCGGAGAATGTATTGGGAAATGTTCGGTTTCGTGAACACGTTGGTAACTTGGTAAATTAACGTTATATCATATCCTCATGGGTCATATTCAATCTAAAAAGCTAACGTGTGAATAGTTGGAAACGTGCCATTCTAATTAATCATGCCTAAATGCAGTTATTACTCAAATAATACAAACTGCACAAAGCGATTATATTCGTTGTGGTTTTATACGTCGCCTTCGCCTTTATAAAAAACGAGATAAATATACTGACCGCCATAAATAAATGAACACCCAGTAAACGCTGATGTATTTATCAGAAAACGCGTTTTTTATCCCTATTAGGAAACAATGAAAATTTCAGCAAGATACAATAAAAATTAATCAGTAATCATCAACAATGAAACAGAAATTCTTTCTTTTTCATTTGAGTTTGAACGTGGCAAAATAATCGGTCTACAAGAAGCCGGATTGTAAATTCGTGATGTTGCCGCTTATTTGGGACGTAGGTCCTTATGATAGCGAAGATGGTCAGAAAATAATGAGAAAAGACGACGTTTGCGGTCCCGGACGTCCTAGACGCACCACTGATCGTCAAGATCGTGCTCTTTGGCTTGTAGCACTTCGGGATCGTTTTTCATCCACAAGGGAAGTTGGTTGATAGCCATGGTACTGCACGGTGGAAATGGTGTAACGAAAGGTTGCATTGGAACGTGAAATGGAATCAAGTCATCTTTAGTGACGAATCTCGATTTTGTTTATGTACCCATGATGGTCGTAGATTGATGAGAAGACGTCTTGAACAAAGACACAACTTGCAGTTTTCTGTACAACAACATACTGCTCTCACTAAAGGTGTGATGGTGTGGTGGACTACCTGCCATGGAAGCAGATCTCCTCCAGTAGTTATTGAGGGTACGTTAAATACAAATCGGTACATTAACTGCGTTCTTGAACCAGTATTACTGCCATATCTGTAAGACATAGAAAATCCAATTTTTCAGCGAGATACTGCGCGGTCGCATACCACAAGGGTTTCAATGGAGTTTCAAAATACTGCTAATGTTCATCTGCTTCCATGGCCTTCTCGTTCGCCAGACTTATCACCAATGGAACATTTGTGGGATATGGTAGGATGGAGAATAAATGATCTACAACCACTCGAGACAATGTAGATGCGCTTCAACACAGGATTTTAGAAGCGTGGGATAGTATACCTCAGTTTATCATAGATGCACTCAGTAATCGGCTAGCTAAATGGATGAGAAACAGAGGAGGATCGACGAATTATTAGTGTTAACAATATTTGTATCTTGCTAAAATTCGTTTATTAGTAGGAATAAAATATACGTTTTCTGAAAATTTCATTAAAATACATCGTCGTTTACTGTGCGTTCATTTATTTATGACGGTCAATATACGTTACAGAAAACAAAGATCCACTCACTACCGAATCCAATAAATAATTAAAACTTTTCTGTTACTACGTAAGTGCCTCAATTGTTACGATACAATGAAAACACAATATATATGCCGCGTACGTTGCATGCGCATTAGTTAAATTATTGAAACGGGGTGACGATTTATTTAATTTATTTGTTTAATAGTTAAAGGCCATATTAAAAAAATATAAAAGCTTTTACTTGAAAAAACTGCAGGGTGTTCAAATTTCTACAATTTTCACGTAAAGATGATATTATATTTAAAAATATTCTGTGTACTTTATAAAAGCCATATGTTGCAGATATGCTTAAAAAGCTGTACCGAAATCTGTTCTATTACAAAAAGCTAAAGTTAAATTTCTTCTGGACCTGGACGAAATCTCTTTCCACTTATCCCAATTGTCTTTATTTATTATTTTTTTCTTGCCACTGCGTTATTCTAGTAAGTATTGGGAATGATGGTTTTAATGGAGATATCATATGAAAATATATCCTGAATTAGCGCTTTATTCTTGAACCTCACTGTCAAGGAGGACCTTCACTTATACTTTTCAAACTGTTGCAGCGCTTTTGATTGACTTTTTAGATACGGTGTCTACCAAAATCCTATCCTAAACCTTCTTGACTCTTTATGTTTCCTGTGTAAAACTGTAAATACATTTACTAATAAAACGGACTCACTTTTTTGAAATTACTTTCCGGCAAACGTTGCACGATCAAGAACTGAGGGCAACTTGTCTCACTGGCCATGCTCGTGTTGTACTTCAGTACCGAAAATACGCAATCCTTTAAACTCCCTTTGGAGTTTAATGTTTTCCCACAAGATATGGAGAAACAAAAGGTCGGCCACAACGGTGCGTGCATGATGCTGTAAGGCTCAAAGGTACTGTGCGGTGTGTCCTCTTTCAGTACAGGAATTTCAATGCTAGGTAATAAGTTTGGCAATTAAACAGCCAAGCTTCCTTGGGATTAGAAAACAAAATGATGTTTGTTACGGCTAACTCGAGATCTGACCTTACCTGAAATGGCATACTTTACTAAATGATATCTGGATGGATAGGATGAGAAATGAGCCAGTTCTGAAGTTTCACAAAACCTGTGCGTCAAGACGGCGACAAAAAACTCCTTTTAGAGCAGAAAGCAGAGCAGATTAGCATCACCATTTTGGCTCCCTAGTATGCTATAGGTTCATAAGAAATAACAATAAAGACTAGTAAATGCATTGCTGTAAAAGGGATTCCTACGGAGGACATTTTGAAAATATGGCTTATTTAAAAAGGAGTATATTTACCTAACATCGAATGAATACTTCTGAAGCATATGAGCGAATATGTATAAATATATTTACAGATTTTCTTCTATCTTTATAATCCTGTAGGAAATAAATGGCTTTAAAGTAAATAATTATCAAATCGTAATTTCTACCAGTAAATACACTTTGAATGTTATTCATCCCAATGCAGAAATAGCATTCTTAATGGAAATCTTTTTTTTTTTAATATGATTAATACCAAGGTAAGATATTATGTTTTTTTTAATAATGGTGGACCTGAACAAGCTAAATTTGGCCTGTCGTGCTAAAGTACTCACGAACATTTAAGAGGATGGATAGAGAGGCATTGAATTGCCAAGAGATGCCTATGAACAGCTACCTTAAATTTTCTTATCATAAGTGAGAGGAAAATAGGAACTTGGGAGATTATTCCAGAGCTTAGAAGCCGTAAAGAAGAATGTGGATTGCGCCCGTTTGGTACAAGTGGAGATATGTGCTGCACACTGATGATGTGAATGAGCGAACCGAGTATTCCTAGCAAAGGTAGCCCGACATGTATCAAACAATATAATTCATCAGCGCAATAGCCATTATAATACCGATAATAGAAAGAAAAACTGAAACGATTCGTCTATGATAAAAGGACTGTACGTTAGAAGTTAAGGAGGGTCATTTTGAAGCGTATTGGGGAGCAGAGGACGACTTAAAACAATAGTCACGCTGTGGAAAGGTTGTATGGAAGTCTCGTAAATCACTTCATCTAGCTGGCTTAAACAAGGTTCTATTAGTGTTGCGAACAACAGCGGAATTAGGGACAGTAGAAGTTATTTCTATTGGACATTGACCAGATAGACCTAGATTGGAAAGAGCGGAAGATTTATAACTATGTGGGTTTGATGTTGGAAAGAGATCTAGAAGATGTGGAGTATGGCTAGGGTTCTCAGGGATTCCTGTGGGTTCAGAAATCATTTGTGTGAGATCACAAGCAATAGCAAATGTTTCTGCACTATGACTAGCTGGATTAGTAGTAGATGAAAATTGAAGCCAATTAGAGCTACGAACATTGAAATCTCCTAAAACTGATATATCCCAAAATAGAAACTGAGACGGAAGATGGACAACTTTCATACTAAGGTAATCGAAGAAGTCTTGAAAGTTACTGTCATTAGGAGACCTATAAATGAAACAGTGAAATTTCAAAAATTTATTTTCCAAGGAAGAAATCGTCTTGCAAGCAATGCTGTGCTTGATATAGGCACATACGCCTCCCTTCTATCGAAAGCTAGAGTGAAGGTTGTATTGGGGCAAGTCAGGTGAATCGGAACTTTCAGGACACTTGTGTTTCAGATAGAAACAAAATGTCAGCTTGTAATTGTTCAAGGTGTTGGTGAACAGCATTAAGATTAGACCTGATACCTTCGATGACCGAGGTCTCTTGGGCCCTTACCTCCCTGGCATCCGAATGGGGCAGGATTTTACGCCCGATAATTATTACACTAGAAACCACGGTTATCCTTTTTGTAAATTTTAAGTTTGATCTTTCAACCCGATAGGAAGACAGCATGAGCGAGAAGGTAGAATAAGGACGAGAATAAATTAAGGACGAATAAAAGATTACCGGCAGCCCTTACCGATCTCAGAAAATCGTAGATCCAGTACTAAGGAGCCCATGGTAAGTGTGGTGGTACCTCCTCGGCTGGTATGGTGTACACATGCCTCCCACCTGGTGAGAACAGAAACCATATAATTTCACTAGACAAGAGGAAAACCTACAACTGTCAATCTCTCGTTTATTAAGTCTATCCCATTCACACACACACACACACACACACACAACACACACACGCGCGCGCAAGCACGCACGCACGCAGGCACGCAGGCACGTACGCACGCACGCACGCAAGCACGCACGCACGCACCCACGCACGCACGCACGCAAGCACGCACGCACGAACGCATGCACGCACGCACCCATGCACGCACGCACGCATGCACCCACGCACGCACGCACGCACACGCAAGCACGCACGAAAGCACGCACGCACGTAGGCACGTACGCACTCACGCACCCACGCACGCACGCACGCAAGCACGCACGCGCGCACACACGCACGCAAGCACGCACGAACGCACGCATGCACGCACGCGCGCACACACGCACGCACCCACGCACGCCAGCACGCTCGCACGCACGCACACGCACACACACATGGCTATATATATATATATATATATATATATATATATATATATATATATATATATATATGTTTTTTTTATTGTAAACAATTTCAACAAGCGCAAGTGTAATTATTTAGTGTAATCATGAATATTATAATTTAAATAACTTTGGTGCACGACTATGATATCATCGTTTTTATTACAAGTGGAAATTAAGAGCAATCCAATAATATTAACAATAACTTTCTTATGATAATTATGCAACCTCCTTTTAATAAGTTTATAACGAAAATGGGCAACCGTGTAAAAACAAACGTGATAATACATATCGAATGGACGTTAAAGCTTCATGTTAGATAAAAATAATGGAGATTAAAAAAACTTCTAAAAACGCTCGCTTCTATAAAAATGTGGATTTTACAGTTTAAGAATTGTTAATCATACTTAAGTAATCTTTAAGACTTATTTGCATCGAATTAAGAAACAAAGAAAAGCTATGTAAAATGGAATCGTCTTAAAAAAAAAAGCGTATACACATTTTTTTCTAAATAAATCCTTATTCACATATTACCAAATCTTGAATCAATACTAAAATTCGACATCAGTAAACATTCTCCTCCAAATTATGAGTCGTATCAAAAGATTGCAACGAACATCATTAATCGATATGTTAAAGATCTATTTGAAGGTGTGCTTATATCTTTAAAACATGCAACTGCTTTAGAAATATTTGATAAACACAAAGAACAACCACCCTCGACACCGCTGATTGTTTTTCAAAGCTTCATCCACACCAGGAAAAATGAAATAAGGTTTAAATATAAAATTCCAAGTTCCTACGTATTATGGTTCTGGAGTTAATCTGGGTACCAACGACATCCAGAACCACGCACACGCACACACACACACACACACACACACACACACACACACACACACACACACACATTCACACTTTAGACTCTTTGTGGCGTTCCTTGTATGCCGATGCGTTAGCTCTTTGGCATATTTTGATACGTGCAGCCGCTTTTTCCCCAATCTGTTCTAAATTACAGTCTAAATCTGAATACCTGTCTAAATACTCTCTAATGGAACCTATGACTTTTCCTTTTTGGTAGATCCCAAACAATAACTTTCTGGAGGTCTCACCAGTCCACCACAGACCACATTTTTAAGGTTAAATTCTATTTCGTGTAAGATGGTTCTCTACTTAGAGAGTTGGTTACACTATTTCGAAATCATTGGCGTCAAGACACGGTGGACCCTCCGCTTGCCCATTATCTCTAGGGGTACCCCACTGCTACCAGGACATATTGAATGTTCTCATATGATAAAGAATATTTAAAACTGGTAGACCTGCAAGCCGTACCTGTATCAGTGATCAGCCTAACCGGTTTACTATACATTTCGACGTAAGCTCTAATATGCATAATTACTTCATCGGTTCTCGTACTTTTACATGCAAATAACTTCACAAACTTGGTAAACCCGTTTACTACCGTTAAAATATATTTATGCCCGCGTGACGTTTTTGCAAAGGTCCATAATGATCTAAATGAACTGAATGAAGAGGTAACGCGCTTGGGTTTGCTACGTAAACATCCCTTCGATTTACCACTAAGTGGAAAAAATTCAATGCACTTTAAACAGTTATCTACATAATTCCTACCTTTTCCTTAACTTTAGGAAACCAATAAACTTGAAAAATCTGACCTATTGTTTTATCGAATTCTATATGCCCTAAAGCATCATGACATGATCCTATTACAGCATTTTGGATCTGTTCTTTAGATTTACTGTAAACCAGTCCATCCCTGAGTTCACAGTCATCCTGCGCTAACGCGTTCATGATTTGTTCTATATGAGGATCAGTTGATTGTTTTATCGCTAAAACCCTATCAAAATGATTAGATTTTGAAACTAAGATGGGGACTAAGTGCATCCACGTGAGTTAATCGTTTGCCCGCACGGTACTCAGTTTCAAATTCATAATTCTGTAAAAACGTTGCCCACCTAGAGATTCTAGCATTAACTGTTTGCTGACTAAGGGTTAATCTAAAGCTATGACAGTCCGTAATAACCTTAAATTTGATCCCAAACAAATAAATACAAAACCTCTGTATTGAATATACAACAGCTAAGCACTCTAGTTCGAAACTATGATATTTGGCCTATGTAATAGTTGTCCTTTAGCTAAAGTAGAATACAGGTTTGAACTTTCCATCGACTTGCTTCTGCATTAATATTGACCGGTAGCGACTACAGCTAGCGTCACATTGCAATTATGTGACTAAATGAGGAGAGTAGACTGTTAATGTGGGTCGTATGTCAAACAAACTTTCAGGGTCTCAAAAGCTTCTCATTCTTCTAAATCATTTAATGGTTTGGCAATACTTGAAAAATTTTGAATAGACCTTCTGAAATAACTAGCTGATCCAACGTTACTATGAACGTCTTTTGAATTGCGGGAGGGGTATACTCAACTACGCTTCGGATATTACTAGGGCGCGGCCTAGTACCTTGGTGGGAGATAAGATAACCTAACCAAGTAATCTCGTTATACAAAAGTAAACACTTGTCTAATCTAAACTTTAATCTAAATCTACCTGCAATAAGGTTTTTAACTGTTCACTCAATGTATTTGTATCCACTAAAATATCATCTAAATAAATTAATTCCAACTGACCTTAAGGAGTGACGAAAGATGCATATTTGATTGCCTCATCTGCCACCTTAACATGCTGGAGACCATTTTACGAGTCCAGGCTACTGTAATACTGTTTATCTTTCAATCTATCTAAGTGATCATCATTGACTGGGGTAGGGAAATTATTTCCAATTGAGATTTTATTGAGTTCCCGATAATCACAACACAACCTAATCTCGCCATTCTTTTTCCTTGTTAGACAAGCGTTTCGTTAAAGTAAACAATGGAATTCAGTACAACTGAGTATGCTGATATGTCGTCTGTGTTTGGCTTTGCAAATAATAGTATGAATTACTTCTAAGTACAACTCTGTATTTTGATAATTAATATCGTCAATTTTACATACCGATTTGTTTGCGTTTTACTTAGTTACACATGACTACATGATACCTGTGTGATTCTGTGTTGCCAGATTTGTGTTGCTCCAAATGGACTCTGAATCCATGCACATCATTTTTGTATTAGGATTTATTACTCAAAATAGTCCAAGGAAGAATGCCACGTGTGGTTTTTCTACGATTTTTTGGACAATATATATATATATATATATGTGTATGTATGTATATATATATATATATATATATATATATATATATATATATATATATATATATATATATATATATATATATATATATATATATATATATATATATATATATATATATATATATATTTATCTATCGATTTAAATGAAACTTGGCAGGGTTGTTACTCTAACCAAACGTCATTTTTAGGAATTTTTGACAAGCATTTTCCGACTTCCGGTTTCACCGGAAATGACCTTAACTTTTGATTTTTAAATGACACCCCCTGTATATTTTTTGTTTTTCGGATTCTGGAGGTCATTTTACGGCCGATTGCGTAATATTTAAATCGATTTTTTTCGAAATGTAGTTTTAAAATTGAATTTTATTTTCTCATCCAGAGTGCCATGACCATCTTAAAATCATTCTACATACTTAACTCACTTCCAGAAAAATTCAAACTCACTTTTATCTTTGTTAACTTTTTTACTACAACGTTCTAAACTTTATTTTTGCCGCATTATGGGCGCGTCTGATAGTTGTTTTTAAAGCAGCACAATTTTAATGCATTGCTTTGCGTATTTTCCCAATTTTTTCAGTCAACGATTGCACAAAATTTCTTTTAAAACAAACAGTGTAATAATTTTAAACAGTATTAAAAATAATTTAAAAAAATTAATAACATTAACAATCATATAACATTAACAATAAGTATTAGATTATAAATTTTGGACCTTTTAACCACCAATTAAATTTTCAAAGTGCTGCCCTTACACCTCTTGACATTTCCTAACACGAAAAACGTTGTTTTCTACGACATTCCTAAGCATGTAGGGGGTAATGCTAGCAAATGCCGCTCGTATACGGTTTTCTAAGATGTTAAGTGTTGTTGGCGGTGTTCGGTAAACAATCTCCTTAATATGGCCCCACAAAAAAAAGTCAAGAGGTGTAAGGTCAGGCGAACGAGGAGACCACCGGATCAGTCCACGGGTAGAGATAACATGTTCTCCAAATCGTTCTTCTAAGTAATTTCTCACAACAATAGCGTTGTGAGCCGGCGCACCATCTTGTTGATAATAAAGGTGTTGATTATGTATTTCCAACGGTAATTCCTCCAAAAAATTTTCAATTTCATGTTGTAAAAAACCCAAATATCGTTCTGCATTTAAATGCCCTTGGAAAAGAATCGGTCTCACAATACGAGTACCAATTATTCCAGCCCATACATTTACTCCAAATATCTCTTGAAAATTACCTTCCATCATTCGGTGTTCACTTATCGTTGAGCAATATCTTGTATTTTGCCGGTTGAACATTCCATTATTGGTAAATCTCGAGTCGTCAGAATTCAAAATAGAATTGGCTAGGCTATTATCGGCATCGTTATGTTCCAAGAACCAGTTGCAATATTCCAGTCTACTAACAAAATCTCCCTCGTTCAAATGTTGGCGAAGCTGGTACTTAAATGATTTGTATTCATGTTTCTTCAAGATCTTTCTTGATGATTCTGCGCCAATGTCTAATTCAAAGGCAATTTCCCTTGTGGATGCTGTGGGGTTTTGAATGACATATGCTATTACATTTTCTTCCGTTTTTTCATTAATAATAAAATGTTGTTGCAAATTATCTGGTTCTTGGCGCATTTTTCTTATAAGGTAGATACTGTATTGTCTTGTAGGATGATGGAGACGCTCAGGATATTCTTGCCGATAAACTCGTTCGGTTTCCGCTGCATTTTTGGCACATTGTCCATACATAATAAGTATATCAACCTGCTCATTCTTGGTAAACATTTTTGTTAATTTTATAATTAAACTAAGTACAAACTTTAATTTAATTATTAAGTAAAATATTAGATTTATGTTAATAAACAACAACCTTTATTATTACCTGTCAAACTTTTAAATTTACCATAGTGTTTCCATGGCAACCTAGCCACCTATTGTTTTCATGGCAACTCAGATGTGCTGTGACATAGGAAGTGTATTTTATTAATGAGTAAGACGTAACTAAGAAAATTAAAATGTTTTAAGTCGAAAATGGGTAAAAATGACAAAACGTATTATACGTCATTAAATACGTTTTAAAATACTGCATTTAGTAGTTTTATGGAAGTGGTATGCTTCCATTTAATTTTTTTGAGACCCGGCAAAAATAAAGTTTAGAACGTTCTAGTAAAAAAGTTAACAATGATAAAAGTGAGTTTGCATTTTTCTGGAAGTGAGTTAAGTATCTAGAATGATTTTATGATGGTCAAGGCACTCTGGATGAGAAAATAAAATTCAATTTTAAAATTACATTTGGAAAAAAATCGATTTAAATAATACTCAATCGGCCGTAAAATGACCTCCAGAATCCGAAAAACTAAAAATATACAGCGGGTGTCATTTAAAAATCAAAAGTTAAGGTCATTTCCGGTGAACCCAGAAGTCGGAAATGCTTGTCAAAAATTCCTAAAAATGACGTTTGGTTAGAGGAACAACCCTATATATATATATATATATATATATATATATATATATACAGCGTGTTCAGCGAGGAATGGGACAGTGCAATATCTCGAGAGCGGATGAAGTTTTTTAAATTATGAAAATATTTTTGTAAATATCTTCCAAGGACGCACATTTTTTGGCACAAAGATTTGAATCAACGCCCATCACCGCCAGGTGGCGCTCTCACTTCGATTTTTTAAATGCAATGCCCTATTTTTTATTTCATTTTTGGATTCTATGACATATTTGTGATGACTTTTATTAAGACTCCTACCAACCTATCTTTTGTAGTTTCTGAGAAAAAAAATAATTTTGGAATTTTATTAATTGAAAGCATACAAATTAAATTAAATGTTCAAATGTTTCTCCATAATTTTCTACACACGTTTGATAACGCCTAATTAATGTAACACTAGTTGCCGCTCTTAAAGTTTCTCGTGGTATATTTGCACAAGCAATTATAATTTTGTTTTGTAACTCCTCTACATCTCTAGAAGGTGTTTCATACACTACACTCTTTAAATGTCCCCAAAGAAAGTAGTCCAAGGGACTAAGGTCAGGAGAACGAGCTGGCCACATAATGGGACCATGTGTACCTATCTATCGTTGCGGAAACACTCTACTTAGATAATTTCTTACTATTGCGCTATTGTGCGCCGGTGCGCCATCCTGTTGAAAGTACATCACTTGCCGCAGATTTACATTTACATCTTCAAGCAAAGGAGGCAGTTGATTTTCAAGAAAATCCAAATAGCATTGGCTGTTAAGGTACCATTAAAGAAATATGGGCCAATCAATTTGTCATCTATCATTCCGCACTATACCTTTATGTTCCATCTCACTTGGAAATTGGTTGCTCTTACCCAATGAAGATTTTCTGACGACCAGTAATGGGAATTGTGGCGATTAACGATTCCATTGTTTGAAAAATTACTTTCATCAGACCACACGATACGACCTAGAAAATTAGGGTCTTGCGCATAATGTTCCATAAAAACTCCGGTGATAAAATTAAGACTCCGATATTGATCTCCTGCATGCAGTCCATGTACCAAATGAATTTTAAATGGTTTGTATTTACTAGATTTTAATATTTTATGGACAGAACCAATTGATACGGCACACTCTTCAGAAATAGATCTCACAGACACATGAGGATTATAAGCTACACATGCTAATACACCGACGGTGTGTGCTTCATCTGTTGCTGTCTTTATGCGATTCTCGCACTTACGGTGAGGAAAATGACCGGTTCCCCTCAAAATATTTGCTACACGAACAAATGTTTTTTTCCGGGATGGCGTCGATCGGGAAACCTGGCAGCATACAATACTTGTGCAGCCCTTGCATTTTTTCTACATTCACAATACAAAATATTCTTCGTTAGAAAACGTAAATATAATTATGGAAT